>CM037871.1:12989364-13227074 GCA_021292105.1 Anadara kagoshimensis | reverse complement strand
TCAGCAAACATCGGTATAGAATGGGTGGCAAACTGTGCACCATTGCTTGCTGATTTGTTTCTTTATTCTTATGAAGCAGAATTTATGCAGAACCTTGTTAAATCTGGAGAGAAGACTGTCGCCAAATCATCAACTCAACATACAGATATAAGATGAAGTTCTGTCTCTTAACAATCCTAAATTTGGATACTATGTAAATGTCATCTATCCTAGTGAGCTTGAAATAAAAGACGCGACTGATTCCTCAAGTTCTGCTTCATATTTAGACTTATACCTGAATTATGACGCACACGAAAGACTACATTTGAAACTTCATGACAAACGTGATGACTTCAATTTTTCTATTGTCAACTGTCCTTTTATATGTAGCAATATACCTGCTTCTCCTGCTTATGGTGTATTTGTTTCCCAATGAATAGGCTATGGTACAGCTTGTTCCCACTACGGGGACTTTGTACAACGAAGTAAGCTGCTTGAAAATAAATTGTTGACTCAGGGATATTGCAAGCCTAGGCTTATCAAGGCCCTCAATAAGTTTTATGGCCGTCATCACAGTAATGTTGATTGCCCTGGATATATTTGACTTCTTTTAGTTCCATGTTCCTTTCACACAATTTTGGTTACACACGTGGCGGGTGTAGCCAGCTAAACAGGAGGTGCGTACCCTTCCGGAGCACCCGGCCTTCACTTCCCTTGTGGAAGTTCACGTATGTAGCCTAACTTGTCAGTTCCAAAGTTTTTACTCAGCTTCTGGATTGTGATTTGAACATGGATTAGTATGTTTGTTCATGATTCTATTTTTATTCTATGCACAACGTTTTATATTTACCGTCATGCGCAAATCGCGTCTTCCGTTTTCTTCTCGTGTCAAGGTCAGAAACCGGAAAATTTGAAGTTGAAAAAAGAAAGACCAAACCGAAAATATAATTGAATATTGAGGTATCTGACGCAGCATTAAGATGATGTCTGTGGTTTGCTCTTCCCATTGACAATGCAGTACATCAACAGAAATAAATAATAAAAAAATTAGCTGTATTCCTTGTACCATTATACCATATTCAAATTACGTATTCCCCATCAGTAGTGCTTAAGCCAAATTTGTGAAACTAAAATTTTTTTCCAAGGGGTTGAAAAAATATCCAATGAATCAAAATATATTCAACCAAATTTAAGTAAGTAAAAAAAACTTTACAGGAAGGAATATACCTTAGTCTTTGAGGAAGTTACAAATTTGTTGTATATTTAATTATTTTAATTTAATTAATTTAACTTTGTGTCATATGATAATATTTACCTGTATATTTAAAAAAGGCAAATATTTGATAACGTCAAAAAATCAAGTAATGGTATAAGAGAGTATGTGTGCAATTTATTTATAAAGGAGCACTTACGTGATTGTAAATGCATGTATATAAGAATTATTTATAATAATTTTATGGCCGATATTACAGTATTGTTGATAAGTTTGATGTCTCTGTGTCCAGGATTGCCCTGGATATATCTGACATTCCATATTTTCATTTTCCTTTCACACAATAACACGCGTGTCGGGTGTAGCTAGCTAAACAAGAGGTACACTGCTTACTCTACCGGAGCACCCGGCCTCACTTCCCTGGTGTAAATTCTAACCTAACTTGTCAGTTATAAAGTTTTTACTTTGCTTCTGGATTGTGATTCGGACATGGATTATTATGTTTGTTTCTGATTACATATTATACCAGTTTTAATTTTACAGCACTAGACAGTCGTTTCAGAATATAATTAATTTTTGGACGATCTTGAAACCTTTTTTCAAGATGTTGAAAAGATACCTTAACTTGTATCGGTCATCAAAGTACAAGGTATAAAGTTCAAATAAAGAAAACGAAACAGCCCCAGAAACAAACATCGATCCCTCAATATTGTTTTTGCATCGCCTGTTATTTATAATTCAAAGAACACCATTTTTTTTCATAAGCTCGACATGTCAATAATCTGTTTTGTAAGACGGCGAAAAGAAAAGATAAACGTAGGCGACACGCTTGTACTTGTGTTATAGAGGGATTGTCAGAACTACGCACATAGTTGGAAATGTACCTGAAAACCATAATAAAAGGAGAAAAACAAGTAAATGAAATCATGTAGGTTTATAGACAAACAACATTGACCTGTTCATTTGGCCTTTAATTTAAATATTTATTTATCCACAGATTGAAAAACACTAAAACGAACGCTGTTAACGTATTAACTTCAATCTTAAGACCCCGCGTATTGAGTGATATAAACATATATATATAAATACATTTCTAGTGAAAGGTCAAGGGACAGGTCAATGCTGTTAGCTTATAAATGAATATTATATACTTGGTATGGGTAAGGTGCTTATCCTTCCGGGACATCCGGCATTCGTTCCCTCGTAGACGTTTCACGTTTTTACCTTAATTTACAAGTTTTCACGTTTTTTACTTTGCTTTGGGATTGTGATTTGGAAATAGTCCGCTATATTCGCATTTGTTTGATTTGAGTAAGGTTATCGGCAACATTTTACTCTGTGACGAGATAATTTACCTCTCTATACTTAGTATCATTTGCAAATGCGTATAGCTCATGTTCAAATTACAATCCAAAAAGCAAAGTATAATTGTTTTCAACTGGCGAAGTCAGTTAAAACGCGTGAAATTTAACCAGGGGAGTGAGACCTAGTGCTCCGGAAGGGTAATTCTCCTGTTTATTTAGTTTACCCGCCATGAATGAAACTGAGAATGACTGGAACATAGAACTACGGGATGTCAAAAATATCCAGGATAATTTTACATATTATAAACAAACTTGTGATGACGGTTCTAAACATTTTTAGGGCCTTGATAAGAAACAGTTTTTGTACATGGAGAAGTAGTTTGTTTTTATACATGGAGAAGTATGTTTGTTTTTAATTTAGGGGATAACTGTCTTGTAATTTTCGATGACGCTGACGCGTCGCCAATAAAACTAATTTGCGACAGAATAACCATCGATATACGTCTGCAAATTAAAAATTACAAGACAGTTATCCCAATTCTAATTCAAACATACTTTAAAGGATATGGTAAGCATTTTCTGAAAATGATACTATAAATAACTCGGAGATTTTCCAAATTCATTTGAACTGGTTGAGACAGATCACACGAACCATTTCCCGCATTAATTGGATTTCTCTGACTTTTAAATCTGATTCTATGAAAAAGTAAAGTGCCTTCAGGATGAGACACGATCACTTATAGAAACTATACTGATGACGTCATAATCATTTTACGCAAGAACGTCAACAAAATTTGATGACGTCATTTTCCGAATACACGGATGGTGGCATATTCTGATGCAAGTATTTGTTTACAAATCGAGTTTCAAATGGCGTGTGAGTAAAAGAATCCTACACCACTAACAGTGTAATATTTTCAATCATCCTCGATTGATATATCTCTGTCATAACCTGTGTAAGTTTCCATTAATCCATCAAGATGGTTCGGTACCGAATGCGCACGTGCAAGTACCCGAAAAATCTGAAGCAGTATATTGTGGTTTTACTGTCGGATTTTGCGAAGTATATCGGTGGTTTACCGTCGGAAATTGTTGACTTCAGCCAATGAAAACGAGCGTTACATACAGAATGAATTAGAATGTAGCTTTATATAGACAAACAATACTGACCTCTCCGCTTGACCTTTCATTAGGAATATTCATATTGAAGGATCCATCCAGTAAATGTGTAGTAGTAGGATTCAGTGTTAAAAGAATGTACTCAAGGTGCATGATTAGTGTTCGCATAACATAGACAAAATAAACCCACGTGACTCCTAAATCAACATAAATGTACTCGTCCACAATAAATTTTCAAAATAAAGGTCAAGCGGACAGGTCAAATTTGTTTTCCTATACGTGTTATTGGCTAGGGTAAAGTGTACGACACTGTTTTATTAAAGACAAAGATATTCTATACTTAGTTGTAATCACAAATGCGCACGGCAATTTTCCGTTATGACAAGACTCAACTAAATCGAAATACTTATCTTATGAATCTAAAACAAACATACTAATCCATACCCGAACCACAATCCAGAAGCAAAGTAAAAAGTTTGGAACTGACAAGTGAGGTTAGACACGTGAACTTCCACCAAGGACGTGAGGCCGGGTACTCCGGTAGAATAAACACCTGTTTAGCTAGCTACACCCGCCACGTGTGTAATCAAAATTATGTGAAAGGAACATTGAACTTTTGGACGTCAAATACATCTAGGACAACCCTGAGCACAGAGACATCAAACTCATCAACAAAACTGTGATGACGGCCTTAGTACTATGAATATTGAGCATAATTCACTGCCACATACACAGTGACACAGTAACAGATGAACAATCTAACAGAAGATGGTAACCATGGTTTAATGTTTTATATTTCTCTATTATTTAATGTCCTGTAGACCAAGTAAAATTTATCTTACTTTTCATATTCTTCATCTATTATTTTATGTTGTGTGCATCAAGCGAAGTTAATCGTTATATTTAATATTGCACATACGCTTCAACCTGTCTTAAAGGTCACCTCTATATAAGGGTAACCTAGTTATAGAGGCCAGTGAAATTGTATCAAATCATCAAAAACAAACATACTAATTCATGTCCGAAACACAATCCAGGAGCAAAGCAAAAACTTTGGAACTGACAAGTAAGGTTAGTCACGTGAACTCCCATCCACCAGGGAAGTGAGGCCAGGTGCTCCGGAAGGGTTAGCTTCTTCTGTTTATGAATCACAAACTTACTCTTCAATCATGTTATTTGAACATCTATAAGAGCTACCCGCCATTAAAGGCCACTTTTAATGATTCTCTAAGTGACTTTTATAGACAGGCTTGAGTGTATATTATATTATACTCTACAGATCAAATGAAATTTTAATTTTTAATTTTTTTATATATTATTTTTTGCTTATTTTATTTCATTTGTGTATCAAATAAAATCATTCGTATTTTTAATATTTAACATACATTATTTATGCCATGTGAATTCTTATTTCTTATATTCCCAATTTCATGCTTTATAGATCAAGTAAAATTTATTGTAATTTTTAATATCACATCAATTATTTTATGCTCTGTGGATCAAGGGAAATACGAACACAAATGTAATCACATTTTCTAATATTTCACAATTAATATTTAATTGGTAATTTTATTTTTTTTAACTTTAGTATTTCACGTCTATTATCATATGAGAGGTCGTGGTGGCCTAGTGGATAAGACATTAGTCTACAAATTTAGCGTCTCTCGCCGCTGTAAGTTCGAGTCCCGCTCAGTCCACATGTGAGAATGTGAATTGTCCTTCATGTTGACCTTTACTGGTTCACCAGGTGTCAGTATAATGTGACTTGGGGAGTAGTATGCTTGTCTGCGGCGTACTGACGCGGTGAGCTAGCACCTTAAAGTCACCTTGATTGCACTCTGGTACAAGGCAGACCATAAAACACATTCGCACAAAACATGCATGTAAGAACTTGTTCATAGATTAATCCATAAAGATTAATAAAAAGTAGTTCTCATCGTGAATAGCTGAAAAACTGCTGATGTGACGTTAAGCAACATGCAACAACAACCACACCTATTATCTCATGCCCTGTCGATCTTGAAAATGAAATTATCGCAATTTAATTTTAATATTCCACGTTTATTTTATGTTCTGTGGAGAAATTGTTCCAAATGTAAAATTATGGTAAATTTATTATGCTAAGATCAATATCTATATATTGATTTATATTGTGTAAGGTCAATGTTCTGTTAAGTAAGTTGGTAAATAAAAGGGTGGACGTAGATATGACGCATGTTAAAGTATCATAGAGAATGACTTAATCACACACGTAGTTACGATAGTATAATAACCATAGAAGCATGCAAGTAGAATGTTACAGAAAATATTTTTTTAAAACAAACATATGTTAATTCCAAAACACAATTAAAACAAGAGACCCATTGGGCCTGATACGCTCACCTGATATGTGTATAAATGGTTTTATATATGTGTTTTGCTTGCAATTCTGCTAAACTTGCAAGGGTTGTGGAATGCACTTATGTGTATTGAAGAGTGACAGACTAGATAAACACCTCCAATCAAATCAGAGATATTTGGCTAACATTATCATTATCAGCTATTGTTTTTGGCCATCAAACATTTATCAGTTCTGTCTCTTTTTTAATTGTTTTAACAGCCTGTGAAGGAGTCTGGGCTACTTGATTATTTTAAGTGCCATACTTTAACTCTTTTGTGTCAAAAACAAATCAAGTAGGAAATATATTACAAAAGTAGAGACAAAAAAATACATAATACAATACATGTAGTTTAATTAATCTTTTTATTTCTGTTAAAAATAATTTAATGCACACTTAAATACTAGGTACATGTAATACAAAATATTAACGATTGTAGCCAACTTCAATATGTATTTAAAGTTATGGAAACTTGTTAGATTTAACTAAATACTTTTATTAAACAATGAACATGCTGTAAATTTACATAAAGTCATTATATGACATGTACTGACTACAATAATACAAAAATAAAATTTGTCTTCTGTTTATGCAATGTTGTGAAATTTGTAATTTGCTTCATACTGTTATACATGTAGTGTAATTTTGTTACAAAATTCATGTAATCATATTAAAGTTTGAAAATAATGTATTTGGGTAACTTATTACAATGTCTGATGATATTGTGAGCAAATTGGCATGTAATACCATAACACAAACATAATGATGATACCCTGGTAAATGACAACATAAGAGGCAATTATTCCAATGATTTGGGCAATGTACTCAGATTTTTTTTTATTCAGCAAGGTTTACAAGCATTTTACTGCCATTTCCAGTGACCTCCTGAATTTATACTTACCATTATTTGGTGTATTGCCCTTATTCCATGTTTTGAATGGTATTTTTAGCATAAGATAAATACCAATGTATTCAGCATGGTTTACAAGCATGTTACTGCCAATTCCAGTGACCATCTGAATCTATACTTACCAAAACTCGGGGTTTATTAACATCAAATAATATTTTGTATTGAAACTTTTGTTTAAAATTTGTCATAATATCATCAGTGTTGCAGAATATATTTCCCCACAAATAATTTAACATATTCTGTTTTATAATAACAGTTTCATGATAAAAGATATCGATATAATTTAACATGGAACAAATGTTTGAGTCGATTGAAATATTGTTAATCAATGTAAGTGGCATCATTGAAAACAATTTCATATTGAAACTAAAGATTTAAGTAATGCACAATAAATTGGAAAGTGAAAATCATACAAATAGAAATTTCAAGTACAAGAAAAATATTGCAATAATGCATACATACATAGTTATAAAAATAGGCAATTTCAAATTATTGAATCTTGATGTTTTAATCAAAACTAACATTTTTCACATGTTCATAATTTTCAAGAAGTACAAGAAAAATATTACAACAATGCATGCATACACTTATAAAATAGCATAATAATAAATACAGGTTATTTCAATGTATTGATTGATGTTTTAATCAAAACTAACTACAAGTTATACACAGGGTTCACACTGCCGTTCGCTTTTTTTGCAAAATGAGAAAAATAAATAAATTAAACATTGGCGAAAGTGATGGCAAAAAAAATGTTTATATTAACAGGTCCACTGCGCATTGCGGACATGAGCAGAGAGTTGGTAAAGCAACTGGTTTCCGTCTCCACGTATGTGTATATCAAACGATCAATCCAGTGAGTTCCGAATGGGTGTTTATTTGGGTCATCGAAGCCATGCTCATGATGTTGAATTAACAAAAGCCCACATGTGAAGGTGTTAATTACAGGTGGATTAATCCTTTAACGAGATTTAATTAACGTAGTCAGCGAGTGTTTATCAAGCCGCGACCCGTGTCTGAATAGTGTCCCAAGCGCATTTACAGATAAACACAGGTAATTTAGAACGATTTATTATCGGCGATAGATCTTTGGAAGCTTGTAAAAAAACAGATGAGCGCTTTTCGATAATCACGAAGCTTGTGCCTCATCTTTGATCAAACGAACGATAGACTTATTAATGGACATGTGAAGTCAAAGGAATCAGATTATTGGCAATTATGGTGAAACTTAATACAACTGACGAGAAAAACACAAAAAAAAAAAAAAAAACGTAAGCCAACTGACGACTTGGAGAATTTGACTAAAGTTCCAAAGTTGTCATTGAATAAAAGAAATTAAACAAGAAAACTGTTGTTGTTTTTCATGTCATCAGACATGCATTGTATTAGACAATTTTATTTCTACTAAATTTTCGCTAGAAATAACAGTTAGATCAGAAAATATCTTTGGCCCAAAAAAATTGTAATTGGCGAAAAAAATAGTTTTGGCGAAAGTTTTGGAGAAAAAAAGATTGAAGTCAGTGTGAACCCTGTATACAATACATGTATATAAAAGGACTTAATGCTGCATATTCATTAATTAACAGTGCTTTGAATTATTTTTTTTACATTAATGCATGTCGTTTGTGTAACACATGGTATATATTAATGCCCAATACAGTTTTACTTTCTAAAACATAGGCTCACTGTTCTTAATCACAATTAACATGGATTCAAAGCATCTGTAAACTGTTATAACAATGTTCTCACTTGTGATGTTCAGGAGTCCTACCAGTTTTGTAGTCAAAACATTTAGAAAGAACAAGGGATTTTAGAGAAAAATTATAGGAGGTTTTAGGAAATTATAGTAGTGTTGCTTAAAATCATAAACAGTTATGTATATATATCCTCCTTTCTTTCTGTTCAGCCATTCCAATCTACACATTCAGTGACCCAGTGTTTTAGTGACTTATTAATGTTCATTAGAAGAATAAATTCTGAGCACATTTCAATGTACATTGATTGCTGTAGAAATACAAAAAAAACTTTATCTTGCTGTCAACTATTTACTAGATAAGAAAACACCTGCTATAATCAAAATTCCTGAAGCTATCATTAGAAAAACTAGAAGAAAATATAGGAAATAGGTTTTCCATAATATATATGAAAACAAAGGAAAGGGAAAAGATAGGATGTATAGGAATGGTAGGACTCCTGAATGTATTCAAGAAAAACAGTTTGTTGTATTAAGAAAAATTTTGAAGAATTGGACCATTGTATAAATATATAAAATCCAATACTGTATAACTAGATGCATTATAGGTTTTTATTTTGAGAAATTTTCAACTGTTCTTAAATTCTCTTCTTGTTGGAAACATGTTCATTAATGTTCCACATGTTCACTCTCCTGGGATGGTTCTAGTTATACAGCAGAGGATTATTGTTGAGAGTGGAAACCCATTTTTGCTACAAACCACCCATACAATAAATAATGGATTTCAAGTCACCTATCTGCCACAACATGGTGACAGGTACGTGTTGAATTCCACTAAATATTGAACTTTATTTTATATTTTGTGGGTTTTATGACTTGCTAAATATTAACCACAAGTACATTCAAATTTTACATTAAAAAGCTGGCATATTGAATGCAGTATAAACCACTTTATGATCAGACCAGTAACATTCAATTATGTCCGAGTGTAGGACTGGTATATTAGTGAAAATGAGATCAAGTTGTGAATCATAATCTGTGGTTATTCCACTAACACTCTGCTCAACATTGAAGGTAGATTTCATAAATTTTAAAAATAGGGGGTGTTCACCATCCTGAATGCTAAAATTAAAATCTCCCAAGATAATCAGTTTTTTCTGTATGTCTGTAAACGGTAAAATTTGTCTTAGAATAAAGGTTTTAAAATCTGCCAAAGAGCAACTGGGAGTGCTGTAAATAATAATGATTTCTAAACCATAACTTGGAGAATGGAATTCAAGTTTCAAACATTCACATTTTGAAGAAAGAATTTTTGAATCCCTAGTATTAGTTTTATTCAAAATTTTCTCAGACACATATGCTGCTGTCCCATGAAATGAATTAGTTGAAGAAATATCACTTCTTTTATCATTTCTGAATAACCTGAAGCCAGCTAATTGAATATCTTCACTATTTAAAGACGGCTTTAGTCGTGTTTCTGAAAATGCAATGACATCAGCAGCCATGATGTTTTTACTGCATTTGATATCTTTAAAATGAAGTTTTAATGATCTCACATTATTAAAGGCGACAACAAATGTTTTGATTCCAAAGTTGTAAATGGGCACATAACAAAGATCAAATGGCTGTGTTCTTAATCGCTCCATTTCTTCCAGAACTTTATTATCAACTGATATCTTGTCTTCTTGTAGTTCAACAACATGCAAACCAGACATTTTACGTGCTCTACTGAATGCTACATAATGTATATGAGGCACTGATCTCTTTGATGACATATCAACAAACACTTCATCTAGAGTAGAACCTTGTGCTTTATGAATAGTTTTTGCAGCAGCAAGACATAAGGGAAATTGAATTCTAGTAATCTGTTTCTGACGATAGTTAAAAGTACGGTTTACATCAAATATTGGTGTATACATTCTATCAACTTTTTCTGTAAATAAATGCTTATATGTATTCCTCCAG
This sequence comes from Anadara kagoshimensis, assembly GCA_021292105.1. NCBI lineage: Eukaryota > Metazoa > Mollusca > Bivalvia > Arcoida > Arcidae > Anadara > Anadara kagoshimensis. Next base: position 13,216,513 of record CM037871.1, on the reverse strand, counting down.
TTGCTTCCTATATCATTATCAGCAAACTGCACCCATAATATACTTGGTCTTTCAGTATTATTTTGTCTGTGATCAATGTACTTTAGCACACAACTTGCTCCATTTGTCAATCCGTCTGATGTGTCTATATTTACTGCAAGATCATATTGTAGACCAACAGCTAATGGTAAGCTAGCTAATAAGCCACATGTTTTAGAAGGATCATTTGGAATACTTTTTAAAATCTGATTTTTTACTTCAGGTTTGTCTTGTGACTTTACATCATCTACACTAATAATAACTGCTTTTTCAGTATTAGTAGTTTCAAACACTGTTGTATTCCAAGTTTGTGCACCTTGTCGTGTAGTATACAAATGGGGTACTGACTGGTCTAGCTGAATACTGTTAGTGTGGATCAAACACTTTCTGAGTTCATTTAAATCCTCATCTGTATGTTTACCTTCTCTTAAACGATTAAGGAGATTTGCAAAGTCTACATCATCTTTTTGGCGCATGATTTGAGTAAGTTCATACATTTGGAAGAGATCTTTCCAGAGATTTGATGCCAATGGTCCATAATGATTACCAAGATTTTCAAATATCCACTGATCAAATACTGGTTTTAACTGAAATAAGTCTCCAATTAATATAACCGAAACATTTCCAAAAGGTTTTTTGTTATTTTTTATTTGCTTTAAGCGTTCACTTATGAAGTTGAGCATTCCATTTCCAACCATTGAAGTTTCATCAATTAATATCAGTGATAAATGTTTGTATTTAACCCTTAATGTGTTTAAAGTATCACTATCAAGAGGCTTGTAAGTAAAACCTTGATTTGCTGGAATTTTGACAGCAGAGTGAATAGTACAACCATTGATATTAAAAGCAGCCTTGCCTGTTGGGGCACATAACACAATTCTAATATCTTCAGGGTTCTCACCTTCATTAGAATACAAATGTCTATGTAATGCTTGGTACAGAGCTCTTATTAAGACAGATTTCCCTACACCTGCACCCCCACTAAGAAAAGCATACAAGGGTTCATTTCTTGTCTTAAGCCAATGGACAACATGAATGAAGAACTCGGATTGTTTGTCATTGAGATTTCTAACTAATGAATAAAACTCTGTATTGGGTAGTCTGGATGGATTAATCGTGTCATTGACTGTATATGAAGACAATCCTAAATCTGAGCCAATGTCATACTGCTGTTTTTCTACAGGTCTTTCTGGATCAAAAGGAATGTAACAGTTGCTTTGAATTGATCCTTCATCTAAATCTTCACTTTCAGCTTGTTGAGTTTGTGGTGCAATTAAATCAAACTGTTCATCATTAGAATCACCAGCTTGTCTCTCTGCCTCATCAAGTTCATTCCCAAAATGTTCATACCGTCTTAGTTTGCTAATCATAAATGATTTTAAACTATCATAGTGTTCTTTATATGTGTTAAAATTGTTTAATAAATCTTTTTCTTCATTTCTCCAAGGTAAAAACAATAACAATTTTTCTCTATAAAAGTGTTCAGGGTCAATTTTTTCACTGTATCTGACACATCTCAGAACTCGGGATTTCTGTCTTTGTTTTATTGTAATTCCATTCTTTAGCTTAATATGAAACAAGTTACATTTGGAAGCTTCATCATCTTTTACTTCAAACTCTATGTCATCGTCATTTTTATCCCAATCTATATTTTGCCTCACAATGTCTTTTGGGAAATGAATTTGTAACTGAGTGGCATAATCTGCTAGACACCAATTTTCTAACTGCTTTGGTCTTGATGAATACCTCTTGATGATGTTATCACTTTCAATGTCTGTGGAATCTGATGGAAGTTGTTCAAGTGATTCTCTTGCTTTTAACAAGTTTGTACGTTCGTTTGGAGGTGAAGTATTTATAAAAATAACATCCCTACTAGCACTTGTCATCGGCAATTGTAAAGTCAAATAAACTGCTTCTTGTGCACTAGTTTCAACAGCATTCAGAAATTTGTTACCGATATGCCTTACTTGTTTTCTTATATCCATATTCCCTTGCCTGGCCTCTTTACAAGCTTGATGTAACAATGTGCTCATTCCTCTCTCTGATTTGCTGATGTATGACACTATATACATTGCACAAGCATAAGGATCAAGAACAAACTGTATGTCATGATTTGCATTCCAGGCTGGTAAAATTATTTTCATATATGGATTAACTCTTATTTCTGAGCATTTTCTTTGTAAAAATACTTTTGGTGCTGTTAGTGAGCTCCTGATACATTTTATGTACTCCTCCTCTGTTATTTTTAGAACATCTGATAAAAAATTACTAAAACTTATATCATCTCCTTCTTTCATTTCATTTAAAATTTTCTGTATTTCTTCATATTTCTTTTTATATTTATCAGCATCATCAGCTTCATATGGCTCAAGTACTTGTGTTGTCAGCATAGGTGGCTGTGGAAAACCAAATCTACATATTGCTTTCCCCTTTTTTCTACAGGTTTTTGAATGTTTGTGCATTTGTAATTCCACTAAGTCTTTAACATCATCTGAAACTTTTTTAGAACATGAAACATATCTATCTATAAACTGTGTTACTTCATCAATGGAATTTTCATTAAATTTTGGTGCATCTTTAATCCAAATCAACATATGTATATGTGGAGAGCCTCTTTGTTGGAATTCTGTCCTATAGAAATGATCTGTCATTTCACCTATAGGATTGAGAGGACTTTTTAAAACAACTGTCATAAATTGTTGTATTCTGTGATGAAAATTCCTAGAACATGTTACTGGGTCTTTCTGAATCAATGAAGTTACCTCTTCCCAATTCAAGTTTTTAATTTCTTCTTCAGTATACTCCCTGCCATTATTAAGTTCAGCCAATATTTTTAGCAATGGTATCCATCTAGTGTCAGCTGCAGACAAGGAAATAAACCAGGTAGGAAGTCCAAGTTGTCTAATCATTGCAAAAACATCTTTCTTGCGCTTTGAAAGATAAGCTGGTGAATTTCTCAGGGTTCTTAATATGTAATAACCTTCATCAAGATTAACCAAATTGTTAACAGTTGTATCATCTAAAAGTTGTCCTGCTGTAATTTTTTTCCCTTTATTTTTAAAACGCCTTAAGGCAAGTTGTACCTTGTCTGTGACTTGTTTCATTTGTAACTTTTTGAGCTTAAAGAAAATGTTGGGTACATTATTAGCTGCTCTTCTGTCTACTGATCTTAATTCCCATTTTACAATATCACTATAATGTACATTTTTGACTACTCTTTGTGAATTGTCTGGTCTTCGATCGCCACAGTATATAGTAGGGAAAGACAAAAATTCTGCATTTGGATCATTATACAAACTTAAGGGTGTTTGGCCTTCACCTGGTGCAAATGTATATACATGATTACTACCATTCTCTACAGAATCAAGGAGTGTATCAGAATTACCAGTTACTTTTTCTGACTCATCTATTTCACTAAAATGATCAGATATATAGCCATCTTCAGACAAATCATTATCTGTCATTTTTTCTTTATCTGAAACATCAGTATCTGAGGTATGAATGTTACATTCAAGAGAACTGCCCGACACTAATTTAGTGGATGGAACTTCAATGAATTCTTTTGAATCTTCTTCTAAACTACTTGTTTCTTCTATCCAACTGTCATTAATCTGAATTCCTGAATTTTTATACAAGTCACTATTTTTCATCAACCACTTTAATGCTCTCATTACTCTGTTAGGACGAATATTTTCTACAAAAGCACTTTTTCTGTACATTTTCCTTCTTTTCAGCTTTACTGGAATAGTAATATTATCATCTACCTGTCTTGGTAATGCTTGTATTGTTGGTTGTATATCAACTGGACAATTTACAACATTTCCTTTGATAGACAATTGCCGACCTCTTGGCAGTTCACGTATTTGCATGAAGGGTATCCGTAAGGCTATCAGTCTTTCTTCAAGTTGATGTAAATCTAGTTCACATGGTTTTGAAGGAAATGAAAATAAGTTTGCAACTGATAATTTTGGAACATTTCCTTCTTTTAATGATGATAAACAAGTACGACATATCCATTCTTGGTTGTTTACTGATTTATAACCAGTTACACACTTTTGAACAGTTTCTGAGTTCATGTTTAGTTTAGAGGCTTGAAGCTCGATGACAGAGATATTTGACCATGTTTGTTGGCAAACAGTACATACATAAACAAATCCTTTTTCAACAGCATTGTTAAAAGCATTTATGCAATCTAAGATTGAATTTCCCTTACGTTTCTTCTTTTTAGCAATTGTTTCTTTTACTGCATAACTAGTCTTTCTGCAGTTTTGCATGCTGTGTTTATTCTTTTGCTTTTCTTTCATTTTAAATGTAGCATCTGTTCGCTTTTTACGCATGTATGTTAAAGATTTAAACCGTTGTTTGTATCTGTAATAATTACTTTGTCTTAACTTTTTCATAACATTCATTGTCCTCACTCTATCAATCTGTCTATATTCAGGATTAACCCTGGCTTTTTTCATACAACTCAGGTTTCTAGATTTATCAATCTGTCTATATTCAGGATTAGCCCTAGCTTTTTTCATACTATCTGATGTGCGAATTTTATCAATCTGTCTATATTCAGGATTAACCCTGGCTTTTTTCATACAACTCAGGTTTCTAGATTTATCAATCTGTCTATATTCAGGATTAGCCCTAGCTTTTTTCATACTATCTGATGTGCGAATTTTATCAATCTGTCTATATTCAGGATTAACCCTGGCTTTTTTCATACAACTCAGGTTTCTAGATTTATCAATCTGTCTATATTCAGGATTAGCCCTAGCTTTTTTCATACTATCTGATGTGCGAATTTTATCAATCTGTCTATATTCAGGATTAACCCTGGCTTTTTTCATACAACTCAGGTTTCTAGATTTATCAATCTGTCTATATTCAGGATTAGCCCTAGCTTTTTTCATACTATCTGATGTGCGAATTTTATCAATCTGTCTATATTCAGGATTAACCCTGGCTTTTTTCATACAACTCAGGTTTCTAGATTTATCAATCTGTCTATATTCAGGATTAGCCCTAGCTTTTTTCATACTATCTGATGTGCGAATTTTATCAATCTGTCTATATTCAGGATTAACCCTGGCTTTTTTCATACAACTCAGGTTTCTAGATTTATCAATCTGTCTATATTCAGGATTAGCCCTAGCTTTATTCATACTAACTGAAGTTCTTAACTTATCAACTTCTCTAACTACAGGGTTTTTTCTTGCTTTTCTTTTACAATCTCTTTCTTTTTCTCTCTGGTTTATATCTTGACGTTTCAATTTCATATATTCTCTAATATACTTTTTTCTTTTATCATTTCTACTCAATCTTTTCACATGAGAAACTTTCTTAGAACTATCACACAACTCATATAATTTTCCTTGTATACAGATTCTTTGTTCTTCTCTCATTTTACAAGACACACTGTTTGCAGTAAATTTCATTTTCTCAGCAAGTCTTTCTTCTTGAAACTTAAAATAAGAAGCAAGATCAACAGATTCACTGATCTGACTGGCAGACAAATTTGCAGATGGGTTTTCACATTCATTTGATTCTTTGATCAAAAGTGGTAATATTTCAAATTGTGAATGAAAAGGTATTCCAAGCCCATCATAAAAAGCATACAAATATGTAATCAAATCATCATAATTATGAAAAATAAGATTAATTGCTCTTCCCTCTGGTGATGATAATGTATTGATCCCATGTGAATGAGAGTCAAAAAAGTAATATGCATTTTCATGTTTTAGCAAGGCAGAACATAATGCACCTACCAATATCAAGCCATTTCCAGTTTGTTCTAGCATGTTTTGTATAGCTATGTTAAGTGGACAAGCATTTTCAAAGTTAGGTGTGTCAGTAATTGTTCCATATATTGGATCTAACTTTACAACTTCATATTTGTTGAAACCCACATTATATTTGTCTGGCAAGTCTCCATACTTCAATAAATAAGACATGAATGTGCCCCTACTTTTCAACATAGAAATAATACTACTGTACAGTGAATCACCCTTCTTAAGAATTTCATCCAAATCTTGTGATGAACAAAACTGTGTTGATTTGAAATACATTATGTATACAAAAGCATTGCATGTACATTGTCTGTCTCTTGACAATGGTGAGAATTCATGACTGCCTTGGGAAAAGTTAGCAAATATGCAATGTTTATTTTGTTTTCCATACATATGACAATAACGACATTTTTCTTCACTGCTGAGCATAATACCAGAATTGCAATCCATCTGCTTGGTAAACCGAAAACTACACAGCGAACAAGCATCTGTGTGGTTATGTCTACACTTTTGTGGCTGAAAATTTGTTTTTGATCCATTTTCTACGCATTTATTCTGTGAATCATTTGCTGTCCAAAGGTATTCATTAAATAAATCATTTGATACTAGTAATTCATTTGCCAATTCATTTGCTAATTCATTTGCCAATTCATTTGCTAATTCATTTGCCAATTCATTTGCTAATTCATTTGCCAATTCATTTGCTAATTCATTTGCCTTGCCCTTTTCTAGCTGACGAGTGCAACCGCCAGAGACAAGTTTTATTTGAGCACTTATGTCATTTGAACTTTTTTTAATGAGGGCCGCTACCTCAGTCATGTCAAGCGTCATGTCATTTGAGCTTTTTTTAATGAGGTCCGCTACCTCAGTCAATCTGGATTTCTTCTTCACCACACCCTTCTTCCAATTTTTCTTTCTAGGCATCTGAAATATCAAAAAAAGAGTATTGCCAGTGCATGATATCTTTACATAACAATGGATTACAAATTACATACCATTGCACACAAAGTAATAAAAGCACTGTAATAATAATGAAGTAATTCAATTATGAAACAAGTAAAGTGTCAATATCACACATATGCCCTGCTTTATTTATGATACGGTAGATGGGTTTTCTCCCCCACTCAAGATTATTTTACTTATATCAAGATGTGTACCCAAACAACGGCTTCATAGAAACCTTAACTCTGTCCTTTGTATTCAAAGTAGAATTTTTGGATGTAGACAATGGGCTTACTATTTCAGATGCGTACTATTTCATACTATTTCATAGTAAAGAAGCCCAATCTTTCACCATTGTGAATGCCATACAATAAGAAACGATTCTCCTAGCTAAATACTATAACCATAAATTAAATGTATATATATATATATATCCCCTCCTCCCTAGATGTTGAGATGAAATTTGTTTTAAGAAGGCCTTTTCTCATATAAAATTCCCACCAAAAATAAAATCATAATTGCCAATGCACCCCATGGTAAATTTTTCAATGCCCTCCCCATATTATAAGACACTGTCAACAGTGAATGATCTGCAACAAAGAATGTTTCATGTATATTTCCATATAAAATAAGTGAAATTAACCTTTTTGTTGTTTATATCATAAAAAGTTATTTTTAAGTGTTTGTGTATAATGTTATACTGAATGAAAATTCCAGACGCTAGCCAAATGGTCATGGTTAACATTTAAATTACCGTAATCCTTCTATGTATTCGGACCCTCTATGTTTTCAGACACCCCAATTTTGAAATTTCAATAATTTTCAAATTTCCTCTAATTTCGGACGGCAATTTTTTGCATCTAAATCCGGACACGATTTTGCTGGAACTCACCCGGAACACGGGGTACATATTGCATATAATTAATATTGAATAAAACAACAAGAAACTATGTTGTTTTGTTGTTAATTTACATTGAAATGTGTTATTTTTATACGTCTGTTGCGTTGTGTATTTGCGTTGTGTATTTGCGTGATGGAGTCATGATTGTAACTTGGAGGACATGTATTTTACGATGTATTTACGTTTTTAATGTAAGCTCAATGAGGCCATACCTGTATTAAGTGCTTTAATTTTCTTTGAAAGTGAAAGTTGATTGAAATTTAAACTCTTGGCTACGAAACATTGTACGAGACCAGAAGTTCTGTCGGTACACAAATCCAACATCAAAGACATTTTTTAAGGAAGTGACGTTATCAATGAATTTCATTGGATGAGAAAACTCGTGGAATTCCCTCTGATTCAGTGCATGTCAACTATGGGAATTCCCGATCCTCCGATACTTTTATCTGTCTAAGAACGGGAAGATAGACATTACAATGTATTTTTTTTGAAGATGAAAATTGTTTGAAATGTGATTTAAAACAATGTATTTGTAAACTATTTTGTTCCATAAGTGATAAATTTGATTTTTTAAGAAAAACTGTATTGATCACGCCGAACCTCATTCATACATGTCCTGGTTCTTAGCGTACAAAAATATTGAATTTTCTTGAGTGAGAAATATTCTTGACTATTATGAATCATTATTAAAATTTTGACCGTAGACAGTGACAGAAGACGAAGTGTGATCACGGTGAACCTTAAACGTTGGGAATTACAGACTAAGATCACGCAATTTACTTCAGGGTTCGAAATTAGGCACGCATACTCGCTAATAGCTTGTAGATCTGCCAAATAGCGAGTGGAAATAAAAGCCACTCGCATAGTTGAGCGAGTGAATAAAAAAAGAAGCTAAATCATTTATAATCTACTTTTCAATTAACTGTCACATTGTATGTTTCAAATGAAATTTAAAACGAAAAGCGGCCAAAATAAGTCATATTGTCTGGGCATTTCTATCATAAACAAATTCGGATTACTCGGGCATATACGTCAATGTATAATATTAGGTTTCCCGAAACACGTGGCTATGATTAGGCTGCTTAATTTACTCTTCGTCTCTGATTCGTTGTTTAAAATAGACCAGTGAAAATCCCATTACCGTCATGCTTTACTGTAGCACGTGAATAAAAAAGTTAAAAAAAAATGTCGCAAAAGTCCATTAGTACCATTACAAATTGAATGTTAATTATGAGCTATTAAAACTGTTTCATAAATTTTAGCTAGTCATTTTTCATTTTAGCTAGTGAATAAAAATTGTACAAGCTATTTTTTGCAAGTGGTAAATATCGCTAAAATCGAACCCTGTACTTACAAAAAATGGCGTCCCTCGATGTGTATTGCACATTGGATCATGATTATTGGTCAACAAACACTTCAAATATAACTTTTTTGTAAAATAAACAACATTACCGGGAGGGCAGCGAGACTTTGCTTACGATCAGACATCGGGTCCAAAATATCGGACAACTCTAAATATTCGGACACCCCCATTTTTTTAAGTGTATAATTTTCATATTTCCTCTAAGTTACCGGACACTTGAAAATGAAATTATTAAAATTCGTCCGAATACATAGAAGGATTACGGTATATATTCTTTGGGAAGATATGTATTTAAAGCCAATATTTTTTACACTTTAGGGGCAACATCACACACCCTTCAACACAAACTTTCCTAGCATAACAATGACCCCCGACATTACCAACTGCAACCAAAGTCCAAAAGTCTTGCTCAATTGACCATTGTCGTAGCTCAGTTGGTAGAGTGCTCGCTCCGTAAGTGAGAGGTCGTGGGTTCGAACCCCGACTGGGTTTGACCAAAGACTTAAAAGTGGGTAGTGACTGTTCTTTCGCCAAGCACTCGGCATTACGAAATGAAAGTCACGGTACTTTCGGACGGGAACTTAAAATAAACGAGGTCCCGTGTCACGGTAGGCTTGGCAAGCTAAAGAACCCTGCTGTATAATGCCATCAGCGCAACGCACAGATAAAATTTCTGCACCTTTGTCTATAGCTGGCAATGTCTCGATATAAGTGAAATATTCTTGACTGGGACGTTAAACAACATTACTTTACTCACTCACTCTTGCTCAAATGACATAATTTGTCAGATACTATACACAACAGTTGGAGCACTGGGTATCAAACAAAGGCATGTTATAGGGATATTGTTCATATTCATGTCATATTTTTCGCGACCAAACCATCCCATTATGTTAAATTGTGTATAAATTAATTAATTCAAGCTTCTACATACATGAAAAACCTTACAATTCATGAGAAATCAATATCGTTCAGTATGTTCCAGAATTTAGACCCAGTGTAAACAATGATTGCTGAACAATTTGTATCTACTAGTTAGTACTAGGAGACTTGTAGTCAAAGCAACTGGTAGAATAAAGTCAATGTATTATTAATTTAACACATCATCAGTATTATTTCTTTGTCTTGAATTTAGGCTAATTCTGATTATATATGTTGTCTATGTACCTGACCATAAGTTTGTATTTAAATTTTATAAAAGAGCAGAATATTATAACCTGAGCAGCAGATTATAATAGTCAATTAGCCATAAGACCTTTGAAGAAATTTCAAAATACCGGTAGATCTACGGTATGTAAAATCTGCTATCAGGACTCTCCAGATGTGAACAGACTTTTGATATAATTTTTCAATGAATGTGATATATTTATTTTTAGTTGAGCTTAATGTTTATTTATTATTAGCAAGAATGTCACTAAGGAGTCATATGTACAGTGAAAATAATATAAAAGAATTGGTGATTAAACATGTGATAGCCCCCCCCCCCTTGCTTTTAAGTAGGTCAACATGTTGATGGTCTAATTCAATGTTGATAAACACCATTTCTGGGTCACATGCAACTAGCAGTAAGAGAACATATAGGAAAATCTAATCATATTACCAATTTATTTTAGGAAGCAACAGATTAGTAATTATTTTACATGAGAAATCAGGTCTTGTGACTTATTACCTTTTCAACAGGAAACAGGAAACTAATTAAATATGTTGCACATGCTCAGTAACACTAAAAGGTTAGTTATCTCCCTTTATTTATATATTTGTGTCTTTCTTCTCTTATGTATAGTTTTGTTTTTATTTCCAATTAATTTTATTTGTATATTTTCTTGTCTATTGATTAAAATATTTTTTCCTACTTATAAATATGATGTCTTGCACTGGTTTTTGGTTAAATAATTTATTTTAAGTGACCACTTAACTTGATCACCTTCTCAAACTCCATCCACCAGTATTCTAAATAAATTGCACCTATCTAGATTGTGTGTCAAGTTTGCCCTGGCCATATAAACACTGATTTAAAGATCCAAACAGACACATCCAATGTGAAATTAAGGAGTTATATATATATGAATTTTATAAATTAGATATATAAGGATAGATGATAATATTACTGGTACTAGGTGTTTTTTGTTATGACACATGCTGTCTTACCTAAATCACAGTGTATTTGTCAAATTCTAATATTCAAATTAAAAGGTCAAATTTGACACAATATACACAGTCCGGCTTAAGGTTTGCAGAACTTATACCCTTACCTTCCAGTTCCAAATGTTCCTTGTATCTTTTTTGATCTTTTTTTATTATGAATATAATCGCTGTATCAATACCTACAATATTCTTTTTCATCTATGACCTTGACGTTTGTACCCATGACCTTAATCTATATATCAAAATAATTGTTACATCAATACCAACAATATTCTATTATACATGCCCATACAAAAATTTTCGAGATAATTAACCATTTGGGAATTGTTTTGCATCTGTGACCTTGACCTTTAAACCCATGACCTTTTCTATACATCTAAATGATCATTGTATCAATGTCTATAACATTTTAATATACATGCCTATACAAAAAGTTTATAGTTTTCAAGATAATGAACCACTTCAGTATTATTTCATGTCTGTGACCTTGACCTTTGACCCATGACCTTAATCTATACATCAAAATGACTGTTGTATCAATAGTTTTCAAGATAATGAACCGTTTCAGTATTCTTTTGCATCTGTGACCTTGACCTTTGAACCCATGACCTTAATCTATACATCAAACTGACCATTGCATCAATACCGACAATATTCCAATATACATGCCTATACAAAAAGTTTTTAGTTTTTGAGATAATAAACCATTTCGGTATTGTTTTGCTTCTGTGACCTTGACCTTAAGACCCATGACCTCAAACTATACATCAAAATGATTGTTGTATCGATACCTACAACATTCTAATATACATGCCTATACAAAACGTTTATAGATTTCGAGATAATTAACCATTTCGGTATTGTTTCACATCTGTGACCTTGACCTTTGAACCCATGACCTTTTTGTATACATCAAAATGATCGTTGTATCGATACCTACAACATTGTAATATATATGCCTATACAAAAAGTTTATAGTTTTCGAGATAATTAACCATTTCAGTATTGTTCGCATCTGTGACCTTGACCTTTGAACCCATGACTTTTTTCTATACATCAAAATGATCGTTGTATCAATACCTACAACATTCTAATATACATGCCTATACGAAGTTTATAGTTTTCAAGAAAATTAACTGTTCAGTATTGTTTCACATCTGTGACCTTGACCTTTGAACCCATGACCTTTTTGTATACATCAAAATGATCGTTGTATCAATACCTACAACATTCTAATATACATGCCTATACAAAATGTTTATAGTTTTCAAGATAATTAACCATTTCAATATTGTTTCGCATCTGTGACCTTGACCTTTGACCCCATGACCTTTTTCTATACATCAAAATGATCGTTGTATCAATACCTACAACATTCTAATATACATGCCTATACAAAAAGTTTATAGTTTTCGAGAAAATTAACTAGTTCAGTATTGTTTCACATCTGTGACCTTGACCTTTGAACCCATGACCTTTTTGTATACATCAAAATGATCGTTGTATCAATACCTACAACATTCTAATATACATGCCTATACAAAATGTTTATAGTTTTCAAGATAATTAACCATTTCAATATTGTTTCGCATCTGTGACCTTGACCTTTGACCCATGACCTTTTTCTATACATCAAAATGATCGTTGTATCGATACCTACAACATTCTAATATACATGCCTATACACAAAATTTATGGTTTTCAAGATAATAATTATAATCACAGGTAAAAAAATTAGGTCACGACCTTCACAATTGACCTTGGCCTCATTTTGAAGATACTAACAAGAAGATGTCAAAACTGAAAACCCCATGTCATTATCTGGTCAAATAGTCAAGTTATAACAATTTGAAGATATTTTACGATTTTTTCAAAATTAAACCCAAAAACGCGTAACCTATTTTTTATCCGAATTTCACAAAATGAACAAACTATAGGCTTAAGACCCTAGAGAAGCCAAATATCACATCAGATTTTTTCTCCAATCAGTACTTTCGGAGAAGAAGATTTTTTAAGATTTTTGCACCCCTAGGTCACCTTGACCTAGTTATGGCAGCCATAGCAACGCCAAGAACAAATCTGAATTGCACCGGCCCATATATACTTCTGACAAAGTTTCATTAAAAACTGTCCAGTAGTTTCAGAGGAGAAGTCGAAAATAGGTGTTAACGACGCACACACGCACACACGCACACACGCACATACACACGCTGCGCTATGCCATAAGCTCACATGACCTTCGGTCAGGTGAGCTAAAAACAAAGTAGTCTTTGGACACTAAACTCAAACATATGTCCATGTCAAAATCGCAAATCAAAAAACAAAGCAAAATCTTTGAAAATCAAAAACAAACATACAAAGCATGTCCAAATCATAATCCAAAAGCAAAATAAATATATTGAAGCTTGCGAATTAGGTTAAACACGTAAGCTTTCAACTGTTGAAGTGAGGTCTGGTGCACCGGAAGGGTAACCAGCACCTTCTTGGTCCTGTCTAGATTGCAACATCTACCATGTGTGAAATTAAAATTGAGGCAGTCAAATATCACCAGGATAATTTTGAATAGAAACGTCATACTTCTCAACAGTATTGCGATGAGGAATATAAAACTTTTTGAGGGCCTTATTAAGCCTGGGCTTGGAATATTCCCTAAGTCAACAATTAAGCAGACTTTTTCGCTGTATAAATATCTCGTCCTGGGAATTAGCTCTTCCATTTGGGTTTTAACTGTGAAACAAATACAGCATAAGCAGGGAAAGTAGGTATATTGCTGCATTGAAAAAGGAAATTTGACAATAGAAAAAGTGAAGTCATTGTGTTTGTCATAAAGCTTTAAATGTTGCCTTACGTGGGTGCCATAATCAAAGTATAATCGTAAATCAAGAGTATTTTTATTTCAAGCACACTAAAAAAGATAACAATCCAGAATCTCCAGCAACGTCAGCTTTGTCGAGTCTTTTCTTCATATTTAACAAGGTACTGCATACATTCTGCTTCATAAGAATAAAGAAACGAATCGGTAAGCAATGGGGCACAGTTTCTGTCCATTGGTATACCGATTGTTTGTTGGAAAGTTATATTACAAAACATAACAAATATGTTGTCTATCAAAAACTCTAACATTTTGTGATGATATCTTCGATATATTTTTGTTTGGAATCCGTATGGTGCTTGACAAAATAACTAAAATTGTTATTCAGCACTAGATATTTGTATCTTGGCTTACCATTTTTGTAAAAAAAAAAGAAAAGATAAATGAATAATTTGTTTCAGACATTTAAAGGATAGTCATGTAAAATGTAGAAAAATCAAATGTTTTATACTTTTTACACGGGATGAAGTATTAGAAGCAATATGTTTAAACAATGCTTTAGAAATGAGGCCGGGTGTTCGGAAATGGTAAGCATAGGTCATTTGTTGAAAAATAATTGGGATAGTTGAGGTTTTCAGGAGTTTTTTTTAATTAGTGTTCCCAATATGTGTTTATCTTTTCTTGTATTATTTCTTTGTTAGTTACAGCCCATGTTCTTGGTTGTCTTGGCTGTTAGCAGATACATTATTCTTCTATTTTAAGCAATGTTCTATTGAACTGTATAACTGTATTGTTAATCCAAGTTAGCTTAGTTAGTACCCGGGACAAGGTCTGACTAAGAATTGAAAATAGGTAGTGACTGTTATTTTGCCAAACACTATGGATTTTTAAATAAAAAGAGACCTTAGAAACGAATGCCTCATGTCACAGCACGTCTTGCACCTTTAAGAACCCTCCTTCCACATTGCCACTAGTGTACTGCAAAAGTGAAATATTTCTGCAATTTCACCTACAGCTGGTGAAATCTCAAAATATTCTAGACAGGGACATAAAACTATTCAAACAATTTACCAAGCAAGATGTTCAACCAATTCTTTAGGAATGAGGCTGTGTGCTCCCGAACAGTAAGCATGGGCCATTTGTTGTGGAATAAGTCAGATAGTTTAGGCTTTCAGGAGTTTTATAATTAGTGTTTCCAATATGTGTTTATCTTTTCTTGTCTTGTTTCTTTGTTAGTTACAGCCCATGTTCTTGGCTGTCTTGGCTGTTAGCAGATACATTTTTCTTCTATAATAGAATAATTGGGATAGTTTAGGCTTTCATTTTTTTTAATTAGTGTTCCCAATATGTGTTTATCTTTTCTTGTTTTGTTCCTTTGTTAGTTACAGCTCATGTTCTTGGTTGTCTTGGCTGTTAGCAGATACATTATTCTTCTATGATAGAATAATTGGGATAGTTAAGGTTTTCATGAGTTTTATAATTAGTGTTCCCAATATGTTCCTCTTTTCTAGTCTTGTCTTGTTGTTTACTACAGTCTGTGTCCTGTCATGTTTTTGGTTGCCTTAGCTGTTAGCAGATACATTTTTTTGTCTATTTTAGGTATGTTTGTGAAACAGGATCTATTTTAACCAATGTTCTATTAACTATTTTTCTGTGTTAATCCAATATGGATTGTACCACTAAGTTAGCTAAGTTAGTACCCGAGGCAGGGTCTGACTAAGAATTGAAAATAGGTAGTGATTGTTATTTTACCAAACACTCAGCATTTGTAAATAAAAAGAGACCTTAAAATGGATGTCCCATTTGCCAAGTACTCAGCAATTATAAATGAAAACAGACCTTAAAAAAAGGATGTCCCATGTCACAGCAGGCCTGTACCTTAAAGAACCCTTCTTGCACATTGCCCCGAGTGCACTGAAAACGTAAAAATTTCATCAACTTCACCAATAGTTTTTGACATCTCGATATAAAATATTAAAAATAGGGATATAAAACTCTATTCAATTACTTAATCATAGTAGCTAGTCGCCCTTACAATGGTTATCTAGGCAGTAATTAATTGATTGAATGTTGTTTTTCATCCCAGTCAAGAATATTTCACTTATATTGAGACATTACCTACTAGTATTTCAGAAATTTTGACTGCAGTGTGTTGAGTGTCATGTGCAAGAAGGGTTCTTTAATGCTCCAGGTCTGCCATCACATAGGACATGGGTTTTTCAGGTTTCCTCTGAAAGACCCATGACTTTCATTTCTAAATCCCAAGTGCTAGGTAAAAGAACAGTCACTACCTATTGTAAAATCTTGGTCAGACCTTGCTGGGGTTTGAACCCATGGCCTCCTACATAGGAAACAATCAGTCTACCAACTACACCATCGTCATCTAGGCAGTTATAAACACTGGTCAGAGAGCAAGCATTTTATACAGCTTGACAATCAAGTCTTAAAATGCTAATCCCATAATGGAATACAATATCAATAGACACCATGGTGCACATGTCGAGTTGCAATTCCATAAACGCATAAAATAATTTCGTAAGTCCACAACCAATAATTTCATAAAAAATCTCTAAGCAACAACAAAACTCAAACTTGAGCTGTAACACATGATGGTTGACTAGCATACCAAATATTAGTACAATATTTGGAAGCATTTAGAAACAAGAAGCCCATGGGTCTTAACGCTCACCTGTGACCTTGACCTTTAAACCCATAACCCTAATCCATATATCAAAATTATCATTAGCCAAATACCTACAATATTCTAACATACATGCCTATACAAAATATTTATAGTTTTCAAGATAATTAACCAATTCAGTGTTCAATTGCATCTGTGACCTTAACCTTTGAACTCATTACCTTCTTTAATATATATCAAAATGACCATTAGGCCAATACCTATGATATTCAAATATATATGTCTATACAAAAGGTTTATAGTTTTCAAATAATAAACCATTTCAGTGTGACCTTGACCTTTGACCCCATGACTTTCATTCATATATCAAAATACCATTGTGCCATTACCTACAATATTCCCATGCCATTATCACCTGAAATGTTTAAAAAATAGAATTTTTTATCAAAGGTCAAAAACTAGGACATGACCTTGACCTTTGACCTTGACATCAATCAGAAGAAAATCGCAAGACAAGATCAACAGTGAAAACTTCATACAATTATCTTCAGCCGTTATTGAGTTATAACAATAAATGTCTCATTTTAAAAATTACATAATTATGCGTAAAATACGCGTAACCTATTTTTCGTCCAATTTTTTTTGAAAAACACAATTTTAATGGTCCAAGGTATGCTGAATCCAAATATCTAATCAAAATTTGCCTGTGCCTTTTGGTTTCAGAGAAGAAGATTTTTTTGTCTTTTTGCTATTTTTAGTAATGGCGGCCATCTTGTTAGGCATGGCCAAACCCCGAACAAAATTATGAAAGGCTGTTACCCAGGCATGATAATCACCAAGTTTCATCAAATTTGGCCCAGTAGTTTTGGAGAAGATTAAAATGTAAAGTTTACACACGTCGATGACGGACGGTGATAGATTACAATAGCTCATCTGAGTCTTTGGCTCAGGTGAGCTAAAAAGTCTGGAAACTGCTATTTTAAATACATTTTATAAGTCAACAGCCAATAATTTGATATAAAATCACTGAACTGGAATGAAATTCAAACTTGATCTGTAACTAATAATGGCAGACTCGTATACAAAATGTTGGTTCAATATCTGCAGGTATTAGGGAAAACATATGGAAAACTATCCTGCCAAAATCCACCCACCTGCATCTTCAATTTAATAGTAAAGTTCATTGCAACTAGACTAATAAATACTCGCTTCAAGAAACTGAAAATGGTTCAGTCTTGATTATTAACAAATAATGTTGCACTATTGAAAAATAGGATTTTTTTAAATCTTTATGAGCAACGATTTGATTTATTTTGTGCCTGACTGATATATAACCTGAAGATGTGAATTATGCAAAAGTTTGCACTGAATCAATTAATGTTATTTCTAAAAGACCTAAATACTACTATTTTGTATCTTCGTTTGTAGGTCAGGGTTCAAACCATGGCCAGGGTCTGACCACAACTTCAAAATAGGTAGTTTCTATTCTTGCACAAGGCATCTATTTGCATTCAGAAATTAAAGCCATGGGGTCCTTCAGAAGATATCTTAAAAACCCATGTCCAATGTCCCTGCAGGTGTAGGACATTAAACAACCCCTCTGCATGTAGCAAATGAACACACTACCGAGGTAAAAATTCCTGTTACTTCAAATATAGGCAGTAACTTCTTGATATAAGTGAAATATTCTTGATTGGAACATAAAAGTCCAATCAATTAAGTGACTATATGACCCAACAAACACTAAAACTTTCCTATCTATAGCCAAACAACATTGACCTGTCCACTTGAACTTTAACTTAAATATTTATTATGGAAGATTACATTGTGGTATAGGGAACACAAATGTTCATTTTGTCTACATAATGAAAAGACATGTGTATGTATTAACTGCGAAAATAACACTATCAATTTAATGGGTGAATCATCCTTTATTAAAATACACCCATGCTACCATCCTTTGTCTTTGTGTTAATATGAATAAATCTACATAATAAAATGATTTCTTCGGGGTCTCGGCTCCATTATTTTTAAGGAATGGAGAGTTATTCAGACTTTCTCCTTTACAGAATATTTTCAGTGGAAGGTCAAGCAGACAATTAAATATTGTTTTCCTACACAATAGAATCAATAAAATTACTAGTATCAATAAAAACAAACAAACAAAACAATTAAAATACAACCAAATTTAATAAATTCTTAATTGTACAATTAAAACATAAGAATATTTCATTTGTAAATGGGGTTCATCACTGTACCATGTGATCAATACCTCTTGACGTTTGTGAGTGAAATGTAAACGTCACAAATTCCAGGAATGATGTCGTTTTCCTGGGAAAACGTCATCCTATGCAATTTCATATCCATTGGAAATAATTGTTCTGCACAAACATTAGAGGGTATCACATAGTGGGTGACGAACCCTATTTGACTTCATTCATAATTAAAATCTGTCTAAATCATCAAAATTAAAATTTCATTCAGACATATATTATGCCGATACATGAATACTAATATACACATGATTTAAAAATGAAACCTGATCAGACTAAAGTGATTAAATTACAATGCGAGAAAAATTCCAATTAATATAATGATGTAGTCGGTGGACTGGAAAAATGATATATTACAACCCAGTCAGAGTTCTTTAATATATATTGAGGTGGTCGGTTCTGGAATGGTGGAGGAAACTGGAGTATTGGGTGAAAACCTGTTACCTTGAACAGGGGAAACAAACTTGTCTACACAAGGATCTGCCAGCACGGAATTAGAATCATAGGCGATATGATGCAAAATTTATCATTTAAGACCACTTGGACAAAAATTTTTATTTTAAAAAAAATTATGAAATTAACAGAATCAAAACAAAGTTGACTCAAATCCATTCCCTGCTGTTGATCTAGCTTTCCATTTGTGAGAACATAATTTGCACTTCAATTTATAGTTTAACCTCAATGTACATATTGATATTAAGGCCAATTTTCACAATTTCTAACTGTGGTTTGTTGACCTCTGACCTAGTTAACTAAACTTTAAATAAAACATTCTTTAGGTAAAAATATAGGAAGTGTGTCAAAAGTCAGGATTTACAATCCTAAAGTCAAGGTACGTAAGATCGTTGATCCTAAACTTTCTGAAACAACTCATAATCATGTTTTCATACCTGACATTTAACTTACTCTTCAGCTGAAAGAGCCTCAGGGGTGAAGCAAAGCACCCTTCTGTCAAGGTTAAAATTACACAGGCACTTTGGTTTTTATCAACCCTTGACTGACCACATATATTTTAAGCTATACTTTAAGTAAAGTTATAGGAAGTGTATCAAAAGTCGGGATTTACAATCCCAATATCAAGGTACATGAGGTTATCCATCCTCAACTTTCTGAAGCAAAGATTGATCATGTTTTGTTGTAGGTCCATACCTGAGGTTTAATTTCCTAATCACTTGAAGATGCCTCAGAAATGAAACACCTCTCTCAGTCTAGGTTAAAATTACATAGACAATTTGGTTTTCTTCACCAACCCTTGACTGACTACATCAATATAAGCCAAAGGCTCTTGTCAAACTCAATTTTAATTCATACCAATCACTTATGTATATGTGTGTGTGTTTTTTAAAAATATGTTCGAAAATTTAACAACAAAAATGGCAGCTATGTCCTACACATATCAAAACAAAATAACAATAATATATACATGATTTCATTAACAATGATTCCGATAATTGAGGAAAATATGAAGGAAAAAAATCAACTGTAATAAAACATGAGTTTTGGGGTGAAACAATAATACATGTGTCACAGCTCATTATTACTGTAGCATTCTACTATCTTTGGCTCCATGTGCACCAGGCCACAGTTTGGAAAGATGGACCGGGCCCCAGTTCTGCAATTTTTCCTTCTAAATAATTGATGCTGAGAAGAACTTGAATATTTCTTCCTGGGACCTGTAGATTATACATTGAGACCCTTGATATTCTAACTGTAACAGTCCAATAGACCTGCAGTCTTTTAGCAAGATAAAACTATTTTTTTCTATATCATGAAATAATTGCACATAGACCTTTCAATGTTGATACCGGACTTTAAAAACTTGTGGGGACCTGCCAAAAATAAAGGCAAAGGTTCCTGGACCTCCATTCCAAAACATAATTTTGAACCCCTGTGTTGTCAAACAAGTACTGTGTTACATGTTAACAGTACAGGCCTGCTGAAAGTTTAACAGCTCATCTCAGCGCCTCATTATCCATATCACAACAGCTTTTCAGCAGCTGCTATCCATCTCTGGACAGCTTTTTCTGAATACTACATATCGATATAATATCACAGTTATTTGGCAGCCGAGATTTGGTTCCTTTTCGTTAACTGTGTTAAATTTTTGACATGCCTGTAGTGTTTGTTTCACTCCTAAAAACACAAATCCTTTAACCACTGTGATTTTTTTATGACACCACATGTTAATTACTGTAGAATCATTAATATTCATGCATGGAGCTAAAATTTCGTGGTTTTGAATTTTGAAAAATTTCTTTGGAAGAAAATTTTGTGGAAAATATTAAATCCTGTGTGGACTCCTAATTAATTGGCCATTTAAATATGCAATACAGTTGAAAGTACAGTTGAATCTCGTTATCTCGACCCCCCCCCCCCCCTTTGACTGGCGTCCACAACTTGGGATAAGTCGAACTATATATGTCTTTCCAACCTGGTGAGTAAATATTTTTGTAACATTAAATTTTGTGGTTTTTAACTTACCCACGAAAATAACGATGTTTGATCCCCAACAAATATTTATGATTCTACTGTATACTAATACTATCAGTACTATGTACATAATTATGTGGGCTTAGATCACACCCATCCTTTGTGAAGTTGATGTAAGGTCATCACGTTTATTTCTCTCTCTGTCATTTATTTCTCTCTATGACGTTTATTTCTCTGGGTATTGTTGAGCTGATTAAACTGTCCATTCTTCAATTGATACCAGGAATGTTTATTTCACTGTGAATTATTCAGCTGTCTAAGTATGCCCAGAATAACTTCTCTAATCGACTGTAAAATAAAATGAGAATTATTGAAACTTTAAACAACCGAATTCAGTGAATTATGATTCCCTGCCAGGAGGCACTTTCTTGTAATTTGCAGTTATGTTCAAAGGGCCATAACTCCAACATGTCCAATGAAAATGAACAAATTCTGGTTGATAAAATGCTTATCTCCTATCAATGTTTTCCATTTGTGGTATATCATGAGTTCTTGATGTGATGACTTGATATAAGTGAAACAGTCTTGACTGGGATGTAAAACCACATTCAATCAATCCAATCAATGCTGATGCTTTGCACCAAGTTTTGTAAAATGGTGCTTCAAAGTTTTGGAGAATTATTCAGACTCCAAGTGTTGGGACAGATGGATTGGTGGACAGAGGATTGAATTTTATATCATATTCTTATTCAAAAATAAATAAATTTTTGGTTTTGCACCACTGTCAACAGCTATGGATGAAGTTAAGTAAAGACCATATTTTTCCATCTTCTTATGTTATCTTATGATTTATAGAACCTTACAATAATTACAGTGAGATTAATAGAATCTATCACAACTTGTGGTACCAGATAGGGAAATCTCAACCTGAGTTCTAATATATTTGGTCCAGAACGAGGCTTGCCAAGTTCTGGACCAAATAAATTAAAAGGAGAGTTGAGATTTCCTTATCTGGCACTACAAGTAGTAATTGATTCGATTTCTTGCATCAGAAAGTACAATTTTTCAATTCAAAATCAATTTCAACTTTTGATACACCTCAGATTTTGTTGATAACATTTTGCGGGAAAAACAGCGTGTAAGCTATCTTGCACATGGGGGTACAAGATGGAAATATCTTGGACCTCTCTTTTTATGGATTTTTCTATCTGGGGTGCAAGAAAGATATATCTTGGATGAGGATGAATATTTTCCTGTCCAAGCTCGTTCTTAACATTGCAAATATTCAAACCTCATCTCTGACTGAAATATTCAACCCCTCGGGTGGGATTTTCCTTCTCCAACATGAATAAAATACTCATCATAGAATATCTTATTATACTCCCACAAAAACTTAGTTTGATGGGGTATATAGAAAATGCATGTCTGCCTGTCTGTCCATTAGTATTGGGTACCACGAAAAATTTTGTACCGCGGTATACCACGGTATTTTAACAAGTACCGCGGTATGTACCACGGTATACCACAGTATTCTTGAATGGGAAATTCTTACTTCAAATGGAGCATAAATATGAATCAATTTGACCAGATCAGTTAACAACACAAAATAAAATTAAATTTATATTCTTTTGCTATTTGTGATTTGAACATGGATTAGTATGTTTGGTATGCTACTTTGATTGCAGATAGATGACAGTTGAATTTGTTATACAGCAACTCATTTGCTATCAATCATCGATTGTGAAGACAAAGTTGTGAACAGGAAATAAAACTACTGCAACCTTGTAACAAAAAGCTTTAATAAAATCTGAAACAAAGCACATTAATGTTACAGTCATGTTGCGTGTCGCAAATGTCATAAAAGTTCAAACATAAACCATGCTCATCACCACTGAAATTATCTGACTAGAATATAGAACTTGATTAGAAAATCCAACCACGCTAAAAACCGAAATGTTTCTAAATGGCAGATTTCCCCCGAGAGTTTTTTATAATGTCAAATTCTTCGGTTGCCATGTTGACATCTGCCATAAAGCAGTCGTATGTAATAACGACATCGTGTAAGATATCAGTTGATTAATAACTTAGAAATTTTACTTAATCTGTATTTTTATCGTATATTAAAATCATTAAATGCATGTAAATTAATTTAAAATGATTCTAAATGATTTAACTTAATCGAAAATCGTTGTTTTGTAAGATCGTCAATTACCGTAGATTTGTGTTTACGGAAATTGCCGAAGTACCGGTATTTCAAAAAGTGTACCGCGGTTTACCGGTTTACTTAAAATGGACCGGTTTACTGGTATACCGGTAATACCGCACACCTCTACTGTCCATGTAAAATCATGTCTGCTCCATAACTTTCACATCTATGGATGGATTTTTATCAAAGTTTGCAACTGGCATAGATAGTATAATGACATTAGACGATGTGTACCATGTCAAATTTAGGCGTGTAGGTCATAGGTCTAGGTCATTAAGTCAAAACTTAGTTAGGGGTGGGGGTATTTGCTCTCAAGAGACAGATCTAGTTGAACTGTTGCAACTGAAACAAATTGCACTCTTCTAGCTTTGAATTTTTTTTTTCAAAAAGTAACTGAACTTGCATTTTCACTTAGCTATTAACTAATTCACACAGGAGGCTTAGTTTAAAATCACAAACTTATCTTTCAATTTCTGGTAGCAAAAAATGCCATTGGCAACTAATTTCTTAGAAATTCTTTCAATGAGAAACCTGTCTCAGCAAATTCTGTAAAAAAGACTATGTTTCTAAAACTTTTGGAAATATGGTTACTTATAATTTTAAATTTGATGAAACCTAGTCAAATGAACATTTGCTATTTAAAAGTATATTTAAGCTTTATCAGTTGGCTTGCCAAAATTCAGTGGTTGGTTTTTTTTCTGGACACTCCAGTTTTCTCCCTTATTCATGTAATGACCACCTCAATATAAGTGAATGAATCTTGACTGGGTTGCAGGGGTTCAAAATTTCCTGGGATCTTTTGATTTTAGAAAAGAGACCCTAGTCATTCAGACTGTAAAAATCTGATGGACCTGCCATTTTTTACCAGCCTAAGGATAATCCCACTTTTTCTATATGATAACATAATTGTACATGGATCTTTCAATGTTGATATCGAACTTTCAAAACTTTATGCGAGACCTGCCAAAAACAAAGGCAAAAGGTCCTGGACCTTCTATTTTAAAACAACATTTTGAACCCCTAGAGCAAATTTTGTTATTACTTTACTTCTCCACTTCAATGCTTTCCATGGTACTTACTTGAGGTTTGCAATATTCTTCAAGCCAATTAAACACACAGGCTGATAACTCGGCAAAGTTGGCTACAGATATTGTAGCATTGAAAGACTCAAACAATGTATCCATAATATTCTGAAACTAATTAAACAAAACAATGTTACTAAAGTGCCATCTTTTCTAACTGCCCCCTTCTTCTCTGTGTGTGTGTGTGTGTAATTTTTATGCAATTTGTTTAAATTTAATTCCTTAGCAGATGCAAATAGCAACAAATAATAAAGTGTGTGTGTGTGTGTGTGTGTGTGTGTGTGTGTGTGTTCAAATCCACATTTTATTTTCAATAACTTCAAATTTTTTACTGCATAATATTTTTTTTTAAATACATCATGTGTCCAGTGTGAATTTTCCTTTTTTTTTGTTATAATTTGGTAATAAATTATAGTAAACATTCAAAATATTCTATAATTTTTTAAATTTTGATAGTTAGTTCTATCTGTCAGAGTTATGACAGTTTTTAGATAAACCCCCTTCTAAAATGTGTAAAGATGCATTAAATGGATTTTAGAAATACATTATCTGTGGGAAAAAAAGGGTATAATATGACTTGGAAAGTATTACCTTTTTTCATCTCCACTCCCCCCCCCCCCCCCCCACCCCCACCCCCCAACCTCGAGGCCACAGTGGTCTTATCAGTCTACAAATTTAGGGTCTCTGACCGCAGTGAGTTCGAGTTCCGCTCAGACTACATGTAGGAAATTGAATTTTTGTTGTTGTTGACCTTTACTGGTTCACCTAGTGTCAGTATAATGTGAATTGGGGAGTGATATGCTTGTATGGGGCATATTGACTCGGTGAGCTAGCACCTAAAAGTCCCCGAGTGCTTCTGGTACAAGGAAGACCATTAAACACACTCGCACTTCACATTCATATGTGAGCTTGTTCATAGATTAATCCATAGAGATTAATAAAGTACATGTAGTTCTTCTACCGAATCGCTGAAAAATTGCCGATGCTACGTTAAGCAACATACAACAACACTGCCCCCTCCCCTCCTTTATTGTGGTGATATGAAAACTTTACTTACTACTTGAAACTTGACCTCGTCAGACACCTGGTTTTGACCAAATACTGGCGTATTCTGATGTGTCTTGACTATATGTTCATAGTTCCTGTAAGTAAATAGATAAAATTAAGAGTATAATATCAGGGCTTCGATTATTCACTCGTCCACTCGTCCTGACGAGTGAAATGTGTACTGGGACGAATGATGTTGTTATTGCACTCGTCACGGTGCAGAGTTAAATTTATCAGACATATACATCATGGACTTGTTAAAATTAATAACAACAGGCAATTCAGTGTAGGTCGGGTAAATCATGTATAAGGAGCGGGTCAATTGTAATGATCCGGGCTTCGTTGTAAAAATCTTGCCGTTCTGTTACAAGCGTGAACCAATAAAATCATTTTAATGTTTGCATCATATGTGCAAACCATTTCGCATTCGGAAGTCACTTAGTGTAACGTAAAATCCATCCGATGTTCCGAGTGTTTATATATTTGTCACTTGTGGTGACTGTGCCGAGTTAAATTTCCAAGTGCCGAGTGGTTTTCTTATTCAACTAGGCACTGTGCCAAGTGGAATTAAAAATTCTGTCTAAGGCCTAATATGGCCACCTTGTCAAACATCTGCTTCAGTTTTTCTTACTGGCAATAGCAGCACTATATTGTGGTTGATTGATTGAAAATTAAATGGGGTTTTACATCCTAGTCAAGAATATTTTACTTGTATATCGAGACATCACCAGCTATAGATGAAGTGGCAGAATTTTTTACATTTGCAGTGCACTCAGAAATGTGTAGGGTTCTTTCATGTGCCATGCCTGCAGTGACACAGGGCATCAGTTTTTAAGGTCCCTTCCCAAGGACCTGATGACTTTCATTTCTTTCTTTCTAGAGGGCATAAATATCATATATTTCCATAGGCTTTGTGACTCACTTGGGGATATGTCAAATATCCCATGCAGAAGTTCAATAGTCCATTGCAATTTCTGGTATTACAGGGACCATCAAAATGTTCCCTAGTGTGGACCCCAATGTAAAAATAATTGCTTAGTATATATTACTCGTGTGAGCAAAAATATCCACAGAAAACATCTTGAGCTTGCCTTAATTAGAAATGTACACTTAAGATATCTCAAACATGTCTAAATAGGAAGGACTTATAATTTAATGAACATTGCAAGTATAGATTTATAACAGTGGACAAACATTTTTTTAAAACACATAGTACTCAGTGCTACTCACACATATCACTCGGTGCTACTCACACATAGTACTCGGTGCTACTCACACATAGTACTCGGTGCTACTCACACATATCACTCGGTGCTACTCACACATAGTACTCAGTGCTACTCACACATAGTACTCGGTGCTACTCACACATAGTACTCGATGCTACTCACACATATCACTCGGTGCTACTCACACATAGTACGCATTGCTACTCACACATAGTACTTGGTGCTACTCACACATATCACTCGGTGCTACTCACACATAGTACTCAGTGCTACTCACACATAGTACTCGGTGCTACTCACACATAGTACTCGGTGCTACTCACACATATCACTCGGTGCTACTCACACATAGTACGCATTGCTACTCACACATAGTACTCGGTGCTACTCACACATAGTACTCGATGCTACTCACACAGTACTCAGTGCTACTAACACATAGTACTCAGTTCTACTCACACATAGTTCTCAGTGCTACTCACACATAGTACTTGGTGCTACTCACACATAGTATGTGGTGCTACTCACACATGGTACTTGGTGCTACTCATACATAGTACTCGTTGCTACTCACACATAGTACTCGATGCTACTCACACAGTACTCAGTGCTACTAACACATAGTACTCAGTGCTACTTACACATAGTTCTCAGTGCTACTACAGGGATTTATCAGGGTCTTTTGGGAAAAGGCCCTAAACTAAAAATTGGGAAAAACTCTCAACTTTTTGCTCATTTTGGGAAAACTTTGACATCATTTTTGATGCCATTAATGATTAAATCTAATGCTTTTAGTGTATTGAGTTCATTAAAGATTAAGGAAAGCAGCCACATTTATGGCCAGACTTCAGTTATGTATCTGGTACAATTTTCTAATTGGGAATTTTCTCAGCCCAATTTGGGAAAAAAATCAATGTTTTTCCATTGGGAATGGGGCCGAATTTCGGCCCTAAATAGGCCCTTGATAAATCCCTGTACTAACACATAGTACTTGGTGCTACTCACACATAGTACTCGGTTGCTACTCACACATAGGACTCAGTGCTACTCATACATAGGACTCAGTGCTACTCATACATAGTACTCGGTGCTACTCATACATAGGACTCAGTGCTACTCATACATAGGACTCAGTGCTACTCATACATAGGACTCAGTGCTACTCACACATAGTACTTGATGCTACACACAATAGTACTCAGAGCTACTCACGCTTTCATTATTTTCAAAGCCATAACTTCTTTCCTCAGGGAGTCTAGTTCATCTTCTTGTTTTTTCTTTTGTTGTATCAAAAATTGTATATAATCAATAGCTGCAAAAGAAATTAATGTTTTAGTCGTAATGGCTTAATTTTTTAAAAATACATGTATGGTAAGTGTTATCAGAATCCTCATCTAATGGGGGTTTACTCAATGGCTTTGAGGTGCTAGCTTACAGAATCAGTTCATCACATCACTCCCCCAGTCATTTTATATTGCCACTAGATGAACGTTTAATAAAAAACAACAGGAGCGGAAGCAGTATCTTAAATTTAAAAGTCTTATGTATTCATTACCATCCCAGGGTTTGAACCAATTACCTCCTATTCTCAAGGTGGATGCTCTACTTCTGTGCCACCATGTGCCACCAAGGCGATTAACATGCTGAAGGAGATATTTATTGTAATTATTGTAATTATATGGTAAATTTTTTTGCTAAAAATAGACATTCTGTTCTAAGGGTGGATGCTCTACGTCTGTGTCACCAAGGAGGTTAACATGCTGAAGGAGAATTTGTTATTATTACCGTAATTCTGTTATTAAATTTTTTGGCTAACATGAAGCATGATGAAATCAGGAGAAATTTTTTCCCTAAATCCGGTAGAAAATGAGGGTCGAAATCAGGAGAGATGACAGGTATGTTTACCCAACTTGCAGGAAAACTTCAGAAAATTCTGACCAGATTAAAAGATTTTTGGTCAAAAATGATTTTATATCTAAAGATTATAATTAGTTGAAGGGTATCAGGTACCGCTTGACAAAAACTAGAAGTTGAAGTTAGAACCCTCTCTTGCGGGGCCAACTCCCCCCCCCCCCCTGACAAGGCTCTGCGACCTTAACCTTTTCAATATGACTTTGCATCAAAGTCATGACACACCTTTTGAGCATGAAGATTTTTCATTAAAGTTTTATGTCCGATGTCCAAAGCAATTATGAGATATGGCCAGGATAAGATTTTACATGGACAGACAGAAAGACAGACAGACAGTCAGACGGCCAGACATGGTGATTCCTATTTAACCCCCTCAAACTAGTTGACAGTGGTTATAATTAGTTGTTAAATCACTTACAACGTTGAAGAACAGTAGCTTTGCTGAGTTTTTGTGATCCAATTGTGTCTACTTGCTGACAAGTTGGTACAATATTCTGTAGCTCATCATATCCTTTCTGTAACAAACAAGAAAATTCAGTGAATTAAGAATAATAAGATCCCCCCAGCAGGTTCTTTATTGTGATTACGATCCCCCAGCAGGTTGTTCTTTGTAATTAGGATCCCCCAGCAGGTTCTTTTTTGTGATTTGCACTTATGTTCAAAGGGCAATAACTCCTAGGAAAATCAATAACCTGGGTTGGTTTGTTCAGGTTATTGATATGCACATCTTCTGTCAATTTTGATGCTTTGCGTTAAGTTTAGCGAAATAGTGCTACATTGGTTTTGAAATTACTCCAAACAAGAAGTGTCTGTACATAACAATTCTAAGGCATTTATCAATAACCTGGTTTTTTCTAAAACTAAAATTCACAAAATAAATGAATTATAAGTTTAAGACTAAGGAAAGCAATATACATGTATCACATCAGATATTGGCTTCAGTCATGTGTATTAGAAAATTTTACCATTTTAGAATTTTTCCATAACTCCCAGGAAAATGAGCAAACCAACTCAGGTTAATTATATGCATATCTATAAATGTTTCACAAAATAGTGCTTCATAATTTTGGAGAATTACTCCGGACAAGAATTTTTGTTTTAAGATTACATTAAGCAGGCATTTTTCAATTTACCCATTTTTCTAGCTTTCACAAAATCAATACATTATCGACAAGCTAATTTGCTAAATAAGAAATTAGATTTTGGCTCCAGTCATGTGTTTTAATTTTTTTAAAAGTGTTTCAGATTTTTCATTCAAAGGGCCATAACCCTGTAACTTTCATTTCTAAATGCAGAGTGCTTGTGGCCCCAAAAAAGTCACTTCCACTTTACACTACCACTTTTCAAGTCAAACCAAAACCAGACCAGGGATTAAACCACAACCTCAAACAAACAGATTGAGCCATCTACTAACCGAGTTTCCCAAGTGGCAATAATGTATTTATAAGTTTCTATATGATGCAGAAGTAAAATACCTTTATGGCATCTCTACGTTTTTGTTCAGCCATTGTGTGGGCTTCTCGGCGACGGTCCTTATAGTTGTAGGCTTGTGCTGTCTTTGTGCCATCACTGTCTTCATCATCTGAATCATCAAAGTAAGATTTTAATCAGTATAATGTGCTGATGATTGACTATAAACGATAATGGGGTTTGCCTCTGTACCATGTGATCAATACCACTTCACATTTCTGCGGAACGTTTTCGAAAAGGTCAACGTCACAGATTTCCGGAATGACGTCGTTTTTGTGATAAAACGTCATCTCATGCGATTCCATATCCATTGAAAAAAAGTATTCTGTATAAACGTTAGAGGGTATTACGTGGTACAGCTGCCAACCCTATTGATCCATTATGACCAGATTTTAAGTGGTCAATTGAAGTATTGAATCATCGATGATCGGTTTCCTATTGGCAAATGTTATTACCACAGATTTTTTTAGGCGGATGTTATTAACACGTATTGTTTATACCCATATAACCGTACGCATGTCACTTCATACATCGATTTAATAGGATCAAATAGTTCAATTTTGAATTAAAACAATAACTTATTGATACGTTTCCAAAAAGTTGTTGTCTAAATGATTGATGATCAATCTTTGATCGTGATGAACTGCAAAAAATGACGAAAACAAAATGGCGGATCTAAAACCGTATTGAAGGTTTTTATCAAAATAATCTATTACATTGTATTTGACCGAAATATGACAAGTTTCTATTAAATATACTTTAATTATCACTAAATTCATGTATTAATAGCCAATCATAAAGTTATAAAGCCCACTTACATGTATACTATAAAACACTATATAAAAAATAGGTGGTAATAACAAATTTGTTATTGACACGTATGGGGCAATAATCACTTCGATTTTTTATACCCCTATTACTGTACACATGCACATAAAGTGAACTTCATAAATTGATTGATTAGGAAATTATAAAATATTTTATGAGCTTGTAAGAATAATGATGCCAAAAATTTTTTGTCTTAAATGATGGATGATTAATCTTGGATCTTGTTGAAAAAAACGTACGGGAAAAACAAACTGGCGGATCTAAAAACTCACTGTAAACATATTTATTTTTGCGGTGTACTAATTTTCACTTATTTCCAAGTCATTTGTTTTGCTCGAAAATTATATTTTGCTTTTTGTGTTATATTACATATGGTACATGTATTTCAAAAACGCGAAAAAATTAACTATGCGGATATGTTTAAATTTCCTATACCATGAAAAATACTGTATATTGCTTTATTTTCACAGTGTCATATTTTCGTTGTTTGACAACGGTTAGTGTATTCGTGGTGTCATATTATCGTGGTCTTATCTGATTAAAGGAAAACTACTCTAGCAAGATTAATGGGTTGGTAATAACTATGTATTTTTGTGGCTGTTTAACTTTGGCAAGAAACTACGGATAGAAAACAAGATGCATGTATACCAAATTATTGCTCTGCTATTCTCATTGAACAGCTCTTTATGTTCCCTTGATCTAGG
Source organism: Anadara kagoshimensis (assembly GCA_021292105.1). NCBI lineage: Eukaryota > Metazoa > Mollusca > Bivalvia > Arcoida > Arcidae > Anadara > Anadara kagoshimensis. The sequence continues at coordinate 13,184,731 of CM037871.1, read as the reverse complement.
ACTAGATGCAGGATAACGACTATATATATAATAATAAGTGTGAAATTCAAATTGCTGATTATAAAAAAATCACCCAATTCCCATCACTAGTGTGTGTGTGTGTGTGTGTGTGTGTGTGTGTGATGTTGTGTGTACGTGTGTGATGGCGTGTGGTTTCTGTGTGTGTGCATGTGTTTTATTTCAGTATTCACCTGTATTTTGTGCTGATGAAGCTGATGATGCACACCCCTGGGGAATAGACCCAGTGCTGCTTGTCCGAGAAAATGAAAATCGAGTGTTAGTAGTCGGACTGGTTTCCACTTTCAGATCTGTATTCAACACTATAAACAAAATATTGTAATATAATGTATAAATGCATAGGAAAATATCTCCAAAAGACGTTGAATCTACAAGTTCTGCTTTTCAGCATTTATGCCAACAATAAGTAGGTCTCAGTGGCCTAAAATAAGTACTTTGGATCAAAGTAACTCTTCTTTACTCTTGTCACCTAAGTTCAAATCTAACTCAGGGGATCCTTGTGCGAGGAGTTTGTCAATTCACTTACCTAGGTTAGATGGTATTCTCAGATCAGTCTGGTTGTCTCCACAATACCTGGAATGACCACCTTAATGTAAGTGAAAGATTCTTGCCTGCCAGGGTCTGTCCAGGCAAGGAGGTACTAAGTGATCATGATCTTTAGACCACTGGGTCACTGATATCTTGGTGATAACATGAGTGCATTTACAGTATTTCTTAAGTTTTTAATGATCTTAGTGCAATAAAACATCTTTTCATTACAGAATTTTAGGGCTGTGACGGGTAGAGAATTCTGTACCCGGGTACCCGAAATCTTGTACCCGACCCGGTACCGAGTACCCGATGCTTTTAAACTTCCACACATTTCAATTAAGAATCTATTTCACAAACCGTGAATAAGTAACCAGAATAAACAAATATTATTAAATAAATGATTAATAATCAATATAGATGATGTTACCATAAACAAATGCGAAAGAGTTTAATTGAACTTATATACATTTTATTTTAGGTCTACAACAATGATACATGTTTTAACGGGTAACGGGTAAACAATTTGTTACCCGGGTACAGTCATTACCCTAACCGTTAACGGGTACCCGGGTACTCGTCACAGCCCTACAGAATTTATGAATCAAAACAGATTGAACAAACTAAGGATAGGTTTTATGAAGCTACATTCATTTTGTAGAGATTCTATAGCTACATTTTTTATATTTCATTCAAGTTTTATCTTAATTCTAAGTTGAGTAAGAGTTGAGTAATGGTGTTTAACGTCCCAGTCAAGTATTTCACTTATATCCAGATGTCACCAGCTATAGGCAAAGGTGCTGAAATTTTGCCTGTGCATTGTGCTGATGGCATTATACAGCAGGGTTCTTTATCGTGCCAAGCCTACCAAGACACGGGACCTCGTTTATTTTCAGTTCCCATCCGAAAGAACAGTGATTTTCATTTTGTAATGCAAAGTGATTTGCAAAAGAACAGTCACTACCCACTTTTAAGTCTTGGGTCAGACCTGGCCAGGGTTTGAACCCACGACCTCCCACTTACAGAGCGAGCACTCTACAAACTGAGCTACTACACTGGTTCATCTTATTTCTAGTTTAAAAAAAACTTACAGCTATTAGGATCAAAGGTAACGTCACTAAATGATCTTTCTGCTGCCATTGTCTTTGTGTGAATCTGAAAGCAAATTACAGTATTTCATGTGTAACAAATTAAGAACTATAGGTATCTTTTCTATCTATTGTATATTGTATTGTTTATGAAACTACCTTCTGCCTTTTAAATTGGGAAAATTTGAAGTTCTGAAATACAGCAAACTGCATAATGACATGCTTGCAATGGCTTAGGATCCTCACTGTAAAGATGTTATATTGTAACAATATCTAGTATATCACTGTTGTTCGAGAAATTTTAGTGATCAAATTGGGAAAATGTAGTCATTTTACCCCAGGGGAAACTACCTTTATCCTGTACTGATTTTAGGCAAACAAAATCACTGTTAATGGACACTGGACTTGGATGTGTGTCTTGACAGTTGTCAGTGATTTTGTTTGCTTAAAATTACTCAGAATAAAGGTAGTTTCCACTGCAAAAAACCTAAATTTTCCCAATTTGATCACTCAAATTCCCACAACAACATTGATATATTACTTTACTAGCAGAGATGCCAACTGACCCACAACCTGTGGGTCCGACCCTCATTTGCTGACCTGCCAAGAAGGGGACTGACCCACAAACTGCCATAGAGTTTGAGGATTTGCAATGTTCATTCATTACCACTGAATTCCATCTGTAATCGCCATGAATTAGAGTGATTTACACAGTTGGATTAAGGGTGTAGTGGATTAATTTTGTGCCAGGGAGCAGGTGAAAAATCACTGCATGCATTAAACTGTATCCATTTCTCTAAGACCTCACATGGTGCACCATATTCTTTGATCAACTTTTAATTCTTTTGGTAGGGATGCACCCAGACAGGGTCTGATTTCGATGGGACCCGCAATTACACAAAATAGGGTTGGCAGCTCTGTACTAAATATTGTCACAATGTAGTAGCATCAGCCCCAGTTGGAGGACAATTCCACATTTTGGAATGAGGCTATGTTCTGTTGTCCATCTGTTCTTCATCATCAATAAAAAGGACTGTTCATGACAGAAATAATTTGTTCTACTGTAGGAACCACTGTGGCTGTGACAGTGAAATTCTCTTTATATCCATAGAAAATCAAATAAATTTGAATAAAGTTTGATATTTTTCACTTACTTGTACCTAGTCGTAACAGGAAATCTGTATGCGCATCCGCGATTGTCATATAAAGTATGTCTGTACAAAGGAAAATGTTGGCGGTATGGGGATTTTACACATGCGAAAATCACGATGTTTACACCGGAGGTGATGTCCTTGGTGACGTTTTACGTCATATGCGCAACAGAAGCCACCATCTGCATGGTTTTTCAACATGTTAAATCCCCATAGCACCAACGTTTTTCCCAATGCAGATATATTTTGGGCTAATCGCAGATGCGCATACAGATTTCCTGTTACGACTAGGCACAAGTAAGTGAAAAATATCAAACTTTATTCAAATTTATTTGATTTTCTATGGATATAAAGAGAATTTCACTGTCACAGTCACAGTGGCTCCTACAGTAGGGCACTCACTGACTCAGTGAGGAAGTGGATTTTTTCAGGAGTTTCCAAGACTCCTGTCAAATTTATTTTATTGATAAAACTGTGGTACAAACTCTTTTAGACCTCAGAGTTATCCCAACCTGTGGTTCTCCCAACAGTGGAGGAATGTACAAACACAACAACTTGGCATTTTTATTTGGGGGGGGGGTCCTACTTTAATGTAATTTATGTAAACAGTAAAATTGATTCTATTATCTACACAACAAACGTTGAAAGTGTTCTTATACTTATCTAAAGCTTTAAGATAAATTATTATTTTCTAAAAATCTTACCGACTAAGTTACTAAGACATGGTAAATTCGTAGTATTTTGCTTCAACTTTTCATAAACACTGCCTGATAGAAAGGTGAAGGTCACGATGTTATAATCATGATTATCGCCCTTAGTTTTCATTTGACGTAACTCTTCATTTACAAAGAGGAATATATTTTTTGGAATTATTCAAGTTAACATAGGAATTCCCAACGCAGCTGTATAAAGTTGCACCACATCAGGCACACGATGCAAGAAATCAGTTTCAACACAGACGTATTCTGACACACTGGTAAAATGTCTATAAATTACGTATCAATTACGATTGTATTTCATTTGAAATTTAAAAATTAAAGTTCTAGATCAAACACGATCTTCAACACCAGTAAAATAAAATTTCAAATGAATAAAAATATTAATTTTTTGTATTTGAATATAAACATTGAGATTTTAATTCAATGGGATGATTCAAACTAATTTCAATATTACCTATATTTCCTATATAAAATAACCTAGAGTGACACACAGGGGTTGCATTTTATAATACCCTTTATACCTCTTGGTTTACACCTCTTTTCAGGCTGACCAGTTAAATTTATTTATTTGTCCAGATTGGTACATTAATTTTTAGTGCACAAGGTTGCCATTTACAGTAGGTACTTTTTTTTATCATAAAGTGTTTGATTTTGGTACAATTTCCATACAAAAAATCCAAATTTTAATGCTTTTAATTTAAAAAAAAGTTGTCAAACAGGGAAAACCCGTCTAATTTTACCTTTTCATTTTCACCGCCCGTTTATCCGTTTTTATGTTACAAATCTGTCAAAAAATAAATCTAAAAATAAAGATAAATCTGTTGAATTGACATATCAACGACCACGCCCACAATGTTGCGACACTGACGGCCATCATGGTATCAAAGCAGCGTCATGGCAACTAATGATGTACTAGTAACAGTGACGTCATTAAATGATGCTGTTCAGGCAGAGTTTTCGTTCTTTTTGCTTGTAAATCAAGCATCTGGCCATTTAACGGAACATTGTGGGCATGACTGGCGATACGTCAATTAGTCAGCCTGTGACTTTTACATTTCAAGAGGCCTCTGTGTGTATAACCCGGTTTTCTTATAATGATTTACACTGTGTGCATGGTGAATTACAGCTAGTGTATTTGAATTTTTCCAAAATGTATGTACTATCTGTTTACTCTGCTGCAGAGAAAGGAACAACAATAATATTTCAAAGATTTGAATGGCACAGTTAAAAATCAATTAATCATTTACTTACATGAGCTGAGTCGTTGCTAATAATCCTAATTTCGATCTAATCCATGCATTATAACTCTTTAATACACCGAAACGTATTTTGGATGGGTGTTTACAATGGTAAAAAATTTGACAAAATGGCGGTGTGTTTTGTATGATGTCATGATGACGGAAGAATTTATTATTTACGTAGGTTCGCGAGGGTTACAATGAAGGGGGTTGAGTTTAAAAGTTTGAATTTATGTCATTTTTTTCAAAAGTTTGAAAATGCAAAAAGGAAGTTCACTTTATTACTTTATTAAATCAATTTTGGTCATCTCAATTACGCAAAAGTCAATTCTTTCTTGAGCTGCACAAACCTATGTAAATAGTCGACTCTTTCGTCATGACTACGTAACATAAAGAACCCTGCCATTTCATAAAAAAGATTACCATTGTAAACACCAACCCAGGTTATATTTTGTCGCATAAGCAAGGATGGAGCCAAAACAGGAATTTTTAGTAACAAATATGTAAATAAAAGAGTCATTGATTTGTACCCGTCATATTGAAATTTATAGAGTATTTTGCGATTTTGCTTTCTCCGAAATAGGCTAAATAAACAGTAGTTTGTTTTTTAAACTTTATAGTTGAAACACAAACAATATTGTCCGGTAGTGAATTCCAGTTGTTTACTATCCTAAGTGAAAAACTGTATTTCCTGATGTCTCTTTTAGTGTCTTTTCTTTATCTTCTTGTTGTTACCCCTTGCCCTTTTAGTATTCTTGAATGATGGTAAAATATTATACTTATATAATCTGTCTATACCATTTACAATCTTAAACACTTGTATCATATCTCCTACTGTATTTCCATAAATTGATGGCACATGGTTTTCATTCTTTATTTCTTTTAATTGAAAACATTTCCATTAAACTATCAATAAAATACATTTGAAATGCACTGACCCAACCAAATTATATTTTTAATTAAAAACATTATTGTTCAGTTCTCCTGTACATAGGGAAATTTTAAGAAAATTTTGGAAACTTGATCAAGTTTATACACCAATTGCACCTCATTCAAAGTTACATCAGAGCATTTAGGGTCAGGTAGGTCATTGTTGCCTGGGTTTTTTCCCCCGGTGTGATCATCATGAATATTTAAATTATGACATAACATTTAAAGTTGTTCCAAGTAAGAAGGTACAGAAGGGATAATTTTGACAAAGTCATATATGTTGTTTTGTTAAAAAGTTAAAAAATTACTCTATGTACAGAATAAAGTTCACTTTTTCATGAATAAAAAATAATTTTTCCTATTAGGTCAGTATATTTTGTATTTAGTTTTGACAATTTTTTTGTGAGTTTGTTGGAAAATACGACTTTATTCTTGCATATTCTACGTGCACTGAATTTGTGGAAATACATGTATCCTTCTATAATGTAATGATGGTAACTTCAAGTATTCTAATATTTCTTCATACCTATTCAATGATGTTGTTTGCTTAAAATTACTACCGAATAAAGGTAGTTTCCCCTGGAAAATGACTAAATTTTCCCAATTTGACCACTTAAAATTTCCCTAAAACAACACCGATATACTAGCAAATTAAATCTAGTTGTTCTAACTACAAAAACCACTGCAGTAGCTCAGTTGGTAGAGTGCTCGCTCCGTAAGTGGAAGGTCGTGGGTTTAAACCCCGACCGGGTCTGACCCAAGACTTGAAAGGGGGTAGTGACTGTTCTTTCGCCACATTCTTGGCATTACGAAATGAAAGTCACGGTTCTTTCGGATGGGAACTTAAAATAAATGAGGTCCCGTGTCACGATGGGCTTGGCACGCTAAAGAACCCTGCTGTATAATGCCATAAGTGCTACACACAGGCAAAATTTCTGCACCTTCGCCTATAGCTGGTGACGTCTCGATATAAGTGAAATATTCTTGACTGGGACGTTAAACACCATTACTCACTCATTACTCTAACTACAAAATATAAGATGTTGTAATAATCTACATGGAACATCTTTGTATTGTGGATCCTAAGCACGCATGTCATAATGCAGTTTTATGTATTTCAGAATTTCAGATTTTCCCAATTAAAGGCAGAAGGTAGTTTTTAAACAATATAACAAAATCATTGCTGTTACTGATGTACCCATTACCGGTCCTTGTGTGAGAATTCCTCAGTTTGCTTGCTTAAACTGAGTGGTTTCTCCAGAAACTCTATTTCCTTCAACCATCCTTGAACTGACTGCTTTGATTAAGTGAAATAATCTTGATGGTAAAATACCATTACTTCACTCCACTCCTTTAATTTGTGTGGGGTTTGGCTTGCAAGTGGTCTAAAGGACTGGTTTACAGATTACACTGCCTCTCACTAATTGGGTTTCAATCCCACTCGGGGCCCTTTTTAAAGTGAGGAAATGTGCTTAGTTGCTTGCATAAAGTCCATGATTTTCTCTAAGCCCCTAGGTTTTCTCCACCATTCGGAAGGGCGCATGCGCAGGCAGCAGGGCAGATGGAAAAAATTGCAGTGAAAATCTCGTGAAAGAAATTCAGTAGAAATATCGTTATTTTCTATTTTTTTCTTTTTGATAAGGTCAGACAGTTTAAAAACATACTTTTATCTATACCAGTTATCCATTGACGAAATCCATGAGCGAGGGAAAGTTAAAGAAATATCTAGCGAAGAGAGTGGTATATGAGCTAGGGGGTGTACGTGACCTGAAATTCACGCCCGTTATTATTTCGGATAGCAGATACACCATCCTGAACTGACCACTCAAATATAAGTGAAAGAATCTCTTAGTATAAGTGAAATAATCTCAACTTGTTGGTTAAAAAAAAAAAAAAAAAAAAAAAACGTACGACATAATTCCACTACTCTTCTGTTATATTTTTGTATTTTGATTATTTTTTAGAATATGGCACTTCCACAGGAAAAACAAGGGTACCTTGAAGATCTGTCAAAGAAGACTACCACAGAATTGAAGGAACTTCTTAATCGACAAGAGAGTTTACTCAAGAAAAAGTATTCAGTCTTCAATCATCATTTTGAAAATAAAATAAATTGACATTAAAAGAGCTTAGGCCATTTGCAATTGATGTATCACAGACCATGCCTTTTGTGTTGCGACACTGGCAGCCATCACTGTACTACCAAAGCAGTGCCATGGCAACTAATGATGTATTAGTGTCAGTGACATCATTAAAAAGCACAATTCAGGCTGAGTTTTCATTTTTTTTATTTTTAATTCAAGCATGCCGGGTCTTTGTCAGAACATTGTGGGCATTGCTGGCGATCCATTAATTTTCTGCTTAGGCTAAACAAAAAAGGTGTATTTTAGATTTCACTCTGAATAATAATAAAATAATTAGATAAATAAATAACAAAAAGGGGGTCAGTATAGGCATTTTACTATTTTACTTTATTTCTTGAAAAGTTTTGGTTTTTGGCAACACAAATTATGCAATACGAGATGTACCGGTAATATTAAGAAAGAAAACTGATGCATGTTACTTCAAGATCTTTCAGATACAGTCAAATCTCGCCTGTCTATAAGGGCCACCTTAGTGAACCTGTAAAAGTGACTTTATTGCCAGAAAGCTCTTATATACCGGTTCAAATAACATGAATAAAGAGCAATTGGGATAAACTTTTACTGGCTTTTAAAAGCAAGTGTCCCTTGAATAGACATGGCCATTAAGATAAGTTTCAGATTTTTAACAACTTTATAATTGCAAAAATGTAAATGGGCATATCTTGCTGACCTATAGGTCGCGCACAATAACTTGGCACATTCGGGCTTATTCATTTTGTAAATAAACATTGTAACTCGGACTCATGAAACACGCACATTGAACAACTCGCCAATGTCCATGCTGCACCTTCATACATATTTTTGTTGAAATATAAATATTTATCATATTCCACTTATCTTGGACATTTTCATTTATGTTCTTTATTTGAAACTTTTTAAATATTCACATGAAATTATTTCATTTCTGCATAATTTTTGTGAAGTTCCACATATCTGTGGAATGAATTGTCTGAAGATATAACAAGGTATTTGTCCTTAACACCTTTAATTTGATAGGATAGGTTACTGTCGTCCTTGGCTCAGTGGTATGTAACATATCTTACAGTTAGTGGACAGCTATATAATTTTGTCACAAGTGAGTTCGAACAATACCGGGTCCATACATATATATTTTTTAATTTTATCTAATTTTGTTTTTAGTTTTTATTATAAAAACTTTTCAATTAAAAAGTAAAAGAAATAAATGAATCTATACTAATTATTTAAATGTGCTATCAGGCTAATAATTAATAATCTCTATCTTGTAAATGTATGAACAACCTAAATTTTAAAATTCTTGTGGAAATTATTTCTACCAGAACTACATAACATTTAAAATTAGCACAGGGCAAAATTTTAACGCCTCGTTTCATACAGAAATCAAAATATTAGCACTATTTGGGACTAATCACTATTATTAATCCGTACCTCACTGCCGCGTCATACGAAAAAATCAAACTGTAAACCTATATTAATTTGGAAAAGGATGCCAACATCAATAAATTTTATACTGTGTTTATTCATTTATTTATTGTTTTTTTAATTTATTTATTTTATTTATTCATATCTGTGAATAGACAGTTAATATTGTTGTCATGTGCATAATTTTAAATTTAATATTTTTCTCTGTTAAAATTCAAAATGCTCCACATGACGCTGTGCGAAATATAAAAATACAATTCCTCCTTACAAGTGAAATATTTTATGTCCAACAACACAACTCATGTTAATGCATTCATTTATAATTTTTATTAATAGATTCAAAATTAAAGTGAATCAAATGTACCAGTTTCCAATTTGTGATGCAAGAGATTACAGCAGGTGTTTGTTCTAATTAATAATATAATACTATAGGATATGAATTCCAACATATCATGGCGTTGGGTGGATCTGAGAGTTAAAAGGGACGAGATGTTAATTATTAAGTTAATTGGACCATTAATTAGAACATGCGAACGAGTTGAATGGTCACGTCCTCGTAAAAATTTGAGAATATAGTATAATAGGTATAAGGCGAAAACGAGGCAACAGGTGTGATTTTCATAACCGAGAGAAGATGTCTGAAAATAAAAAGATTGTATTAAATTCACAGGCAAAACAAATTGCCATCAATGTTGTAAAACATTGCTTTGATGAGGCAATACAAAAATGTCTCAAAAATCCCATCAGCTGTCCCTTGGAGAGAGCAAGTGCAATGACGGGTGTGCCGAGGAGAACATTATCAAGATTAAAATCGTTCGGAATAGAAACCAAACAGGCTGATAGAAAACAGAGATCAGATAAATTTTTTATTGATGATTTTGATATCTGCGTAATTAGAAGAACAATAATTAATATGAATTTAAATAACCACGTTCTTCCAACTATAAATGCTATTCATTCGGAAATAATTAACAAAATTGACTTTAAGGGGGTAAAACAATTCTCAGAAAATTGCTTAAAGAAATGGGGTTTAACTGGAAAAAATGCAGCACAAATAGAAAAATCCTTATGGAAAAACCAGATATCGTATCAAAAAGAATAAATTACCTTCGCGAAATTAAAAAACTTAGAGAAACTGGACACAACATTATTTATATGGATGAAACGTATATAAACTCTTCACACACTGTACCCAAGTGTTGGCAGCTGGATGGGAACGGTTTAAGTGTTCCAATCGGAGCAGGTGACCGTCTGATTGTTGTTGATGCTGGTTCAGAAAAGGGTTTTGTTCCTAATGCAAGCCTTATATTTAAAGCCAAGTCATCAACAGGTGATTATCACCATGAAATGAATGCTGAGAATTTCACTAAATGGCTTCGCGAAAAATTAATTCCAAACCTTGAACCAAATTCCGTCTTGGTAGTCGATAATGCATCTTATCATAACGTCCAAGAAGACAAAAAACCAACAACATCGTGGAAGAAAAAAGACATTTAGGAATGGCTCACAAAACACAACATTAAATTTACAGAAGACATGGTTCGCGCACAGTTACTTACAATATGCAAACAACAAATTATTCCACCTTCCTACAGAATTGATTATATATTAAGAGAACATGGACATAAAATTTTAAGATTACCACCTTATCATGCAGACTTAAATCCTATAGAATTAATTTGGGCTGATCTAAAATCATATGTTGCTTCACAAAATTTAAAATTTAAACTTTCGGACGTGCAACAACTTGCAGAAAAACAATTAAAAGACATATCCACAGAAAAATGGAAAAGGTGTGTTGAACACGTAAAGAAAATAGAAACCGATTACTGGAAAAATGACATCGCAGTGGATGAAGAAATAGAGAAATTTGTAATAAACTTGGACGATACCGATTCCAGCGACGAAGACACAGACACAGCAACAGAAGAAGAGGATTAGGAAGAAGAAACATCTACAGTGACGGCCGACGAAGAATCAACCATTTCAGAAGAAGATACGACTGATACAGCTGACAAAATTTTTACTGTTACCAACTTGCATGGAGCTGCACAATTATAAATTCCAGACACAAAATAAAAACAAAAACTGAATAAGACTAAGTACATAAGATTAATAAATAAATAGTTTTGAATTAAAATTTTTCGCAAAGCCATTCAGTAACTTGTTTTAAATATATTCAGCATACATTTCATGGTGAAGAATTTATTATTTGATACAGCAAATAATAAGAAATTATTATTATTATTTTCTATTTTGACTTTTTATTAAATAAATATAGAGTCAAAATAGCACATGACAATATATTGACGATATTATTATTAATGACATTATTGTTATTAAAATTACTATTATTAATGGGCTTAATCAAACTTTTTTGTTAAAAAAAAAAATGTATTATAGCAGGATAGAACTCTCAACACTTGTCCCCGTTATACACTATGGGCCAAAACATAACATTTATCGAACGAGCTGCAATTGTTATTTACAAACTGAAAAACCCCGGATGTGCCAAGTTATCGTGCGCAACCTATAGCTATGCTTGTGATTACCATGAACACCAAGTCATTGTTAATTTCAGGAAGATATTTTCTAATTTTTGTCGCATCAAAACTCATTAAGTATTTATGTATATTTTACAGAAAATTCTTGTCGACTTTGCCAGATAAAGGTGAAAAAGTAAAAAAATTTAGAGACTTATTAATAAATCTGATAACAGAGAGAGAAGAAAATGAACAAAGGACACAACAAAAAATCGCAGAAAGATTAGCTGTAAAAATTAACAAAATTCAGCAAGAGAAAGCTAATTTTTTAGAAGGTGACACTGTGATGAAAAAACCATCAAGGTTTGCTCAAAAGAGGAAGGAAATACAAAAAGAAAAACAGAAAAGTCCTTGTCACACTGATGCTTTAACTGATCCAAATCAGGGGAGTGAACTCTTTGTAGATGTTAGCAAGAGTGATCAAACATCAGAAGTTGATAAAAGCTTTATAAATAGAGATTTTAATGCACTAAGAGACAATTCAGAACATACCATCAGAGATCTTGAAGATTCATTACAAAACATGAACATTGAAGAAGGATCCTCAAATCAAGATGATAATGTTACAAACTTTACTAATTATGAAATTAAAACTATAAAAAAATTCAACAAAAATTCTACAAATATGGATATGAAGTTCAAGCCTAACAGGTAAATATTTCATAAGTTTATGTAAAGTGTGGTGGCTATTAGTGATTCACCAATGATTGATTATAATCAATAATCAATCAATGATGACAAGATTTTGAGCACTTGATAAAAGTATTGAATAATCACTGATTGATTTTCTTTTTTTGCGGGAAGAAATTAGGCTCAGAAAACAAGAATAAAAAGACAAAAAATATTGCTTCTGCTGTTTTCAGTGGAGGGTTATTCCAGTTCTCTGGATCTAAGACCAGATGCAGTATGACTATATTTTTTCTTTTGTCCAAAGTTTGTATACATGGCTCAAAATTGAAATTATCAGTAAAAAAAATGTAATGGAAAATGACATATTTTATACTTAATAATGAACAAATGTTCATGTTCTAAATATTTGTCACATCTTTGATTATATCAAAAAATTTTATTAGTTACTGGAGCAATTAGGATCATGAAAACTAATCTGAGTCTCATCACTAGTGGCATGTATACCCCAGATATTTGTAATAATGGGTGGACATGACCTAGTGGTACTGTCACTGGCTTTCTAAGTCAAGGGTTGTGGGTTCAAACCTCACTTGGGACTTGGAAATTTTCTGAAACAATTTTTGTCTGCCCATACTAGAGCTGTAAAAAACTTGTTACTCAGTAGTTGTTCGGACGAGACTCACAACCGAGGTCTCATGTCTTAGTGCATGCTAAAGACACTTCTGTAAAGTTCGAAAAAGACTAGGTCACCTGTGGCCGCTACAGAAGACGTTTACAACTACAAGTGACTGAAACAGACTGAGCAAAGTAGAAAGACAGGAAATGGGTTTAAATTAGGCGTTTTACTCTGTGCTTCATCAACATGTAAAAAACCCTGTGTAATCCAGGTTTTCTTCACCATCCTTGTACTGAACACCTTGATATAAGTGGAGGTATCTTGATTGGGTGTAAAACTCCATCACTCCACTGTACTCTGTTTTCTTCAGACATTCCAGGTTTTCTTCACCATCCTTGTACAGAATGTCTTGATATAAGTGGAAGTATCTTGATTGGGTGTAAAACTCCATCACTCCACTGTACTCTGTTTTCTTCAGACATTCCAGGTTTTCTTCACCATCCTTGTACCGAACGTCTTGATATAAGTGGAAGTATCTTGATTGGGTGTAAAACTCCATCACACCACTGTACTCTGTTTTCTTCAGACAATCCAGCTTTTCTTCACCATCCTTGTACCAAACGCCTTGATATAAGTGGAAGTATCTTGATTGGGTGTAAATCTCCATCACTTCACTGTACTCTGTTTTCTTCAGACAATCCAGCTTTTCTTCACCATCCTTGTACCAAACACCTTGATATAAGTGGAAGTATCTTGATTGGGTGTAAATCTCCATCACTCCACTGTTCTCTGTTTTCTTCAGACAATCTAGGTTTTCTTCACCATCCTTGTACCAAACACCTTGATATAAGTGGAAGTATCTTGATTGGGTGTAAATCTCCATCACTCCACTGTTCTCTGTTTTCTTCAGACAATCTAGGTTTTCTTCACCATCCTTGTACCGAACGTCTTGATATAAGTGGAAGTATCTTGATTGGGTGTAAATCTCCATCACTCCACTGTACTCAGTTTTCTTCAGACATTCCAGATTTTCTTCACCATCCTTGTACCAAACACCTTGATATAAGTGGAAGTATCTTGATTGGGTGTAAATCTCCATCACTCCACTGTACTCTGTTTTCTTCAGACTCCAGCTTTTCTTCACCATCAACAACATCCTTGTACTGAACGTCTTGATATAAGTGGAAGTATCTTGATTGGGTGTAATCTCATCACCTTCACTGTACTCTGTTTTCTTCAGACATTCCAGGTTTTCTTCACCATCCTTGTACAGAATGTCTTGATATAAGTGGAAATATCTTGATTGGGTGTAAAACTCCATCACTACACTGTACTCTGTTTTCTTCAGACATTCCAGGTTTTCTTCACCATCCTTGTACCGGACACCTTGATATAAGTGGAAGTATCTTGATTGGGTGTAAATCTCCATCACTCCACTGTACTCTGTTTTTCTTCAGACAATCCAGGTTTTCTTCACCATCCTTGTACCGAACGCCTTGATATAAGTGGAAGTATCTTGATTGGGTGTAAAACTCCATCACTCCACTGTACTCTGTTTTCTTCAGACATTCCAGGTTTTCTTCACCATCCTTGTACCGAACGTCTTGATATAAGTGGAAGTATCTTGATTGGGTGTAAATCTCCATCACTCCACTGTACTTTGTTTTCTTCAGACAATCTAGATTTTCTTCACCATCCTTGTACCGAACGTCTTGATATAAGTGGAAGTATCTTGATTGGGTGTAAATCTCCATCACTCCACTGTACTTTGTTTTCTTTAGACATTCCAGATTTTCTTCACCATTCTTGTACCAAACACCTTGATATAAGTGGAGGTATCTTGATTGGGTGTAAATCTCCATCACTCCACTGTACTTTGTTTTCTTCAGACAATCCAGATTTTCTTCACCATCCTTGTACTGAACACCTTGATATAAGTGGAAGTATCTTGATTGGGTGTAAAACTCCATCACTCCACTGTACTCTGTTCTGTAGTCCAGTTCAATGTTGGTTTTCTATAGATTCTGTTTGAAATTGTTTCAGTTTATTGAAAAATAGAGTATCTGACAGTGGGTCTTCTAATGTAGCATCTTTATCTGAGAGTAATGAAATGGTCTCATCTACTGATGCCGCGGATAAACACATTACCAGAAACAGAGATTTGGCTTTAGAGGGACCAGTTTATAAGTATAACAAAACAAAATTAATATCCTTGGAAGATTCAATTCATTTACAAACAGCACAGAAGAAATTATCAGAGGTGAGATATTTTTTTTTCTTTCATTAATTGATTTTGATGTGTTCATATTTCATGGACACCACAACTTCAATGTTCTCTGTACACCCACAGTGAAGTTGATGCTTTAAATTACTACCAAACATAGGCAGTTTCACTTGGAAAAATGACTAAAACTTTTCAATGTGAGCACAAAATTCCCAAAACACTAGTAAAATTAGATCTAATTGTCTTTACTCACAAAACCACTGTGGTAGCTCAGTTGTTAAAGTCCTTGCTAGGTAAGTAGAAGGTCATGGGTTTTAACCCTGACTGGGGCTGAATCAAGACTTAAAAGTGGGTAGTGACTGTTCTTTGGCCAATAACTCGGCATTACAAAGGTCTTTCTGATGTGAACTTGAAATAAACAAGTCCCCTGTCATGGTAGGCTTGGCACAATTATGAACCCTGCTGTATAATGCCATGAGCGCAACGCACAGGCAAAATTTCTTATTTTCGCCTATAGCTGGTAATGTCGCGATATGAGTGAAATATTCTTGACTGGGATGTTAAACACCATTACTCAATTTAACTCTTTACTCACAAAGATAATTTAAGATATCAGATATTGTTAACCAATAAAACTTCTCTGCAATGAGTATCCCAACTATTGCCAGTATGTTATAACACAGTTTGCTCTTATTCAGAATTTTAATTTTACCAAACTGAAATGCAGAAGGTAGTTTTTAAAAAATGTAAGAGAATCACAATATTCCATAATATCTACTGTGTGGTCTAAAGTGAACAATTTATAGCCTTGGCCTATGAAGGACCTCTGCACCTTGGCCTATAGCTGGCAACATCTCGATATAAGTGAAATATTCTTGACTGGGATGTTAAATACCATTGCTCTACTACTATCAAGGACTTCAGTGACCATCATCAAAATATTGTTGATAATCATGATGTGTCTGTATCCAAAATTATCCTGGATACATTTGAAATCCTTCCATATTACTTAAGTCTGAATTACGGTTCAGACATAGTAAGTGTAGCTAGATTGATAGGAGGTACGTACCCTTCCAGACCACCAGGCTTCATTGATAGGAGGTACGTACCCTTCCAGACCACCAGGCTTCATTGATAGGAGGTACGTACCCTTCCAGACCACCAGGCTTCATTTCCTCGGTGAAAGGTCGTGTGTTTAACCTAATTTGCCAGTTTTCAAAGTTTTTAACTTTAGTTTTGGGACTATGATTGTGACATGGGCTGGTATATCTGTACACATTACCTATGCATATTTTACTATGTTTTTACATTTCAAAAGCAGCATTAATGTATTATATAAAAAAAAGTATGAAATACATACTCAGGAGATTCACGATTATGGACTTTTTAGGATGGTGCAAATTCTGTTCATGGTCTTTATTTTATGAATTAATTTTTTTAACTGAACGGTTTTCTAAAATTTTAATTTTTATGTTTTTATAGGAAATTCAAGCCAGACATGCTGCTGAACGATTAGCAGAACGGCTCAACTTTACCATGGAAACATATAATTGTGAAGGCACAGACATGTCGTATCCTTTCTTGAACTTATTACTCCCTGAGCAAAGGCCCAAATGTTTGGAATTTAGCTCACCTGAACCAAAGGACCAAATGAGGCACCAGATTTTTGTTTGGGCCACAGAATTGTAGACTCAGGAGTCTGTTTGGTTTTTGACTTTCCAGGGTGAAGATTACCATTGTCGGCTTTTTTGGTTTCTGAGATGTGTTCGACCTTTTTGTTACAAAAAAGGTCCTTCTTACATGCTTGACGCAAATATTTGTATCTTAATATCTTTGTTTTAAGTAATCGCACAATTATTTTGTTTAAATCATTGCATAGAGTTACTGTACAGCGGGTTATTTTGGCAGGGTGAAAATTTTGGTTTATTTTGACGGTGACATTGAAATCGCCAAAATATAAATCAAGAAAATTTATGGCAGTTAAAATTTACATCAACTAAAATTAATGACAGTAATTGTAGGCCATAATTGTATGTACTGATTGGTCAACTGTGAGTGAGCGAATGAGTTGTTTTCAGTTAGCAGTTGGTATTAAACTATTACTTATAAACAGTAACGCTGTTATTTGACATACCGACTGCAATATGATAGACTTTTTATTTCAAGTTTTATCAAAATAAGTATTTAAAAATTTCTGAAGCAAAAACAAATTCTGCCAGATGAACAAGCAGTTTTTATTACCCAATACTCTATTTAAAATATTATTACTCATTTTTTGATGTTTTACAATTTTCCTAGGTCGCTGAAACTATTACCCGACAATATTTTTGAGACTGTTTCACAGCAGCACGTGAATTTTCCTGTAAGTGCCTCTTTACTAACTCGAAAATTATGCGTTATCATTCGCCATTTTATAAAGTGAAAAATATGTACGTACAAAGGGCAATAACTGATATTCACAAAGCGTCTATTTGACACAGATTGTCGTTGATGATCAGACGACAACAAATGGACAAAACAAGATTTGAATATTTTATTAGAAAAACGGGACTCATTGAATACAAAAAATGTCATCAAAGGAGCTTTAAACATTAAATAAACTGAAAACCATAATTTTACTAGCAAACAGATTTTTTGGTTTTGATGACCAAATTTTGATGGATTGAGATTTATCAGTTATGAGAAGACTCAAGGTAAATATGCAAAAATTATGTAGTTTCAACTTGGTCTGCCTAATTGGGTAATAAAACAGTTATTTCATGTTTGTTTGGGAAACAGCCTCGGGTAATAGTTCATCAGGTCTGCCACAGCACCTCGGGACAATAGTTTGACTGTTTCCCAAACAAACATGAAATAACTGTTTACTGATGCTTGGTTTCCAAGGGGTTATGTGTGATTTGACTAAAACGATCTTGGTGTCAGAAATATTACCACTCTCCCCTAGTCGTTCTTTAGTGTAAAAATAAAACTTCATTGTAAGATTGGAGTTGGTATTGGCATTGGTGCATGTAAACTCCCCATATTCTGAGTAACAGACTCATTGGAAACACTAGAACTTAACAAACTAGAAATGTATTATGTATATTTAAGAAATAATCAACATTTACCCATGGTATATCGTCAAATAATACAAGGACCGGAGTTCACATGCGTACATCACGAGGTGGCTTTGACGATTCTAACATGATTGAGATAAATAGGAATGAAATAAACACTATAAACTCTTTCTTCAGAAGTACATTTTACTATCTATTTGCAAAAAGGTTCATTGAAACAATTTTGCTATTGAGATTACCGCCATTGAAATAAATGATTTGAAGAATGAAAATTACGTCAACCATTGTTCGAAGAACATAACATGATGTCATAATATAAGCAAGGGAGTACGTCATTAAATTCGAACAGCAATGGGTATATCGTTTGTTATACCACGGCTGGCTCTCTTCATGTTTCATATGAAGGAAAACGCAGATCATGTTAGAATGTTAATTATTTTCAACATTAACACCTGCACCAAATGCAAAATGTGTCATTGCTATAGTAGTTATGGTAAAAATTGCACAGTTTCTAATTTATTTAACACCTAAGATTTAAAGGTTTGTGCAGTTTTTAGCACCTGCCCAAAAAAAATTAATTTTGACCCCTGTAAATTATATAAAAATCAGAAAAATCTAATGTTCACTGGGTAGACCTTTAATATATACCACAATCCATGATTAAATCACAATCTGAAAAGCATAGTATTTAAGGTGTATCATCCTTTTTTTTGTAATTCATGTTTTTATTGTCCCAGACATTAAATAGGGATGGTCAAGTGCCAGGGTTGGGGCCACTGGGTTCACTTGCCGGGTAACAAAAGGACAATTTTACAAATACAACACATCTATATATATATATATATATATATATATATATATATATATATATATATATATACACCACACCATCAAGCACCTAAGTAAATGACAAATATATAGTTTTGTTTCCAATATTTCCAACATTTTATCTATTATATTTCCTTTGGTATTGTACTTGTATATTCTTTTCAGTTTTGTATGGGTTTTTGTTTATATGCAAGTGTGTGTGTGTGTGTGTGTGTGTGTGTGTGTGTGTGTCTCAACCCCTATGAGGTTTAGATACAAACAGTATATATAATTCAGATAAAAACAATATATATTATACATTTTAAGGTGTATCATCCTTAGGTCAAATTGTAATATTTACAATCGCACTGAATATTCTTCAATAAACCTTTTGAGAGCAACAATAACTTTGGTCGGTCACGTGCGACCTTTCACCAATGACCAGCCAGTTTGATGTGATGTAACATATTCCAATTGAGGCTTTGCTGAAATTGGATTTGTAACATCACATCACCCTTGACTGAAATCAACCGGTATTGGTCACAAACAGGTGACAGATTCTATTAAGCTTGTTATGTATATTATGTTTCCTTAACTTTAACTTAGATATAGAGATAATTTAACAGAAATGGACAGCGATGATGATGATGATGACGACAACAGTGATGACAATGATGATGACAACGGCAGCAATGATGATGATGGTGATGATCAGTGAATTAAAATGTATGGCATCGTATGTGAATGATTTCGCCTACTAGAAATATATAAAAGACAAGAATCAACTTTTTGCTCAGGTTTTCTACAGAGTAAAATTTTGTCTCAAAGGCAGTGAGTTTGGGAATATGTTTATTGTGAAGATTACACAATAGAAAGAAGTTTTACTTCAGTTAGAATGATATAACTCCCAGTGTAGATTGTTTTCCTGGGTATCGTACTGGTGTGTTGGTGGTGTCAAATGTCACCATTGACATAACTGTAAAAAGTATTCAGTGATTTTGGGAATATGTTTATTGTGAAGATTACACAATAGAAAGAAGTTTTACTTCAGTTAGAATGATACAACTCCCAGTGTAGATTGTTTTCTTGGGTATCAAAACTGGTGTGGTGGTGGAAAAAAGGCTGTAAAAAGTATTCAGTGATTTTGTTTGTTACATTTTTAAAAACTACCAAAAAATTGGGAAAATTTAAAGTTCTGGGCTAAGTAACTGGAAGCTATATTAGCAGTAATGGACACTTAATGTCTTTTTGTTACATAGGCTTTAAGTGATCATAACTACTAAGAGAGCTTCAAGTTACAGCAAACTGCAAAATGACATGCTTGCAACAGCTTTGGATCTTCATTGTAAAATGTTATATTGTGACAATATCTTGTATTTTGTGGGTAAGGATAACTAGACTTAACTTGCTAGTACATGTACAGTCTAATCTGCCTTAAAGACAACATCTACATTCGGACCACCTGCTTATAAAAGCCAGTAGATTGTATTATTATTATTTGAACCTGTATATAAAGACCAGCTGCCCATAGAGGCCCCTTTTACCAGTTCCATTGAGTGGCCTTTATAGAAAGGTTTGGCTGTAAATAACTGTTGTTTTAGAAATTTTAGCGGTCAAATGGGAAAATTTAGTCATTTTTGCCCTCTTTATTCAGTAGTAATTTTAGACAAACAAAATCACTGTTATTGTCCTCTGTATTTATTTAGAAGAACTGATATCATGCTACAGTGTAGAATGTTATCATCAGCATCTATACTGGTGTGGTGGTGCTATCTAATGTTTTTGTTGAAGAAAATGTAACCAGTACTAGCTCTGGTGTATGGAACTAAAGAACAGATAGAATAACCCAAGGTAGAATGTGGTTAAAAGTCTCAATGTCCAATATTTTTGTTGAACTGAATTTGAAGACTGTTGTCACATGTATTATTTGCTAAAGTATTCAATGTTCAGAGCATGTTGTCACAGTAATTCATGTAAATTTCTATTTTTCTAATTTTAAATTTCAAAATCAAACTTGAAATAAATGGGTAGTATTTATGAGTATTCATTGTACAGCCACTTTTTATTACGGTTGTAAACTGAAATACTACCACTATTTAAGTGAAAAAAACTTTTTTATAGGTAATAGTGGCCTCACACAGGTAAAATCTTAAATCAATACCAGGAATATGCATGTGGGTCATCTCTTGCAAAAACCGTAGACATCCTTTACCTGATGATATCATTAGCCCAGTCGTAACTTTCTTTGGATAAATTTTCTAATCAACAACAAAGTGTTTCAAAATGCACATCTTATTAAAATTGACAATAAAAAAATTGATGAAAAATTTAATTTTTGAATATTATGATTATTTTTTAATTCAATCCATTTTATGGGAATATATACCTGTTTGTATATTTTGTAATAGCACCGTGTTCTGATACTGTTTGTCAGCTACCACTGCAGTAGCTCAGTTGGTAGAGTACCCACTCCGTAAGTGGTAAGTTGTGGGTTCGAACCGGGCAAAGTCTGACCCAAGGCTTGAAAGTGGGTAGTGACTGATTTTTCGCCAAGCGCTCGGGATTACGAAATGAAAGTCATGGTTCTTTTGAATGGGAACTTAAAATAAATGAGATTCTGTGTCACGGTAGGCTTGGCACGCTATGGAACCCTGCTGTATAATGCCATCAGCGAAACACACCATTACTCAACTCAACTCTTATACTGTTCGTTACTTCTTCCTTCTACAGAACCTATGACAGTTAGCTGATTTGCAACACCACATTTAAGGTTTTTTATTTTCTTGGTACAGAGATAAGATAGCCACTTTAATGCTACATATGTATTTTTTCATGTACATTGTTATACATTATCTTTGCTTCACTTCAGCTACTTTAGCAAAATTGTTATCTATAGCTCCAATGTAATAGTAAATCATGCGCTATATATTATTCTGATCAAAATGATGCATGTATTATTTTAAAAAAAATGTTTTCTTTGAAGAGACTATAAACATGAAACAGAAAATATTAGTTAAATCAGTGGCATTTAATACAGATTTAAATGTCGATGGTTAAATTAAATTACCATTTTAATATATGTCCAAATCACCATCCCAAAGCAAAAAAGAAAAACTGACAAATTAGCTTAAACACTTTAACTTTCACCATAAAAGTGAGACTGAAAGAATAAAAAAGAATAAAAACCAAATACCAACACATAAGTAATCAAAAACAAACACACTAATCTATGTCCGAATCACAATCCAGAAGCAAAGTGAAGACTTTGGAACTGACAAGCTAGGTTGGACACGTGAACTTCCACCAGGGAAGTGAGGCCAGGTGCTCCAGAAGGGTAAGCACCTCCTGTTTAGCTAGCTACACCCGCCACGTGTGTAATCAAAATTGTATGAAATGAACATGGAATTATGAGACATCAAATATATCCAGGGCAATCCTGGACACAGAAACATCAAACTTGTCAACAATACTGTGATGACGGCCATAAAACTTTTTGAGGGCCTTGGTAAGCCTAGGCTTGCAATATCTCTGAATCAACAATTTATTTGCAAGCAGCCTACTTCGTTGTACAAAGTCCCCGTAGTGGAAACAAGCTGTACCATAGGGTATTAATTGGGAAACAAATACACCACAAACAGGATAAGCAGGTATATATATCAATGTAATTTGTCTCTTATATATGATAGACATAAAAGTACCAATGGGTACAAATTGTTGACTCTGGGATATTACAAGCTTAGGCTTATCAAGCTCCTTAACGATTTTTTAGATAGACATCACCGTATTGTTGATAAGTTTGATGTCTCTGTGTCCAAGATTGCCCTGAATATATTTGACGTCCAATAGTTTCATGTTCCTTTCGCACAATTTTGATTACACACGTGGCGGGTGTAGCTAGCTAAACAGGAGGTGCTTACCCTTCCGGAGCATCTGACCTCACTTCCCTGGTGGAAGTCCACGTGTCTAGCCTGACTTGTAAGTTCCAAAGTTTTTACTTTGCTTCTGTATTATGATTCGGACATGGATAAGTATGTTTGTTTTTGATTTTGTAACCTCATGTGTGCTTTTAGGTGGTTGTTTTTCTGGATATTCTCGTTTCTCCAATCGCCTTAGAAGCAATAACCTTGATATAATGAAAAACAAACATATTAAGTATCGTCCAAATAACAACCCCAAAGCAAAGTAAAACTGACAAATTCAGCTGAACATGTGCACTTTCGCTAGGGAAGTGAGGCTGGATGCTCCGGAAGAGACGGTACATCCGGTTTTGCTAGCAACACCAGCCACTTATGTAACCAGAATTGAGAGTGAAAGGGGCCTAGAACTTTAGGGCGTCAAATGTATCCAGAGTAATCCTGAATACGGCCATAAAACCTTTTTAGGGACTTGAAAAGCCTATGCTTGCAATATCTCTGTGTCAACAGCTGATTTTTAGAAAAAAATGTTAATTTGTCTCTATGTAGAAGAATAACGAAAAAAACCATTTAAGAATATTTTTTGATGCGCTTTTTATCTTCAAAACAATAAAAGAACGTTTTGTTTCAAAAATTAAATTGGCATAAAAGTTATTTATATAACGGCTGTCTCTCGACATTAAAGACGAACAATAGTGTATATGAACAAAAGCAAAAACAATAACTTGAAAAAATCATTATAAAAGATACAAAAAATTGAAAAAAAAATCGATGGCAGGTATCGAATTTTAAAATCAATAATAAAGGGCAACGTAGAATTCACCACGCCACGGATGATATGCACTGCCTGTTTTATATAGGTTTATTAATTACAAATAACCATGATCTGTGGGTATTAAAATACTTTACTATACGGTTCCGTATGTGAAAACATACAAACATTTAGGGCAAAGTGTCTACTAGACGCCTTAAAATAAACCCGCTCGTTACTCATCTATTAATCTGGATATTTATGAAAACTTTGATAGCCAATCAGTATGGTGGTCACCAAAACTCCACGAATGCAATATTTCCGCTGGCAACGCTCATGTACACCCGGAAATGTTATACGTGACTTTCTATTGGTTGAAATCAACAACAAACATAAATTTCCGACGGCGGTATACTATGACTGCCAGGTGTAGACTGTTGACGAGTTAGCGGCCGTCTCAAAATATTTTGTGCCCATATTGACAGAAAAAATAACTGAAACCAAACATAATGGTATTACTTTATGGGAAATTGTGACACGCGAAGCTCAATCGGTTGGTTTGATTTTAAAGTTGCAAGTTGTTCATTTAACATAGCTGCGGATTTACATGCTTTCTGAATAATGGACCACCTCTGCAGTCATATGTGCTATCTTGATGTGCTAGCATCTATACGTCACCTAAATACACGCTTATACAAAGCAGACACATGTATGACATTCGCACCGCATCACAAATTGGTTGTACTATATCGCAAATAAAAGCTACATAGACCTTATGTTAATTGTTAAGCACCAATCGACGTGAAATAAAGGATAATAATATTAACTAGAAAACCTGTGAGCCACAAGCTCACAAAAATACCCCCCGCTCCCAAAAATCCATCGGATCAAATTTTTTAATAGAAGGTGGTGTGCATCTACATTATATCACAAAGATTGTGTGAAAGTTTCATGAAAATCCATTGAAGGGTTGAGGAGGAGTTGCGGATAAGAGATAGATACCCTAAGGTGTAACGGAAGGACGGCCACCCCTATCACTATATACCCCCCACTTTTTAAGCGGGGATATAATTATTCAGACCAGATCACGTTTGTATTGGTAAATATTTTTCGCTTTAGCTACGTTTAAGTACGCTTGTTATCTGTTAGCACTCACCAAATCATAACAGATTCTAAAGTGTTAAGCTCCTTAAGTTGCACCCCGCAGCTACATCAATATAATACCAAACAGTCAGGCGTTCCCTCGCCCTTTTGATACTAGGTACAAAACGATTAAAGGGGGGTAATTAGGAACTATTTTAATGCGTTTCGTAAAACTAGGCCAGGAATCGAGCCAGCAGCCTTTTCATATTTCCATATTCTTTTCATGTTGTTCGATATAAATGTATCCACCGTTTGTGATGAAAATAATTTGCTTCTACCCTGTTTCAGTGCAATACTTCTGTCAAGTATTAAGAGGTCTTCTATTGATGAGTGGCAAAAATTTTCAGGTGCTTGGAAAAAGTTGGCGAAAGCAGTTGATGGCACCTCAACTAAAATTTAAAGACCACTAGTAGAGCCACAGACTCTGTATTATTCTGGATACATACATTTTCATTCAGTACATACTCAAATGATTGTTGATAATACTGGGATTATTCGCTCTATTGAATCTATTGGCTCCCTTGGGCACCAAAATGACGCATATCAGTATGATCTCATGGATTAAATTGTTGGCCCCAATTAGTCCAGCAGAATCGTGAAAAAATTGTGGGTTTTTTGTTAAAAGCATGAAATTTGGCATGATTATAGTTCATGACCTGGAGATTATTTTCAGATATGGGGCCAACCAAAAAATCAAATATGGCCGCCATTTTCAATATGGCGGACAAAATGGCCGCCAAAATCACATAAACTGATTAAAATTTTGTTATCACCTATTTTGTTCACAAATATGCAGGAATTTTTTTTTAGTTTTGATCTGCTTATTACTTTAACATATATTTGCTGATGATTTAAATTTCAAAATGGCTGCCATTTCCAATATGGCGGACAAAATGGCGGCTCAAATAATGAAAAACGTAGATTTAAGTATTTTTGTACCGATTTTTAATTAAGTATTGCATGAAAACATTTTGTATATGGTCTGTGATTACTCATTGATATATTTTAAAATTGTTTACAATTCAAAATGGCCGTCAAATCCAATATGGCGAACAAAATGGCGGCTGATTTATAACAAATAGCTGTACAGCTTCATTGTATTGAACCGCGGGATATTTAAAAAATAGGTCTGCATATGACTTTTTGGCAATCTTTTGAAAACACAAACTTTGCTTGGTATTGCTTTAAGAAAAAATCCAGATTTAATAAATTATTAAAATTTATTGAAATTTAAAATGGCTACCATTTCCAATATGGCGAACAAAATGGCCGCTTAAATGATAAAAAATGTAGATCTAAACATTTTTGTACTGATTTTGAAGATCAGAATTGTATGAAAACATTTTGAATATGACTTTTGATTACCCATAGATACATCTTTTTATACATGACCTGTGTCATAGAGACATCTGATTGTTGTTTGCAATTCAAAATGGCTGAACAAAATGGCGGATAAATAGTAACAAATAGATGTACATATTCAATGTATTTATTATCATATCTGCAGTAATATTTTTGCATATGGCTATTTGATGATTGGTTGAAAACAGGAACTATGTCAACTATGACAGTTAGAATGATAATAGTTTATGACCTACAGATTATTTTCAGATATGGGGCCAACTAAAAAAATCAATATGGCTGCCATTTCAAATATGGCGGACAAAATGGCCGCCCAAATCAAATAAACTGTATTGAAAGTTTTTTATAACCTAGTTCTCACAAATATACTGGGATTTATTTTGTTTTTGATCTACTAATTATTTTTACATATATCAGCTGATGATTTGAAACTCAAAATGGCTGCCATTCCAAATGTGTTGGACAAAATGTCCGCTGAATAAATGAAAAATGTAGATTTAAACACTTTTTGTACGAATTAACATTCCAATATATCTTAAAATAATTTTTATGTGACCTGTAATTACTCGTAGATAAATGATAAATTTATTTGCAATAAAAAATGACTGTCATATCCAATATGCCAAACAAAATAGGGATTGAATAGTAACAAATAACTATACGGATTCGTTGTATTGATTATCATATCTGATGGATATTTGAACATATTTTAAGCTTAACTGACAGTAGCCAGCTGGGCTTATGGCATGGCGAAGCGTGCGTCCATGCTTCATTCAGTGCGTCAGTGTGTGTAAACTTTAATCTTCTCTGAAACCATTTAGGCAATTAAACAAAATTTGGTGTAGAAGGCCCCTTGGTGGGTAGGCTTAAGTTTGCACAAGGCATCCAAGATTGCCGCCATTACTATAAATAGTTCCTATGCGACGTCACACTGTCCACTTTCCAGGTAAAGTAGCGGCCATTTTGGTAGGCATTAGATATTGAGTCTTATTAATTCTTTCTAAAATAGGGTGTATACAGTTTATTGTAGCATCGTTGTTATGGGGACAAAAATCCTATAAAATGTATCAAATCAAAGTAAAAACATTGGCGATTTATAAATTTAAAAACTTTGTAGCTCACCTGAGCTGAAAGCTCAGATGAGCTATTGCAATGGTTCACCGTCCGTTGTCTGTCGTGCGTTAACTACATTTTAATCATCTCCTCTAAAACTACCAAGCCAAATTTGATGAAACTTAGTGATTATGATGCCTAGGTGAAGGTCTTTCAGATTTGCAGAAATGAAGGAGTTATGTCCCCTTGGGGCCCCAGAAAGGGGGAGTAGTGAAAATCTTTAAGAATCTTCTCCTCTGAACCTACAAGAGATATAACTAAGATATTTAATGTGAAACATACTTAGGGCACATAGTTTCAGATTTGCACAAATCGTAACTGTGGGGCCAAAATGAAGAAATGGCAAGGTACTTAAGGGAAAATTGCTAAAATTAATGTATTTGTCAATAATCTCAAAAACTATAAACTTTTTGTACAGGCATGTATTTTAGAATATTGTAGGCATTTGCACAACGATAATTTTAATATATAAATTAAGGTCATAGGTTCAAAGATCAAGGTCATAGACACAAACAAATACTTAAATGGTTAATTATCTCAAAAACTGTAAACATTTTGTATAGACATGTATATTGCATGTATAAGAATATTGTAGGTATTGGCCTAATGAACATTTTGATATATAGATGTTTAGCTGTTTATAAACAATATATTGTAGCTAGACTTTAGATATGTTATATGTAGCATTCTTACATAATAATTTTTGTAATTAATTTGCAAAAATACTTGCATAAAATTGTCCCTTACTGCTGAAAATTTTGAAATTCTCTATTATTAATGTCATTGACCATTGAACCTCTGCGTGAAATATGTACTCAGCCTTAGGTGAGCGATAAGGCCCATGGGCCTCTTGTTTGTTATTCCGATTACTTTTTAAAAAACAATAATTTAAAAATGAACAAATTTGGTTAAAATAGATAAATGTAATAGAATGCCTATCAAAATGGCGACTACTCTACTGAAAAATTCGTCTGCTAAAGGTACATGAGAACTATCTATAAATAAAAAATACAAACGTAGCTATTGTGCATTCAATTTTCAACCGAATTTGTTCAAATTCAAAATTATATGGGGCATTTCACATATGTAATAGCTTTTTACAAAAAAATTAGATTAGGAAGCATATATATGGGAACCACCTATTCATCTTTCTGTCCGTTCCAATATTGTGTCCACTACAAACCTTACATGTCAATGTATAAATTTTGATCAGACTTGGAACAAATACGAACCAGCATAAGACAATAAGTTGCATACGTCACAAGGTCAAATCTTAGAAGCAACAGATGTTGGGGACAGGAGGTATTTGTCTGTCAAGGGTCTGTTCTAGTTTTAAACTACATCTAAAATTTATTGTCATTTAAAATTCAAACGAATTCCTTTCAAAAATGGAAGACAAAATGGCTGCTTGAGTAATAAAACAAAAATACACATTTTTGACATCATTCACTGAAAATCTGTTATTTTTCTCAGCTATATATTTACATAATTATATAATTATCTTTTAAGCACAGAACTTGCCATGTAAATTTTGACAATCGTCAAAGATGGTCTTCAGTCTTATACAGAAAAAGTATATTCTACATCTGGAATCAACTAAATGTGTATTCTTAAAAATTCTAAAGAATTGTTTGAACATTATGCTTTATTTGATTGCCTGTAGAGATTTATTCAGGTTTTCGCTATCTATTGCATCCAAAATGGATACCGTTTATTTCTACCTACATCTGGAATAAATCAAATGTGGATTCTTTAAAATTCTAAAGAATTTCTTAAACATCTTGCTTCTATTACTTTATTTTGTGTAAAAATTATAAAAACATTTGATTTTTCTACAGTTTACACTGCTATCCCTCATTATAAAGTGAAAGAACGTCTTAAAAAAATTTTCACTTGTCATTCTTTTACAAAAACGGTAAGCCAAAATACAAATATCTGGTGCTGAACAGGGATTCTGGTGATTTTGTCTAGCAATATACGGATTTCAAAAGAACCAGATGGTACAGATATTTCAGACTTGTCGAACTGGATTAAAGAGGCAGACCAGAGGCTAGTGGTGCATGTGGAGTGGGTTGTTCGTGTGAAACGGTGTAAAAGAATTGTTATAGTTTCCAATGACACTGACATCTTTGCATTACTGCTACACTACAAACGCTCCACGGCTCTGATTGATAGAAATGTGGCAACAGTATGGCACCGTTAAAAAACGGCGGATGCTTCCAGCATCTTGGAGTACCACTGGCGAAGGCAGTAATCAAGGCTCACATATTAACCGGAGATGATTGTATGAGCGAGGTAGGCACCAAACATGCAGCTATGGCTTGTGATCCAGTACAGTGCCTAATCAATTATTGAGAGACTGACACCTTATCTGAGCAGGATGCTGCTTCAAAAAATTTACCATTCCCACCAGATTGCAGTCTACTGGGTGATAAAATTTACATACCGCAATGACACTGTACAATCAACAACATGTCGATAGAAAAACACATGAACTTTAACGGAAGTGTATAAGGTTTAACAAAATAGAATCACTCTGGAAAACACAATAGCAGAAAGAAATGTCACTTTGTAAACAGCATTTGGCACTCAAAATAATTGCCAGGTCGATTTGCAGAAGGAAAATATGAATGCCTTAAAACGTTTTTATCGGTGATCATTAAAATGCATAAATGCTTTAGTAATAATTGTCATTAATTGCTTTTTAATTACTCTCTAAAGTTAGAAGTGCGATAGCTCATTTTAAAATGTGCCCTGAATTCGGTCAGCAGTCACCAGCTGACAGTCTGCGTATAACGTCGTCGGAAATGTCTAAAAGTCACGATCCCAAAGTGAAGTAAAAACTTTGAAACTGTAAAATTTAGTAAAACTCGCGGAATTCCACCAATGAAGTAAGACCTGTTGCACCGGAAGGGCAAGCACTCCCTGTTCATAAAACCACGACGGCCGAGTTATATATTATAATATTACATTAATCATATATTCAGTTGAATATTCAAAGTAATGCATATATTTAAACAAAATTAGTCACATTTGATAAATAATTGATCGATGATCAATGCTAGCCATCTAAAATGATAACGACCTGGTTCGGGTTCACAAAAACATCGCCTACATATTATTGAACGATACGAATTGAATGATCCGTATATGGTGCTTGGTAAATATAAAAGATAAATAGACATGGTACTGTTTATATCTGTACATACATAGTTCCATATTAAAATATTTAAATAAATAGTGGATGCTTCTATTTTGAAGGTTTAGAGAGCAAGGAAAATATAACAGTTACATTTCTGGCAACGTTGGTGACATCTCATATGTTAAATCGAAAACTTGGTAATATTTTATAGCTTATCAGTATATTGAGAGCCAAATCAAAAAGAATCATACAGATCCATGTACAAATCACAATCCCAAAGTATTTTGGAAGGGTAACAAAATAAACCAAAATTTCTCTTGCTAGTAATTTTTATGTAAATCTGAAAAGGTAATGTTTGTCAAAGATATGTCTTTACTTTATATTGAGTCGATCAGACACTTTTTATGGACTCAATAACAAGGAAGTTTCGCATATAGTCATCAATCTGTCTGGACACATGGGTATACTTATGTGTTTATATTTATTCTTTTTAAACTGTTTACTTTTGAAGTATTTTTGTTTCTTTGTGAACTTTACATGAACTTATTTTGATTTCCTGTATGAATTAAAACATACATGACCACATCACAAAACCAAAGCAAAGTTAAATCTTTAAAACTGGCAAGTTAAACACGTGAACTTCCACCAGGGAAAGTAGGTCATGTGTTAGGAAAGGGTAAACACCTCCTATTTAGTTAGTTACATAGAAAATAAAATGATGCATTAAAAATTAGCACATTATAAATATATCCAGGAATTTTTAATTTTATTAATATTAAAAACAAAAGTACTTATTTAAAGTACATGTATAATAGTCTCCATGTTCTTTATAAACTATATAACTTCCATATTAAAAAACCGTGACCTCCTGCTTACGGAATTTGCATTTCACTAAGATAACACAGTTCGGTCTATCAGATAGGGTGTTACAAAAACCATTCTTTCAAATCAACAATCTTCCATCTTACACTTATTCTGTTATTGTTATACATCTTTGCGAAAAAGTAAAAAAGAACAACAAATATTAATCCATGTCCAAATCACAATGATTATCTAACAGCAAAATATAAACTTTGAAACTGACAGATATGTTAAACACCTAAATTTCCGCTTTTAAAGTTAGTCCGGGTGCTCCGGAAAGGTAATCACCTCTTGTTTAACTAGTTACATCAGTCATGTATGTAATTGTTGTATTGAATAAAGCATGCGTTCCCAAATTAATTATAAGTTTTTAAAATACACTTTTTTGTTTAATCTAGATACATTTACCGATTAAATAGTCATTCTATACCCACTCTATAGGTACCAATGTAATTTTGAATGCAACAAATTGTCAGTTAAATATGCTATGCTTGTTCCAACGACAGAAAATTTATACAATGAAGCAAGCTGCTTACATACATATTGTTGGTTCTGGGATATTGCAAACCTAGGGTTTCCAATGCCCTTAAAGGTTTTATCGCCGTCATCAAAATTTTTTTGATAAGCATTGTGTTTCTTAATCTTAATTAACAAACCGATCTATATATAAATTGCAATATCAAAGTAATATAGTAAGCTTTAAAACCGGTACATAAAGCTAAACACGAACTTTCACCAGGGAATTGAGTCCGTATGGCCGGGGAGGGAAAGCACCTCCAGTTTTTCTAGCAACACCCACCACGTGTGTTATCAAAATTGAGATGAAAGAAACATGAATTTATGCGACTTCAAATATATTCATAGTAATTTTTGGATACGTAAATAGCATACTTATCAACAATATTATTATAACGGTCATAAAGATTTGAGGGCCCTTTATAAGTTCTCATCTTAATTAAGATAATTTTTCTACATTAACCAAATACATGTATTAGTTCAAAACATTACCAAATATTAGTTCAAAACATTACCAAATATTAGTTCAAAACATTACCAAATATTAGTTCAAAACATTCTGATGAATTACTTTTAGACCTTGTATCTCATGTAAAAAATATCAAAAATACAGTCAAACCTGTCTATAAAGGCCACCTAAGTAAAACAGAAAAGGCCTTTATGGGCAAGTGGCCCATATTTATAGGCTCAAATATGGATATTAGGAATTGGAAAAAAACTTTCTGGTCTTTAAAAGCAGGTGCCACTTAGAGGTGACCTTTAAGTCAGGTTCGACTGTACACTTAAATACATGTACCATCAACAAAATGTTAAAACAAACATTTGATAGACATTATTTTTGACAGTTTGAAAATATAATTTTCAAGATATTTGTTTATCAATAAGCACAGATTGTGACCATTCATTGCTGATTTATTTCCCTATAAATTTATGTCGAATTCTTATCTTAAATCTGGAGAGAAGAGCCCATATACTGATATATAGATGACGTGCTATCTCTTAATAAATCTAAAGTTGGAGAAAATGTGAATGCCATCTATCCTAGTAAGCTTAAAAAAGATCCGACTCATTCTTACAGTTCTGCCTTATGTTTTCATTTATACCTCAATTAGGCTACATTTGAAACTTTATGACAAACGTCATGACTTCAATTTTTCTATTGTCAACTTTCCCTTTTTATGCAGCAATATACCTGCTTCTCCTGCTTATGGTGTATTTGTTTCCCAATTTATACGCTATGGTACAGCTTGTTCCCACTACGGGGACTTTGTACAATGAAGTAGGTAGCTTGCAAATAAATTGTTGACTCGGGTATATTGCAAGCCTAGGCTTATCAAGGCCCTCAAAAAGTTTTATGGCCTTCATCACAGTATTGTTGACAAGTTTGATGTCTCTGTGTCCAGGATTGCCCTGGATATATTTGACGTATCATAGTTGCATGTTCTTTCCACACAATTTTGATTACACACGTGGCGGGTGTAGCTAGCTAAACAGGAGGTGCTTACCCTTCCGGAGCACCCGGCCTCACTTCCCTGGTGGAAGTTCACGTGTATAATCTAACTTGTCAGTTCCAAAGTTTTTACTTTGCTTCTGGATTGTGATTCGGATATGGATTAGTATGTTTGTTTTTGATTAGAAAGACTTAAGTTGAAACTATGTGACAAACGTCAACACATCTTTTCTGTGCAACAATATACCCAACTCTACTGCACTACTGCATATGTGTTTGTATTATAGTTAATACGCTATGACAGAGCTACAGGGATTCTTACAACGAAGAACCAGCTTACAAATAAATTGACTTAAGGGTTAATGTCGCTAGCTGAACAGAAGAATTTTACCCTTCCTGAACACCCAATCTCAATGCTCCAGAGGTCGGAAGCTTTTGTGTTAATTTAAGTTTCCATAGATTATTGCTTTGCTTTTTGGATTGTAATTAGGGCATGGACCGGTGTCCTTGCATTACATATTATACTTGTTTTAATTTTACAGCACTAGACGGTCGTTTCGGAATATAATTCCTCATCAGTAGTGCTTGGGCCAAAATTATGAAATCATAATTGAGATGTTGAAAAGATACCCAAGGGACCAATATATATTTTACCAAATTTAGCAATGGAAATACTTTGAGAGAGTATACCTTAGTTTTCGAGGAATTTAATTTTTTTGTAATTTGCAAAATCATAAGTCCATGGTTATTTATTAATACGACATTGTTGAATATGATGAAGAAAGGTCACCTGTTTAAGCTAAGTTGCTAGTTTTCACTTTGTTTTTGACATATGATGTTGATAAAGATTAGTATGTTTGTTTCTAATGATTATCTGTTAAAACACTTCGTTTGGAGTCAGTATGGTGCTTGAAAAAATCACCAGAAACCTTGTTTAGCTCTAAATATTTTTATCTTGGCTTATCGATTTTTGAAAAAAAAAAAAAAAAAAAAAAAAAAAAAAACCATTGACATGTGAAAAATGTGTTTTAGATGGTATCTATATTTGGAAGTCGATTAAAGTGTAAAACGAGATAACACGAGATATTTGTTTGCGATACAAATATGTCGAAATCTGACTAAATTGTAAATAACTTTTCAAATAGTCAACCTGCCAATTTGCAAAGTCTTCCATCACCGAGATCGACGTAAAACCGGAAGTTTACATGCCTGCACTTTTGTTACTACGGTAAACCTTTTTTACCTCCAATTTGAAAACTGCCGATGACTCGAAAATCATCTATTGATTTGTAATCTCGCACTTTAAACCACTTGCACACGGAGGCCCCGCAACGGTAGAATAGTACTTTTTACTTC
Organism: Anadara kagoshimensis; assembly: GCA_021292105.1. Classification (NCBI taxonomy): domain Eukaryota; kingdom Metazoa; phylum Mollusca; class Bivalvia; order Arcoida; family Arcidae; genus Anadara; species Anadara kagoshimensis. Next base: position 13,150,030 of record CM037871.1, on the reverse strand, counting down.
TGACATGCAAGATATTTGCAACCTTTAAAGGTAACCTGTAGAATAAATTCCATGACTGGTTTTTCACATAGCTTACATGTTTGCAAAAATCATTAACAGCAAAACATATTTTAATTGTTAAAAGTTATGCCTAAGAAACTGAATAAATTACATATGTTTATTGGTGATGTTTATGTGAGAAATTTTAAACCAAATGCTTTATATGTTTTATACATATTATTTTTACTTTATTTTCAAATTAAATTGACGTTTTGTGTTTATTTAAATACCTTCCGTGATAAACATTCTATTCAACTTTTAATGTTCATTATCACAAAATGAGCTCATTTTAAATAGTCATGCATATTGTATTTTAGTATTTAAACCAATGAACCTTTTTTATTATTCAACCTTTTTAATTTTGCAGCACTAGATGGACGTTCCAGTATAAAATTCATTATCAGTAGTGCTAGGAAGTTGTGGAAATCCAAACAATTTTAAAAATATTGAAATGAGAAATATAGAAGGACCGATATTTTTCGTGTTTATCATGGGTAATGATATTGTGACTACATTGTATTTCCTGAAGTGAGTCAGTTTACATCATACTGCGCATATGCACAGTGCAGATATTTGGTGCGGTAGATAACACCAGCGGCAATATAAAGGTCTGGTAAAATCTAATTCAAACGTACAATCTTTAATATACTTTGCTATGGTTCTTCCTGATACTTTCGAGGTTTTTTAACACATTTTATCGTGCATATTGCTTCATACACATGCTGTTTTTATTTTCAAATCGAGTGCTCTAACTAGCAATTTGCTGTAATATACATCAACAATAGGAAGGTAGGTTGATGATTTTGTTTTAATTATAGCTGAAAACGATAAAAGATAAACATACTGGTCCATGTCCAAATCACAATTTTTAGGCAAAGTAAAAAGTTTGAAAATTGACTATAAGTAAGTTAAGCATGCTTCTTTCACTCAGGAACATAAGGTACACCAACAAAAAACATGTATTTCATACGGCAATAACATGTTCTAATCATAACAACATGTCGGTTAAATTTTAAAAAATAACCAAGACATATGGATGTATTCTTAGCAATACTTATTTTAGATTGTCGGAATTGATATTTATATTTTTTTAATCGCTGGAAAGAATTTGTCTTTTTTATTCGAGATTTACTTGAAAACAATTCAAATGTCTATACTTTTAAATTTTAATGAATTTAGAAAAAAGTATTTTCAAACACATTTTGAAATATTTAGGTATTCTACTGTACACTGAAGTACTAAATACTACAAGTTTAATAAATAAAACAAGAAAAATCTAATTTAAGTTGAATGGAAATATATCTTATATATACAATTACTAATTAAATCATTATTATTTACAAATACTAATACAAATGAAATTTTGTTTGTAAATTATTGGGGGGGGGGGGCAACATTTTAACCCACTTTTAACACTTTTGAAATTAAAAAAATTAAATCAAAATTTAAGATTTTGAATATTTTAGTAATTTTAAGGTTTCTAAACAAGACATTTTAAACATACGATACGGCACGCTCTGCCTTTGCTATGGTTATACTGTAAACGTACGAGTATTTACTTTCGTGTGTATTTATTTTCGTGGAAATAAGAAATTAGACATTTTAGCGTAGTTAAATTTTCTAAAATCTTTTTATACCACTACTACGGTAGCTTAGGTGGTAAAGTGACCGCCCGGGTCTGAACAAGACTTGAAAAAAGAAAGTGACTGTTCTTTCGCCAAGCACTCGGCATTTAAAAATGAAATTTATGGGTCATTGAAAGAGACCAAAAAACCCGATTTCAATGTTAGTCAGGGGGCATATCCCAAAAATGTGACACCCCCTAAACTTTTTTGTTAAAAGCAGGAAACATGGTGGATCTTATTGCCCTAAATGTACTTAGTAAGGCTAGGTATGTTTCCACCTTGACTTTTTCCGTTTAATGAAAATATGGCTGCCAATCCAAGATGGCCGCCAAAAAAGAAATTTAAGTATAAAACTTTAATATCAAATCAATCACTAAAACTGTTTAGTTGAAATTTGGTGTTTTATCAAATAAATATTTATACTAATTTTTCATAAATAAATATTGGTTGTAAAATTCAATATAGCCGCCATTTTCAAGATGGCCGACCTATAATCATCGCGCTGCATTTTAAATCAAATACAACAAAGGATGTCATTATTTTATGACATAAAACCAATGTATTGTATTTAATATATATGTACTTAGTTAAGCTAGGTTTGTTTCCACCTTGACTTTTTCCCGTTAATGAAAATGTGGCTGCCAAATCCAAAACGGCTACCCAAAAAGATAATTTAAGTATAAAAATCAACCGCTTAACTTTATTGTTGATGTTTGGTATTTGATCAATTAAATATTAATACTTATTTTCCATGAATAAATATTGGTTGTAAAATTCAATATGGCCGCCATTTTCAGGATGGCCGACTTATAATCATCGCGTTGCATTTTAAATCAAATACAACGTAAGATGTCTTTATTTTATGGCATAAAACTAACGTGTGTATGTTAAATATTATGTAAAAATATTATCAGTACTGCCCTTTAAACTTATTTTATGTAAATTAAATAATTTAAATAACGACGCCAAAACATTTTTCAAGTTTTCAACAAATATCATTTGAATTCATTTAATAGCTATGTCTTTTGATGTCTGCAATGAAAAAAATATTTCTCTCGCTTTTTCAAACATTCAAAGAGGTCCAACAGCAACATGATTAACATCCACCAGCACCTTGCAGCAATATATTCTGTACGTATATCCCTTATATTTATTATATAAGTATGATCAGAATATAACATATTTCCCCGGTTCAACAATTCAACAGCTATAAATATAGGATTGAATAGCAATCTTTTATTTCCAAAAACATTAATTGTAAAACAAAAACCAAGACCATAACAATAACATCTGCATGGCTACATAGGATAAGCGTCTGACCATTATCTGTTTCTTTGGCACAAAGAACAATTCTTATGTCTGCCTCTTTATGATTTACTCAAATATCTGATTTACCCCGGCCAGTACTCGAGAATGTAGTATTGCATCCAAAAACCCTAACTGAACCATTAACTGCTTGCCATATACCATTTTTGTTTATCGCATTTGATATAAAACTAAAAGAAGCAGATTCATTCTTTATTCTCGTCCATATGTATATTGAATTATTCCATTTTTCAACTTTCCATCTCTATTCTGCAGTACATGTATTATTCTTTAAATCGAATTATTCTTGCCAGTTCTTACTGGTTTTAACGCTCTATGATTGTGATTTGTGGATGGATTGTTGCGTTTTTGAATTATTTTTTTCTTGTCAGACTTTATAGAATGCTCAAAATATCAATCAAACAAAAATCTACTCTATCACTATTCCTGAAATGACATTTTGTTCTATCTGCAAATCTACGAAGTTGTCAAAGATTTGTGCATTGGCGTTTTCCGAATGCTGTTAACCAATGCCATACTCAATCTTTATACCTTTTTCTGGATATTTCTGGATGACATCATCAACCTGTGGCTACATCAGATGTTTGTTGATTGGTCGTAAACTACCTGATAATGTTTCGTAGACTAAACTTACGTCTTTTTGTCCAGTATATCACTATCACCGTTACCTCTTCCTGCTTTCACTGGCACAATGATATTATTTAGCAATTATTGTTTTGATTTTTGAAACTCCATAACGCTACCGAAAAATATAAAGACCTGTAGGAAGTGTACGATAATATATATGGTACGACATTGGTTAACAGCATTGAAAAACCACAATATGCACTTTCAAGATTGACTCGCAGCAACCACAGAGTATCATTTTAGAAAATAGCGTTAGAGTAGATTGTTTGCTTTTATAAAGGCTTGAACCAGACGAAAAGAATAAATCCAAAAACAAACATACCAATCCATGTCAAAATCACAATTATGAAGCAAAGTAAAAATCTTGAAACTATCAAATGAAGTTTAACACAGGAACATCCACCAGGAAAGTGAGAACAAGTGGCCTAAAGGGTAATTGAGCACCCCAAACTTTTTAGAAAGAAAGGAACATGGAACTTTGAGATGCCACATATCCCTAGTAATTTCGGATACAGAGTCACCATACTATATTGTGATGACAGCCATAAAACTTTATGAGGGCCGTAACAAGCCAAGGCTTATGTTATCTCTGCGTCAACAGTTCATTTGTTGGCAGTTTGCACCGTTGTATAAACAGATTTAAAGAATGCAGAAGAGAGACGGAATTCCATGTTGCCTGAGAATTTGAACAATTTTATAAATATGGGGGAGAACAAGGCTTAACTGACTAGTTTTATATCAAATGATTTGAGCAAGGAAGTACTAGGCAAGAGGTCAGTGGTTATTTGAGGGTCGCGGATCCAAATACTACATTTTCGAGTTCAAAGCGAGATACATCAGGTCCTTGTGCAATATAAATACGCAGACTCTAGACTTGTTGCTTATTCAGAGTAAGATGTATAGAATAACGGATAATGATCAGATGTTTGTATTCTATTGTGTCACAACTAAACAGTAAGGTTTAAGTGAGTACGAGAACAAATAAGAAACCAGGAGTCAATTAGAAATATCAGATGAAAAACATTTAGATCTGTTGGTATTTGATCACAGACAGTGATTGAGCTTCCAGCATGGGAAGTGTTCAAACAAATTACAGAGTTTGAAAACTCTGAACTGAAAGCTAATGAATATACGATAAAGTCGGCAATGTTATCAATTGTAGATTCCTTTGTTTGTAATCTATTTCAAACTACCAACCCTCAACAAAAACCTTCATGAACTTCACTGTCATATGTTCCGCCATTGCCACGTTACAAGATGTGTTCCGGTCATGCCCAATAAACACATTAATTGTTAGGAAATGGTTTGGAATCTGTGTTTATTTCCCAGTAAAAACTACCATTATCTCTTGTGAGCAGTTAGGAAATTGACTTACAATATTTATGAATGTGGAATTGTTGAATCTTTGTGATGCTTGTGCAGTTTAACTATTGTGAAAAACACATTCTACTGCACAGTTGTTTGTGGATGTGAATTATGTCGGTGTAAAAAGCTTTTGAAGGAGTCAGTTAACTAGTATATATATATATTAACAAATTCAATATATTGGTTAATTGTATTAAAAACAATGCAGCGCCATGATTAGTCAGCCATCTTAAGAAATGGCGTCCATATTGAATTTTACAACAGCACTTTGTTCATGAGAAATTAATATAAATATCTAATTGATCAAATATCAAATTTCAACTCACAAAGTTAAGCGGTTTATTTGGTATTGAATTTTAATTTTAAAATTATCTTTTTTGGTAGCCATCTTGGATTTGGCAGCCATATTTTCATTAAACGGAAAAAGTCAAGATGGAAACATACTTAGCCTAACTAAGTTGATATATATTAAATGCAATACATTGGTTTTATGTCATAAAATAATGAAATCCTTTGTTGTATTTGATTTAAAATGCAGCATAATGATTATACGTCGGCCATCTTAAAGATGGCGGCCATATTGAATTTTACAACCAATAATTATTGACAGAAAATTAGTATGAATATTTACTTGATTAAATACCAAATTTAAACTTAAATGGTTAAGTGGTTGATTTGATATTGAAATTTTATACTTAAATTATCTTTTTTGGCGGCCATCTTGGATTGGCAGCCTTATTTTCATTAAACGGAAAAAGTCATAGTGAAAACATACCTAGCCGAACTAAGAACATATAGGGCAATAAGATACACCATGTTTCCTGCCTTAAACAAAAAAGTTTAGGGGGGTCAATAAAGAGGTTTCTTTTTGAGATCTGTCCCCTGACTCTGTCACGGTAGGTGTTATACCTTAAATACCCCACATAGACATTGCGCTGTGTGCACTGCAAAAGTACAAAGACATACAACAACAAGGTTTTATAACATATTCGTAGATATTTATGAAACAAAAAACCCTCACATATAGTATCAATCAGAAAAGTGAAACAAATGCATTCTTTTGTATTGCCATGGTACCATACAAAAGAAAAAATACACAATTTAACACAAGGAACTTGCTCTGAGATAATAGTAAAAACGCACAACCATAAATGTACAACATGCGAACACATACATGTGTAAAATATGTAATACATTCATACAAGTCCAACCCAAAAATTTATCAAACGACAAATAACAAACTTTAGTGTTGGTCCTATGTACTTTACACCAGTAAGCTCATATGAAAAAATCTTAGCATGTAATAACACATTGTAAATACGTTATATTGTGTTTCCAACAAGTTCTAAACCAGGTTAAATACGTAATAACGCAATAATGCATTTCAACTGCGTATTTAAGCATTTCATACAATCAAGATTACTTTACGTAATGATAAATTTCTAAAACGCAATATTTCAAAAACCCCTGATAACGTGTTTCAACTGTGTAACAACGAATTTGAAAACTCTTTATCATGCATTTGAAATCCCATGCATTTGAAAACTTGTTATTACACATTTCTAAACTACACTCTCATACCACACTGGATACTTGCTAGAGTGTCTGGTCATCCTAGACACATAGAGTGAAGTCAATGTGTTAAACACACCTATTTATAAAAAACAAACATGCTAATACATGTCCGAATAAAAATCCAAAAGCAAAGTAAAAACTTTGGAACTGACAAGTCAGGTTAGACACGTGAATTTCCACCAGGGCAGTAAGGCCGGTTGCTCTGGAAGGGTAAGTACCTCCTGTTTAGCTAGCTACAACCGCCATCTTTGACTATCAGATCACATTGAACCTTGTTATAGTTAGTTCATCTAGGCATCTGCTACAACGGCCAGTCTTGTCAGTGTCCAATTGTTATCTAGTTGTCGGGTTGGTTGGTTGAATGTTGCAATTTTTCAGCTATTCGCGATGAGAACTATTTTATTAATCTGTATGGATTGATCTATGAAAAAGTTCGTGTATGCATGTGAAGTGCGAGCGTGTTTTATGGTCTGCCTTGTACAAGCACGCACTCAGGGCGACTTTAATGTGCTAGCTCACAGAGTCAGTACGCCGCAGACAAGCGTACCACTCCCCACTGGCCAGTCATATTATACTGACACCAGGTGAACCAGTAAAGGCCAACGGCAAGGAAAATTCACTTTCTTGTTCTCTGAAAATTCATTTAATGTACCTATGTTCAAAATGTTTTTTGAATTTGAAAATTGTTTGGTAAGTTTATGGCTAATAACTTTGAGTTTATGTTATAGTATTTATTCTCTATGGCCTTTTATTCTCTTTAAGGATTTTAAAGACACAACTATGAACTGGAACAACAACAAAAAATGTATATTTATGCTTATGTTTAGTGTATTTATATTCGTGGCGGTTTGTACTATTAAATATCCTAATACATACGTTCTTGGTTACAAAATAGTTCCCGAGATATCTTTATTTGGGTTTAATAGTGTTCCAACTCTAAAGATATATGGTCGAACGTCTTCTAACGATTGGATATTTGACCCGGCATTATGCCCTAAGATTTCTAACATTACAAAAGCATCATTAAGAACTCCGGCTGGGAATACATCAATATATATCCACAATGACGACGCTGTAAGCAAATTTATTCGAACAACAGGAGCATTTCAACCAGAAATTGCTTTGCTAATGTGTAACTTGCTTAAAAAAGAACAAACAGCACAATTTCTTGATTTAGGGGGAAACATTGGTTCCATTACTCTAGCTGTCGCTAAATGTGGGTGGCCTGTCTTTGTAGTGGAACCGTTAAATCTGAACCTTTTAAGGTTATGTAATTCGGTAAAGGAAGGACATTTTACAGATCGAGTAACCATTTTGAATGCAGCGATATCAAATGAAAGAAAATACGTTAATCTTGGTATTTATGGCACAAACAAAGGCGCGACATACCTTGTCGAAAATGCAAAGCAAAAAGTGCCCATATTTAATGGCACTATAATGACAGCAACTATGGATGATATTTTAACCGTACCTGGATTTCAAAGGAGAAAGACTTTTATTAAGATGGACATTCAAGGATATGAACATAAAGCATTGGATAAGGGACGAAAGTTTTTTGACCTAGTTGATGTAAGGGCGGTTTTGGTAGAATGGATTTTGTTTCGAGGAACTGAAGCTGGAAAGCAGATCATTAAATTTTTCAAAGAAAGAAATTTTACACCCTATAATTATCAGACGTCACAAATTTTATCAGATAATGTAAGCCACGTCTGGCCATATGATGTGTTGTGGAAGCCTAACACTAATTAATGCGATGATATGGTTAAAAAATTGAAATTAAATGTAAAAATGTAATATTTATTTTATCACAATCACCTTTTAGAATCTAAACATTAAAGTACATATTGAAAAAGTGTTAAAGCATTGACTCCTTGAATTGTCTTTGAGGGAGTGTACCCAAAAATATATTTCAGAGATAACCAATTAAAAACAAACATACTAATCCATGTCCGAATCCCAATCCAGAAGCAAAGTAAAAACTTTAGAACTGACAAGTTAGGTTAGACACGTGAACTTCCACCTGTGAAGTGAGGCCGGGTGCTCAGACGAGTTTGAGATTATAAGAATCCATTATGAGTATCCATGTAGGATAGGGAAATCTCACCCGAGGGGTTGAACATTTCAGTCAGAGACGAGGCTTGCCGTATTATAAACTCATAATGGATTATTTTTCTTCCATTTTAGCTTCAAGTACGATTAACATAGACATCGACGCCATATTTGCAAAATCTAACTTTGTAATTCGACATTTTACTTTAAAATAAATTTGACCATTAGAAAGATTGTACCGGATTTTGGTTTATAAAAAATGTACAAAATGTATAAACTAAAAAACAAAGTCATTCATTCAAAAATGCAATATTTAACATTAAATTTTGAAACACACATTTCTAAATTTTGAAGAATTGGATGTCATTTTCCCGCAAGATGACGTCATATTCCCCACATTATGAGGTCATGTAATTGTCTTTTGATTGTGATGTCATTAAAGGTCACGTGGTCATGTGAGATACGCGTATCGTATCTCACATGGGGAAAAACCCTATCTTACATGAGCAGATATGGAAGAAAAAAATTCTTGTACCTCGGACACAAAAATTCCACATGCACACCAGTGCTAGATTTTTCTATCTTTTCCAGTTTGTCTGGTACTGCCACACGCGACAATTCAACAATCAGAATGACGTATGCGATCATTGTGCTTGACGTCATCAAACAAAGGGTTTCTTTATTAATTTTTCAAAATATGTGTTTTATTTTATTTTTTCTTAAAAATATTTTATTGTCAGCGTATTTTTTTTATTTGCATTAAATACAAATCGTTGATTTTAAACTTTTGAAGTGTTGTCGATCGGATTGTTTTCAAAGGGCGGATTTGTACAATGCATACATCGCCCAAAGGAATCATGCGCGGCAAAAGGTTCCATGAGGGTATATGTTTTGTTTTGTATATATTACAGATATGTTAAACATTTTAATGGTACGAGAAATAGAATCTGTCACCTGTTTGTGACCGATACATGTTGATCTTAGTCTCGGGTGATGTGATGTAACAAATCCGAATCTCGGCACAGCCTCGATTCGGATATATGTTACATCACATCATCCTCGACTGAGATCACACGGTATCGGTCACAAACAGGTATCAGATTCTATTAATCTGACCAAGAGATTGGAAATTTCTTATCTCGTTCTGGAACGAGTAATTGATTATTTTTCTCGCATATAGATTCTAATTAAAGCCCAATTTAAGACATTAAATTTCCTGCTACACAGGTAAAAGCGCTACGCACGAAAATCATGCGTTGAAATTTTATGCGAAATTCTCACGAAAAATAATTGTAAAATATTAGTCATATAAATGTAAAATATCCATTATATTAAAAATCACTTGGAATTATAAACATTTTGGTGAATAATTCCATTGTGGAATTTATAAAAGACATTGCATGAAATTTTAAGTAATGTGAATATCGCACGATTTTTGGTGAAATTCTCATGCAATTGTCTTTTTTTATTTTAATTAATAGTAACTGGTTAAATAATTCCCAAAGGATTTTTTTCATTTGAAAATTCAAAGAACATTAAAACCTTTCAAGGCCAAAACATTCTATTCTGAAGATTACATTCAACTTTTGTAAAGTACAAATCATAGCACTATTGCATATTAAACAAATATAGTGATATTACTCAAAAATTAATGTTAGATAAATCAGATAAAACATATGAATCAATACATGCAGTGGGTGTCATTTTATTTCCACATGGGATTTTTCATTAAGAGGCATAATACAAAGATAGTTTGATTGATCTTTGGCAATAAAAAAACAAATCAAATTAACAAACATGTTCAAATAATAAAATATAATGCATTCATTGATGAGGCCCATGGAATTTTTAATACTAGCAATGTTGGTCCTGGATTTACATTGGACTGTCAATAATGTATATTCATGTGCACAACTAATTAAAATAAGCCCTATGGAACCTAAATACTAGCCATGATGGTCTGGGTTTACATGGGAAGGTCAACAATGTATATCATTTGAATAGCTACTTAAAATGGGGTTTTTGCAACAAAATAACCTCCATCTTCGAAACAACAATGTTGCTAATGCTTAATTACGTCACTTCAGAATAAAATGATGTAAAGTTAAAATATTTTAGTATCTGCTTAAAAGTTTATTTGAAAAAGTCAGTACATTCAGGTACTACATTACGTCACTTCAGAATAAAATAATGTAAAATTTTATTGACTCTAAAAACGGGGTATATAAAAATATAATTTAATAAATGCACATGTTTTATGAAAGTAGTTATACAAAGAGAACTACGTCACTCAATTGACTACTAAATAATAAAATAAAATAAGTATCTAATACTTGTGTCAGGAAAACCAACAAAGGCGAAATATTTAGAGTTGTCTTTCTTCTAACACATTTGTGTTGCTTTTGAAACAAAGGAAAAAATATGTTAAAGTCAGCTACCAAATGAAATAAACCCTAGATATCTTTTAATTGAAAACTTATAAATATCGAATGACAGCAACACAAAAATCTAAGTATTACAAAGCAATTTTTAATAGCTTGACAACCCTTTATTTTATGTTTTAAAAAATCAAACTTGTGAAAAAGTGTATGCATGAAAAAATATATGTGAAAAGTAGGGGTCGTTTTCGAACTAGTTTTTTATAAGCTACAAACAAACGAAAGGGTGATACTTTAAGTTTTCCAGAAGGTTTATGTTCTCTCCTGATAGGTGGCGCTGTAGAAACATATCGCGTTATCGGAAGTAAAATTATATTAGTCGAAATAATGTCAACGTCATATCAGTTAATTTGATTCCAAGATACTTTTAATTTGTAAACACAAGAACAAAATTAGTTTATTTGTTGACCCCAATACATTGATTGTATATGCCGTGAAATGGAAACCAGGATCGCTTCATAGCTTGTTAAGTAAGATTAAAATCTATCCTGACATTTTGTTTGACATGTTATTTAGTTTAGTTTAAACAATATTTTATTCTCCATAAACGATATATACAACATGTTATTCAATATACAAACATATTATAGAAATATAGAAAAGGATCCAGGAACAAGCCAAAATGGCTTAATAGTTTAATATGTTCGTTTCGGTTACGAATTACCGATCTGTAAAGTGATTTGACCTGTCTGTAAATATGCGCTATTTGTAGATGTACACTTATAGGCCAGCATTAAACATGGTTGACAGTCAACAGGTTTTGTTGTCTTAGTATCGATCGCCATCAGCGCCGAACAGGCAACCAATTATGAAACATGGTGGCAGCGAGGTACATAACGAACTCTAGGAAGTAACTGTACATTTTTGCGACTCGAAACCCATAGATTAATCTGCAATAATGGATCAACTGAAGACACCTGAAAAGTTCAATTTTGATGCGCCGGACATGGCGAACACGTGGAAAAAGTGGACTGAGGAGTTTACTATTTATACGGATTGAGCGATGGAAGGAAAAGATGACAAACAGAAAGTGAAAATGTTTCTGTATCTTATTGTTGATCGAGGTAGGGAAGTTTATAATACACTTGTTTTTGACGAACCACCGGAAAGTAGAACATTGAAAACTGTGATCGAGAAGTTCAATGCGTATTGTAACCCATTGAAAAACGAAACTGTTGAGAGGTACAAGTTTAACTCCAGAAATCAGCAGATAGGAAAAAATTTATATGCATATGTCACAGAACTGAAGCTTCTAGCTAAAACGTGCGGATGTGGGCCTTTGGAAGAGTCACTCGTCAGAGACAGAATAGTTTGTGGAATCTGAGATGGAAGTTTACGTGAACGTTTGTTAAGAAAAACTAAACTTACACTACAAAGCTGTCTAGAAATTTGTCATCAGAATAGCATCAGAACTTTCGAAAGAGAGAGAGTAAAAGAGATTGACAGTAACAATGCCATGTCATCTGAAGTTTATTTTGTTAAGCAAAAGTCTGGTCACAAAGTCAAAGCAGATTTCAGGAATCGACAAGACACGAAATCAACAGTGATGACTGATTGTTTATATTGTGGAAAAAAAACATGAGAAAGTGAAGGAAAAGTGCCCAGCATATGGACAAGTATGTAAAAAGTGTAACAAGTTGAACCACTTCTCAGTTGTTTTTCGTAAAAAGCAACATCGTGAAAGCCGTCCACCAAAGCCGAGACAGAGAGGTCGTGTTCATTATATAGACAATTCGGAAACAGATTCAGACATAGACTATTTTGACACTATCAAAACAGTTAGGACTGATCCAAAGAAACATGTCTATGCAGCAATGAATGTGTGTGGTAAACTAATTAAATTCCAATTAGACAGTGGAGCGTCTTGTAATGTACTACCAAAAAGCAGATTGCACGGGATCACATACCAGTTGGAGAAAGCACATAAAGTTTTAAAAACTTATGACAATTCCGAAATAGTGCCGCTGAGAAAAACAACATTAACTACCGTAAATCCGAAAAATTCAACACAACAGGATGTGGTATTTGTGGTGGTTGGTCAAGATACAACCCCGATTCTTGGAAGTGAAACTATTCAGAGCATGAACCTTGTGACAATTAATTACGAAAACATTCAAACTTTAAACTCAATTGAGACCAATTTAACTGAGCTAAAAGTGTTTAATGATTATAGTGATGTTTTTGAAGGTACTGGATGTTTACCCGGCACATATAGTATTCACACCGATTCGTCTGTGAAACCTGTAGTACACCCCCCGCGCAAAATACTTATAGCTTTACGTCACCGGTTGAAGGCCGAGCTTGATAGATTGACCGATTTAGGTATTATCGAACCGGTTACTGAACCAATACCTTGGGTCAATAACCTTGTTATAGTACTAGTCGAAGAACCGAACAAGTTGCGAATTTGTCTTGACCCGCGTGACCTAAATAGGGCGATACTTCGCAGTCATTATCCGATGCCAACAATTGAGCAACTACTGCCAGATCTAAGTAAGGCGAAAGAGTTTACAGTTGCTGACGCCAAGAACGGTTTTTTGGCATGTGCGACTAGATACTGAAAGTTCGATGTTAACAACGTTTAACACACCACACGGTAGATTTCGTTGGCTCCGCATGCCATTTGGGTTGAACTCCGCACCGGAAGAGTTCCAGCGTCGACAAAATCAAGCACTCGAAGGTTTGAACGGCGTTAGATGTATTCACGATGATATTCTGATATTTGGCGAAGGCGATAACGAGATTGAAGCCAGTCGTGACCATGACCGTAACTTCGCAGCGTTGATGCAACCGTGTCGTGAACGGAACTTAAAGTTGAATAAGGAAATGTTGACATTTAGACGCAATGAGGTCAAATTTGTAGGACACGTATTAACGGGCGAAGGAGTGCGTGCAGATCCCGATAAGATTAAGGCGATCATGGAAATGGCCACTCCCACTGATGTTTCCGCTGTAGAGCGCTTTGTAGGATTTGTAACATATTTAGGCAAATTTCTACCCAAGTTAAGCGATTTATGTGAACCACTACGCAAACTAACAATTAAAAATGTTGAATGGTGCTGGCTAGAGAATCATGACCGCGCAGTTTCCGAGATAAAGAAAGCCGTTTGCGGAAGTGCTGTTTTGAGATATCATGACTCTAGAGAAGAACTCACTTTGCAATGTGATGCATCGCTAACAGGACTAGGTGCTAGTTTATTACAGAACGGTCATCCAGTCTCGTTTGCAAGTAGAGCACTATCTCCAGCAGAGACCCGATACGCTCAAATCGAGAAAGAAATGCTTGCAGTCGTTTTTGGGCTCGAACGATTCCATCAGTTTACTTACGGTAGGCCAGTAACTGTGGATAGCGACCACAAACCCCTCGAATCGATAACTAAGAAATCGCTTCTTTCCGCACCCCGCAGGTTACAACGCATGTTGTTACGAGCACAACAGTACGAGTACACCATACATTATAAACCCGGATGTTCTATGTACATTGCGGATATGCTTAGTCGTGCTTATCTTAAGGACACAGGTCCAACTCGCATTGACAAACAGGTGGAAATTGTTAACATGGTAAAATATTTACCAATGACCGAGCCGCGACTTCGCGAAATTCAAGTAGAAACTCGTCGTAACGAAACTTTGCAAGCACTTCAACAGGTTATTCTTGTCGGATGGCCAGGCAAACGTGAGAGTGTGCCATTTCTTGCAAAACCATACTTTGATATTCGAGACGAGATGAGTGTTCAGGATGGAATTATCTTTCGTGGCGAACGCGCAGTTATTCCGAAAGCTATCCGTACTGACATGATGAAACGCATTCATTCCTCGCATATAGGAATAAATGGATGTATTCGTCGCGCTAAGGAATATATGTATTGGCCTGGAATGCACGCCGAGATTCTTCAGTATATTCAAAACTGTGAACTGTGTCAAATGTTCGAAAACAAGCAACAAAAGGAGACATTAATATCGCACGAAGTGCCCGATCGACCATGGGCTAAAATTGGAACCGACTTGTGCGTTTTCGAAGGAAACGATTATTTAGTCACAACGGACTATTTCTCGAATTTTTTTGAGATCGACTATCTCGAGAACACGAAACTGCAAACTGTCATCAGAAAATTGCGTACATTATTCGCAAGATACGGTATTCCAGACATTGTTATGTCTAATAACGGGCCGCACTTCAGTTGCAAAGATTTCGCAAAATTTGCAGCAGATTGGAACTTTGAACATGTCACATCGTCGCCGACATACCCGCAAAGTAACGGAAAGGTAGAAAATGCCGTTAAAACCGCTAAACGTTTAATGAAATGTGCGAAAGAAAGCAAAAGCGATGTATACTTAGCATTGCTAGACTTCCGAAATACGCCTACGCAAGGCATGTCGAGTAGCCCCGCTCAAAGGCTTATGTGCGGACGTTCTAAAACACTTTTACCGACCAAGCGTTCTCTTTTAACCCAGAGTATACCGGAGTGCGAATCTGAACAAATCAAGTTAAATAAACAATCTAGCTATTACAACCGAGGAACTAAGAATATGAATGAGCTTCAAATCGGTTATCATATATGGATAGCTCCGAAACAAGATGATCGAACTAGTGTGAAACTATTTATCCCGGTTTTATTCTTTTGTCAGATGAAGATAAATTTTACTTTATTTTAGAGAATGAGGCAGCGCAGGTTATTTTAGGTAATATTTTATTAAGAATGTTTAAGCGTAGATCTGGTTTTTATTGATTTTTTATGTTATGTTTTATACATGATATAACTATGTTTTAAAGATAATTGTTTTTCTTAACTGTACATACAGTGTCTCATAAGTCTTTTAGGCTGGATATCATAATATGTTTTAGAATGTTTATCTATGTATAGATATGTTTTATGATATGTGACACTTAAATAAACTATTTATTATCTTATCTTTACTAAATCGTGGTCGAAAGGTGTGGTAGAAAACAAAGTGAATATTCGCTCATATGAAGTGAAAACTGATCAAGGACAGAAATTACAAAGGAACAGGAGAGATATCCGCTTAAACCGAAACCCTGTTCAGACCGACTCGCGAGAAAGTTTTGGTAATGATCTGATTCTGATCACCCAGTTCATAATGCAGTTAGCTCGCAAGCTACGAGTAGTCCGAAAACTACTATTACTCCAGATCGTGTTATGCCTACGGATTATAGAAACGACTCGCCTGATGACACTTTGTCAACAAGTGCAAGTGAAAAAACACCGTGTCGTAAGCCGGCAACACTCATCAAAGTAGTTCATGCGACGATGGGATAGAAACGCGTACACGGTCCGGAGGGCTGTACATCTGCCGCTTCGATTCAAAGATTATGAAACCGGGTGAACATCTGTTTTAGGTTTAAATGTTTAAAATTTTACTTGTTAATTGTTCAGGTTCTTTATTGACAATTTTGTTGTTTATGTTTTACAACTTTCAGTGGAAGCAGTCAAATTCCAGATTTATGAACAGTCAGTTAAAGTCTAACTTTATTTCATTCCAGTGGACTACACACATTCATTTTTTATTGTTAAAGAAGAAAGGATGTAACATAATAGTTTAATATGTTCGTTTCGGTTACGAATTACCGATCTGTAAAGTGATTTGACCTGTCTGTAAATGTGCGCTATTTTTAGATGTACACTTATAGGTCAGCATTAAACATGGTTGACAGTCAATAGGTTTTGTTGTCTTAGTATCGATCGCCATCAGCCCCGAACAGGCAACCAATTATGAAACAGCTTATATTAACCCGTTTCCTTAGCAACTGTAAAATTTAAAACTGAATGGCCAAAACAAAGGAAAATATTATGATAAAGCCAGGTACAATCGTTAGATATAAAATATTGAATATAAGCAACAGTACATATATTGATTAATCAATTACGAAAGTTACATGTATGATATACACACTGGTAGTAGTATTCAAATAAATAGTAAGTTGACAAATCTTGTTCTAGTTTGAGAATTGCTTAGATAGGTTAATAAAGTTTTGAACTGTTTTAAAGATATCAATGTTTGAAGCATCCGGTAGATTTGAATCTCCATGAAGTAAAATCTCTGGTTTAACTTTAATTAAAAAATTGTAATCGATCTAATGTGATCATAATATTTGCATTCTAATAAATAATGGTTTGTTGTTTCTATTTCTCCACATGAACATTTTGGATCAGTTACTAAATTTTTGTTGTATAGGTCTTGTTTAAGGGTAATTTTAGTAGGAAAATTCAATTGAAAACCGTTTGGTTGAAATGCGTGAAAGAGGGATATAATTATAAATATCACGCCTGGTACACACATTTTTAAAAGGAAAATAAATCGTAGATAACCTCAACCGTAAATTGTCGAATTTTCAAAAAACCTTGTATTTCTTTACCAAACTCTGGCCCCTTTGCACTGCTCTATAACGTTGACTATCTTAATATCTTTTCATTTTTTAAATTAAATTCGTTATACAAGGTGTAAGCTTTTTCCCCCAACACGTGTATTTTTGCACAATTTTCTTTAAAAAATGCAACAAATATTTTATAAACTCTTAAATTATCAATTCCTATCTTATTTTTATTTATAAATCTTCACACTTGTGTAGGTAATTTCATAATTATACCTCTCTTTTATGCTTTTCAACCAAATGCTTTTCACTTGAATTTTCCTACTTATATATATATATTTATTTTCACTGAAAGTTTTACAACTTATGAGTGTATATACAATATAATACAATATTTGGCAATGTTCATGGAAATGGTACATTAAATTGAAATGTTTACAACAAAATAATTATTCTATAATATACAAAATGGAAGTTATAATAACTTAGTTTTATTTACAATTTTTGCCTAAACTTTACAAGTAGAACTATGGAACATCGCTGTCTGACTGCTGAGTAAAAACCGTAAATAATGACACCGACTGACCCATCTTTGAACGACAAGCAAGGAAACAAGACAAGATGTACACCCAAAATGCGACAGTGCTTGTCATTCAGAGGTGGGTTGGTACACTAGGTGTTTGCCGAGGCACGATAATAGGAATAATATACTCATTAAGACAGACAACCATGCACCACTGACTACTTGTGACTATTTGTGATATATATTAAATAACAATATGCTATATACCGTTGTAAGTAGATATATTAAATATTATTAAAAATGTATTCGCGGCCTGTTCACATCTGAGCGACAAGCAAAGCGGCAATACAAGTGGTTGGGACCTGTCCCCACCAACAAGATGTCGCATTGCCTATCACTCACAAATGGACAGTATATATACCGATTGCATAATTAAGAAGCGTTATTCGCGACTTGCCCACATCTGAATAAGAAGCAAAGCAGCAATACAAGTGGTTGGGACCTGTCCCCACCAACAAGATGTCGCACTGCCTATCACTCACAAATGGACAGTATATATACCGATTGCATAATTAAGGAGGCTCGAGTGAAAAAAAGTTTAATTACCATCATTGTGAATTTTATATATTTTGTAGAGCAAAATGTGAAGATTTGAAAAATAAAAAATTTAGTATAGGTCACCGGACTCCCTTTTTCTGTATCTGGCTTTAAAAGTAGTGGAAATTACACAGTTTTATGCCTTTTTAAAGGATTTTTAGTGGTCCTCATAAGTTTAAGAGTGAACAATATGTTGCAGTGTTTAAACTCTTAAATGGTGATAAATTTATTTATTTTCCAAGACAGTTGAAAGACATAAATCTACTCTTTTAATTTAAGGAGATTTGAACAGTAACAAACTAAAACAAATACAAAATTTAATAACAATTGTGTGGGCATTAGAGATTTATCAGGATAATATTTAGCACTATTTTCAGATAAAAGTATCAACAAAAAATGGAATATTTTTAAGAAGCAAATTACCAAGAGTTTCAAAATCTCCATGAATATAGCTTGACATATATTTGATAAAATAAGATATTAAAAAATATGGGTCACCGGATTCGTTTACTGTACAGTCGCTATGGTAACAACCCTACCCATATTTTTATTAGTATTTTGGGGGATTTATTTAGTTGAATTTTAAAATAAGTGATACTTTTGGTGCAAACGGTAATAAAAACGATTATTTACATTATAAATTAACATTTTAGCCCAAGATGAATGAAAATCTACGGTAAATTATCAATATTTTAGCAAAACCGGCGACATATATTTGTAATATTGTATGTGTTGCTAACAGTTACTCAACTGCTCAAACGGTTTATCACATTTGTGTTGCAAGTTTGAAAAGATATCAATAAAATTTTGTTCATTACTTTTTAACTTGTACATTTAAAACTATTTTTGTGAATTTAGATCTTCTTAATTCAATGCTAATGCTATCAAAAGTAAAATCTTGATGAAACCATGAATGATCCAGCGTTAACTTCCGGGATTCCGTTACGTGTCCAATTTGATTTTTATAACCTTTAACTTTATTCCGTGTCACATTTTTGCATTGAAGACACGGGAAACTATGCACAAAATTTTACAACAGAAACAAAGATGTTAAAAGATCGAATACAGTAGGTATATTATTTTCAATATGTTTATTAAAATGCATATAGTTTTGTTTTGAACATCACGTGAATACACGGTATATTATTTAGACATTTCAACTTAGAACATGTTCAGTGCTGGAGTGTTCAAAATAAATGTTTGTCCAGGCAGTTGGGTAGACCTGAAATTCATGGCTCCGAACGGCTTTTTATGATAATGATGTTGAACGGCAACATCAATATCATAAAAAACCGTTCGGAGCCATGAATTTCAGGTCTCTGCAGTTGGGATGTTAAAATGTGTCCATGGGTGAGGGGGTTAGTTTGGTTAAAATACTGTAAAAGGAAATGGAAAAAATGCAACAGCCAAACCAGGACTCGAACCTGGTACCTTCCAAATGCTAGTGGTAGCGTCTACCCACTAAGTTACCCGGCAAATGATCAAATCCTGTCTGCCACATTACTACCTTCCTTTTTTGGATTCAACTCCATTGAATCGAAACCATGCACCAGGTTCCAACCTGTTTGTCTGCCACTTCCCAGGGTCGGACGAGCCCCCAAATGTAAGAGGAAAGGGGAAAATATAGCAGCCAAACCGAGACTGGAACCTAGGATCTTCCCAGTACTAGCGGAACGCTCCACCTATTGAGCTACCTGGCTACACATAGAGTCTGGTCTGCCACAATACTAAATAAACTGTTAATAGGTATAGAAAGATATGGTAATGGTGAGCAGTTAACAATGTTAGTCATTGTATATTATTTTAGGAAATTTACATGTGCATGTATTATGTAGCAGGACTGAGCAAGTCTTGTTGTTGTTGGGTGGTATATAGTAGATATAATCGAGTGATTTACTGCCAGGCTTTGTGGTTCAGACCTTTTAGCCTTGTGAAAAAGTGCCCGCTTTTCACCGGGGAGGGTAGGGTTCAATACTCTCACTCAGTCAAGGCACTTGGTGAGGAAGTGGTTTTCAGGTGTGTCCTCCCTCCTGTGGTATGTAACTAAAAATAAGTAAGGTCCAAGAACAAGATTTTGACTTTTTTAGATGCATGGGTAAGTACTATCATACAAAGTGTAAATACTCAATATGTAATACTTAATATGTAAACAGAGCTCTGCTAAATGTGTGAATTTATATAATATTGTATAAGTTTTAAACAATCTATGTGCATTCAAGACAGCATAAAGTACATTTTTTTCTCCCAGTACTAGTTTATTTTGGTGACAATTATGATATGTTTTATATGTACCAGTATATTCAGTGTTCAGTTTTGTGGATTGACCCCAAAATAATATTTTTGTCTCATAATAATGCTGTCTGTTGACCAACACTGACCCATATTTTAGCCTAAGTTAAGTTTTGAATAAATCCAGTTTCAACTCTCTCTTGTTTATATATTTTGAAATAATTGAAAACATGGGCCCTTTTTTCAAGGGCTGGACCAGGATGACCCCACCCACTAGTAATGACTACAATACTGATATTTCTAATGTTAATTACCAGTACACATAATAGTATACTTACAATTCAATTAAGGGTACAATATATGTTTTAATTTGGGTGTGTGTGATCTTTTTACTTATATTTTGTCACAAATTGACACAATTCTTATAAAGTATTTTCTTTTATTTTTTAGGTACAACAGGATCTCATCTGCCATTTCATGGATACAGCAGACCAACTAGTTTCTGTAATAACTGGGCATCATATGAATGGACTTGTCACATATATATGATACTTTAATAAGCGAATATATTACAATACAGGGATAGTTGATCTGGTTTATAGGAGTTTGATGACAATTTTTAATTGTCATACTTTCATTAATGTATAAACAATGTATGTGTATTTATTTGAGGAGGTATGACAAGTGTATATTTTAGAATTACAACAATACATGTTAATAAGACTAAGAGATACACATATTTGTTTCAAAGCATTATACTTTACACATGTGTGGATAGTTAGAGATCATTTGTTAAAATGTAAAAACTGCAGTTGTGATTAAATATCAGATTTGCAATAAATATGTAAATTTGCTGTCATTTATTCAAAGTAATTAAGAAAGTTAAACCAGTTATTGCTTAGATTGGTCCAATTGGCCATCTGGGTTAGGTTATGTCACTTATATTGAGGTGTTGCCAGCTAAATAAGTTGTTGATTTTTAAACCCATGCAATATACATGTTGCAGTGACCGAGGGTTCTATATAATGGCACTGTGAGTCAGTGTTCATCTTCCGATTGCTTGGTTCAATTTACTACCTTCATTCAGTTCTTGATCATGCCTAGTCAGCATTTTAAGACCCCACCTACCCCGACCCCACCCCCATTGCTTATTGAGTGGGGAATTGTAATATTAACATTGCTTAGAGAAAACTGAGCTGTCATGTGACAATTAGATTATATAGTTAATTTTAAGTTACCAGTACAGGTATTACACTGTAATTTGGCTTTGAAGTCAAGATTATTTCTTTTTCATACAGAAATCAGCATCTGGTTACTTTGCTTTGCTTAACCTGAATTCCCTCGTCAAGGAATCACACTTTTTGTAGTCATCATCTTTGTAGACTTTTGTAGTTTCTTGAAAAATCAGTTTTTAAAACATTCACTTATATGAAATAAATCATTTAGACAAAATCAAAAATTTAATTTTACTCAAGACTTGTACTTTTATCACTTCCCTCTTATATCTGGAGCTAGTTCATCCTGTCCTGTTGTAGGGGGGGACCATTCATTCCATGCATTGGTCACGGGAAGTAGAACACAGATGTTCCTTATTTTCTGGTTATATTTGGCAAGCATGTCAACAGTAAGAACATTAAGTCAGAGTCAGAGAGGGATTTGATCTAGAGACCTCCTATACTCCCATTGCTCTACTAGTAGTGAGGTAACCACTAGCCACATTTCTCCTATTTTTTAATTAATGTTAAGGTCTAGATTTATTATAAATTTTAAAACAAAATATCCATAAATTAATATATAAAAGGAGTTTAGATTCAGTACATTGTTTTTAGCTCACCTGAGCCAAAGGCTCAAGTGAGCTTTTCTGATTACAATTTGTCCGTTGTCTGTCGTCGTCGTCGTAAACTTTTCACATTTTCATCTTCTTCTCACGAACCACTGGGCAGATTTCAACCAAATTTGGCACAAAGCACCACTAGGTGAAGGGGATTCAAGTTTGTTCAAATGAAGGGCCACACCCTCTTTAAAGGGGAGATAATTGAGAATTATTGAAACTTTGTTGGTATTTTTCAAAAATCTTCTTCTCAAAAACTATTCGGCCTGTAAAGCTTAAACTTTTGTGGAGGCATCCTTAGGAAGTGTAGATTCAAGTTTGTTCAAATCATGGTCCCCGGGGTAGGGAGGGGCCACAAGAGGGGGATCAAGTTTTACATAGGAGTATATAGAGAAAATCTTTAAAAATCTTCTTCTCAAAAACTATTAGGCCTGAAAAGCTCAAATTAAAATGGAAGCATCCTGAGGTAGTGTAGATTCAAGTTTGTTCAAATCATGGTCCCCGGGGGTAGGGAGGGGTCACAAGAGGGGGGTCAAGTTTTACATAGGAATATATAAAGAAAATTTTTAAAAATATTTTTCTCAAAAACTATTAGGCCAGAAAAGCTCAAATTAAAATGGAAGCATCCTCAGGTAGTGTAGATTCAAGTTTGTTCAAATCATAGTCCCTGGGGGTAGGGTGGGACCACAAGAGGGGGGTCAAGTTTTACACAGGAATATATAGAGAGAATCTTTAAAAATCTTCTCCTCAAAAACTATTAGGCCAGGAAAGCTCAAATTAAAATGGAAGCATCCTCAGGTAGTGTAGATTCAAGTTTGTTCAAATCATGGTTAAATAATAGTGTATTTTCCATGCTGTATTCTTTTATATAAGTATTTTGATATAAAGTTAAATATATTGTTCATGAGAAATATATTAATTGTACTTGTATTTAAAAGCTAATTTTTAATGTAAATCCTGCTGTATTCTATAATTTCTATTTGCCATTTCCCGATTACAGTATTCGGCCTATGCATTTTCTCTCTTTTGAGATTGGTAGATTGCATGATGAAATTTTTTTTTAAAATTATTTCATTGGTTGAAATAATGTAAGAAAAAGGTAACGGAATAAGCCGAGGCTTGTCGAAACATCAACCTTTTACGGTACATAGAAATACTTACAAATTGTTTAGTGAAAAGCATCGGTAGGAAGTATAGATTTCAGTTTGTACAAAACCTCCCTCCCCTGCACTCACTTCAATACTGAACTCATTTCGGCTTCTACCTAGCAAGTTGCTCAGGTGAGCGATGTGGCCCCTGGGCCTCTTGTTTAAAATGTGTTAATGAATTTGGTCCATTTATATTGAATTATTTTGAATGAACCAATCCATCCTTGTATCCACAGACTCATAAGTCAGCCACTTCCATTGATGTTGCAATAAAAATTTAAATAAATAAAACACACACGATGCAGGTGGAACTGGGCACATCTCATAGTAACCCGTTCAGTACAAAACAGACACAAACATAACTGGCTGTGACCCAAAAATGTTAGACGTCATGGACACAAGTAAATATCCAATTAAACGGATGTATGCGACGTCTTACTAAATTTGTTTGTCTGCATACCTCGTACAGTGTTAGCTGACTGACTAGCGTAACACTCAGCCTATACTTAGCAAGATGACGGAGTTGTGACCTTCGACGGTCGGTGTGTTTTGATGTCACTGATGTCGGCATAGATTTTCTAAATGTCTTATAAACAATTACTCATCAAACTGGTTAGCGTCTAACAATGGAGTTCCCCAAGGATCTGTTTTATCTCCTATACTCTTCATCTTGTTCACAAAAGAATTCAAACCACAAGTTTTAAAGCATATTGCATTCGCAGATGGTATCACCTGTTGGATAACCAGTGCTGACTTATCTACAGCAGTAAATCTGATGGAAAAAGACCTTGCCTTTCTGAATAATTGGACTAGAAAGTGGAGACTAAATATAAACTGCTCAAAGACTGACTTTATTTGCTTCACTAAAAAAGGACACAAAGATGTTAATATCAAACTTAACAACACTCTGCTGAAACAAGTCCAATCTAAACGATGTTTAGGAGTTATACTAGATGAAAATTTAACATACAAAGAACATGTTGAAAATACATGTAGGAAATGTTTTTCTGCTATTTATAAAATCAGCTGTTTTTTCAACAACATAAATGGAGTAAATCTATCCATTGGTAGATTGTTATATAATACATGTATACGTAGTACTCTTGAATATGCCTACCCAGTCTGGTGCTCCATACAGAATGATTCACTAAAGAAGTTAGAAACCGTTCATCGAGCAGCTCTGTTAAAAATCACAGGAGGTTTTACATCTACTCCAACTTCGTTGTTAGAAGCACACAGTGGAATTCAGCCTATTCGTCTAAGATATGAGGAAATCATGCTGCAAGAATTAGCCAGAATCAAGAGAAAACCACTTGATAATCCAATTCGTGCAAAGATGGAACAACTCCTAGCATGTACACAATTTATGGAACATAAAATTATCACTCCAATTCACCACTTTAATATGGCCAATGCAGACTTCTCAAAGAAGGCAAATATTAATAACATCGAAGAAGAATCATCATATAATTTAGATACATTCACCAGTGAACCAGTTAAAAATATTCTTTTAACAACTGAGAATCTTGGTAATAGTAAAGACAGAACGGCTGAACAAATACAGAAAGCTACGACCATCACACAGGAATTTTTATTACAACTAGATCCTGATACTATGATTATCTTTACAGACGGGTCTGCTTTAGGAAACCCAGGTCCAGTTGGTGCAGCAGCCCTAATTTATACCAAAGGATTAAATTTTGATCCTGTTTTAATTAAAGAACCAGTCTCAAATTACAGCACTAGCTACCATGGTGAGCTATATGCTCTGAAGTTAGCATTCAACTATGTACTAACCTACAGTACCTTAAACCAGTGTAAATCTGTCCATATTTTTAGTGATTGCCAAAGTGTTATCTCTACAATTTTATCTACAAATGACCAAAGTTGTTTCACTCATCTTACCAATGATATTTACTCTTCAATTAATAACCTGAAAAAAAGGAATATCAGACTCAATATTTCATGGATAGCTGGACATGCAGGTATTAATGCCAATGAAAAAGTGGATTTAGCTGCAAAAGAAGCAGCAACTGAAGCTGCAAACACCGAAATTGTGGAGCTGTTTGTACCATATTCGGACATAAAAATCTGTATAAAAGAACACATTAAAGAAAAATGGCAGAGACAGTGGGACCTAGAAAATGCTAACCAATGTTATCATGACCTCATACCAAATATTGGCATAATAACGAAAAAGAAGTGTGAAAGAGACTTAGAGTATGCCAGACTCAGACTTATATCTTAAAGATAACATGAACAGACTCGGCCTTACAGACAACCCAACATGCGATTGTGGTAACAACAGGGAAACCGTCCAACATATTATTTTAGAATGTGTAAAATATGAAGAATACAGACGTGAACTTATGTCCGTCATCCAAAGAGAATTAGATGGTGCGCTTCCTATAAACGGAGATTGTACTATGACGGTGCTCCTGGGAGAATGTAAGGATATACCACCGAGTTCAAGAGATGCCATTTCTGACGCCTTTGAGACATTTATTCGAAGCAGCAAAATTTTAAATATAATATAAACGTACTCATTCGATCGCAGTAGCGCCTACCTACAAAAGTACAAAGTGTTAATCTCTCCATAGTGGAACTTTAAACCCATAGTGTTATTCCAAATTCCATAGAGTCCATTTTCTCGCGAAGAAGGAGAATTAGGATAACAACAACAACAACAAATTACAAGGAAAATCGCGGTAGATAAATCCGATGTAGCATAAACGTATGATTAAATAGATTTTAAGTACCATTCCTTGTGATCTAAGACATTTTGGTTTTGTATTTAATTGTATTTTTCTTTCTCGTGTTTAGGTTGGCTGCTGTTTATATGTATTAATGCCGTAAAACGTCATATGTCGTACACGTATGTGACGTTATCACCGTTATTTCAAATAAAGTTGTAATTACATTTTTACGTATGCTTTTGAACGTATATCAGAATATTAACACGTGTGTGTGTTTTATTTACTGATTAATATAGTAGATAACAAAAAACGTTTTACGTCATCATGTTTGGTGACGGGGACCAGTCTAGCGACTCACTCCTAAAATTTATTTCACTCGAGCCTCCTTAAGTACCGTTATTCGCGACTTGCCCACATCTGAATAAGAAGCAAAGCAGCAATACAAGTGGTTGGGACCTGTCCCCACCAACAAGATGTCGCACTGCCTATCACTCACAAATGGACAGTATACATACCGATTCAATAATTATAACGAAATGCACAGCGGTATCAGCTATATGTATAAGTATACTTAATTACTATTTACAAAAAAGTTATATATTGGATAAGAAGATTGAACATGCAAATAGACATAGTTTGTTGACCAGTAGATACAGCAAGCGCACAGGTGACTGGGCTACCCCCACCCACAAGGCACCCACTATATCCACTACTCACCAAAGGTATACCTAAGCACATGTACAAATTGTTCTGACAAAAAAAAAATACAAGGACATTTAATTAAATAAATGTAATACATACATAAAACAATAACACTGTAATAATACCTAGAGAACAGGCATATTATTTCTGATTTTAAGCGCCCTAATCAAATATTTGCCCAGATTTGACAGTTCTTTTACATTTTGTACAGATAGCAGCTGAATTAATTTAAAAACACTCGGTTTGTCGAAGTAATATTTCTTAATAAAACGAGAGCGTAAACTTGAATAAACAGGACATTTCAAAATAAAATGGAACTCATCTTCTATTTCATGACAATTACAAAATGTACAGTATCTTTGGTCCCTAGGAATGTTATAATATCTACCCGTTTCGATGCATAATTTATGGCTTGATAAACGAAACTTTGCAATAACTTCTTTGTGTAACTGTGAGATAGGTTTTGTTAAGTATGACTGGAGACAAAAATGCGAATTTAAAAACTGATATAAGTACCCTTTTGAAGAATTATTAAAGAAGTTTGCGCAATCTTGTTCAAAAATTTCTGTTAACTTTGCTTTATACATTAATATAAAATACTTTGGATCCAACACATTTTGCTGTAACCATATATATCCCATTCCTATTCTAAACAGTTCATTTTTAACTTGTGTTACCCAACTAGATACATTTGGGTTGTTTTCAGCATTTATACTTATATTACCCTTAAGCGAACTGCATTTAAGTTATTTAGTCAAGGTCCATATACTACATACTAACAACTCATTATGTGTTTTCAGGCGATTTGTAAGGTATGGGTCTACCTTAAATCATGGGTTCTGTGTCTAGGCGCATACTTTAACGATAGTTAGGTTAGGAAGTACCAAAAGTTAATTGTTTTGGGGTGAAAAAGACACGACACTAAAATTACCCTAACATGTGTAGAACATAGATGTCAAAAGTTAATGAAAATAGACGAAGCTCTGGCTGCCGAGCGGCCGAATTATAGATAAAAATGACGAAAGTCTGCAGAGATATAGTTCACGTCTGTCACAAAAGTTGCCAAGATATAGCGAACGAGGATAAACTCAATACTTACTCGTACGCGTTCGCGTAGTGTAAAACTTTCGGTAGGTCTGCGCTATATATATGGTTTCCGAGTAAAAATACTAATAGTTCAAAGGTATCAACTGCAAACTATAATTATGGCACTAGAACTACAAATAATACTTATACACATTTAAATGTATGATAGAGATGATATGGCTGGTCGATTATGCTTTTTAAGTTTAGATTGCGATATAGATTATTATATAGTCATCAGGCCCCGGTTTCACAATCATTCCTTACACTAGAAGGGGGTTTTACCGGAATAATTGCGAAATTCCGGAATAGTTAGACACTTTCCGTAATCTTTGGTAAAATCCGGAATCTTAAGACAAAAATCCGAAATAATTAGGCAAAATCCGGAATAATCAGACAAAATCCGGAATAATCGGTCTAAATCCGGAATAATAAGGCTATATTTTTTACGGTAAATTTTCCGGAATCTAAAGATTCCGGATTTTGTCTGATTATTCCGGATTTTGCCTAATTATTTCGGATTTTGACTTATTATTCCGGAAAATGTTCAATTATTACGGTAAAGTATTTTAAAAAATTTAAATTTTCAATTCGCGCCATTTTGTCGTTTTTCACCAACGTGCAGATAGTCGCACTTTCAAGAAAACTGTGTAAGGGGAAAAAAATACCTAAAACTATCTATCACTTAGCTCGACAGCAGTCGACATCCTTTCATACAGAGGCTTTCCGTACGAACGCATGTGCGCATGCGCGGATGTATCGTGTTGATACCGTGCTGAAGCAGAGACATATATATGTCTCTGGCTGAAGCTAACAAAGATTTATGAAGGATTAACTTTAATTTCTTAATAATGTTTTGAAATATTAAAAACATTAATTTATTATTTAGTATAAGTTTGATGTTTTTGATTAATTTTAGAGATTTTGGGACTTATTACGTTTGAAATTTTTAAGCTTTCAATATAGATAAAGAGGGTAATATAAAAAATTATTTAATAAGCTTTTGGGGCTACTTAACTTTTATTAAAAAACCCCAGGTTTTTACGTAAAAACCTCACTGTTTATATAGACGGAGTTATATGACATGATACCTATGATAAACTGATACAGGTATGTGAATAAAATAAAATAAACTGCTCCATTTATTCATTTGCCTACCATTTATATCGACATGCATCACTTAAAAAGTTAATTTCAACAAATATGCAGTGGCGGATCCAGCGGGGGTTGGGGGTTTCTCTCAAAACGCAAATTGTCACTCAACCAGTGGACCAGTTAATAACATGAATAAGTGGTACTGGTTAATTATCCGCGTACAGGTAGTAAATTGCTATCAGGTGATGATGTAATGTGCCAGTTCGCTTAGGCATGAAAGAAGTCAGGTAGTACTGACCAGTCTATTTACCTGATCGCTGAGGCATGAAAGAAATCAGTAGATGTCGTTAATTAGGAATACTAATTAAGAGACTTCGGTCTTGTCAAAAAGACTGAATTTTAACCATGATCGTTATCAATACTCCAAGCGTAATTCTTCTTCGAGGAAAGATTCCATAAGGAATGTGATTTCATCAATCATACGTGAATTATTTAATTTGACTTTTCAAACCAAAGGAAATGGTCCAGAGAGAGAGAGAGAAGAGAGAGAGAGAGAGAGAGAGAGAGAGAGAGAGAGAGAGAGAGAGAGCTAATTCAGAATATTACATTTTAACACACTTTTATCATTTTTACCTACTCGCCTGCCATTTTACCCCCACAAACTAGTTTGAGGTCTGCCCATGTAAAACCGTGTCCGGGCCACATCTCACAATTGCTTTAGAGGATTGTCATTAAACTTTACATGAATAATCTTCATGGTAGAAAGGTGTATTATGACCTTGAACCACCGCCACTTTGTAATCAAAATTGAGTGAAAGGAACATGCATCTATGGGACGTCAAATACATCCATGGCAATCCTGGACACAGAGACATCAAACTTATCAACAATACTGTGATGGCGGCCATGAAATGTTTTGAGGGCCTTGATAAGCACAGGCTTGCATTATCCGTGAGTCAACAATTCACTAATTTAGTCTCGGAGTTCAGAGGTTACATAATTGATAAGGACGTAATAAATCAGATCGATCAGTTTATAAAGTGTTCACTCCGTAAGGGGGAGGTTGTGGGTTCGAACCTCGGCCGGGTCTGACACAAGACTTGAAAGTGGGAAGTGACTGATATTTTGCCAAGTACTCGGCATTACGAAATGAAAGTCCATGAATCTTAACTATTTTGAGTTAGGGGCCCAGCTCACCTTTGGAGAGAAAGTGCAATAGCAGTATATAACAAAAATCTTTAAACCTTTGGGGCCCAGAAAATTTCTGGGGATCATGGGCTACTGGGCCCCTGTTAATCTCAATCCCTGAAGTCACGGTTCTTTCGGATGGGAACTTAAAAGAAACGAGGGCCCGTGTCACGGTGGGCTTGGCACGCTATTGAACCCTGCTGTATAATGCCATCAGCGCAACGCACAGGCTAAACTTCTGTACTTTCGCCTAGAGCTGAAAACATCTTGATATAAGTGAAATATTTTGACGGGTACGTTAAACACCATTACTCAACCCAACTCACTCCTTGCCTTATAAAGAACAACAATGCAATGCTGCTTACATATATATTTTTTTTAAATTTTGCTTTTGGGACTATGAATTTGTCTGTGTTGGACTTCGTTGTCTGGTCCTTCGCCTGGTTATTTCATGTTCTTGCATGCTTCGTTTGTTTGTTTGTGTTTTACAAGTGTTTGTTTTTCGGTTGGACCTGTATACTATCCATAATCATGCGATCGAGCTCGAAAATGCTAGTCGTCACTTACTTCCCCGATATTGATATAGCTGAAATAGATTCCTGATCGTTTTTTTCGGATGTAAATCACGAACACATATAACGGCTTTTAACTTTAATTCTATCTTTTTACAAGCAGCAAAGTGGATATACTTGACGTCCCATAAATCCATGTTACTTTCACACAATTTAGATCACAAACGTGGCAGGTGTAGCTAGCTAAACAGGGGGTATATACCCTTCCGGAGCACCCGGCCTCACTTTTTTGGGGGGGAACAGCCATTCTTTGACGTCACGCGTATAAGCACAAACAAGAAAGAAGTAACGTAATTTTAGCAAATGTAATTAAAGTCCTATAATCACATTTGGTCTCAAACAGAGTTTTATATTACAAAACATCACAATTGTAAATATATACAATTCAATTTTCGTTTGTTTCAAGCATTTTGATTGGTCAGATCTTTTGTGTTATTTTTCCATGACAGAAATGACAGAACTTTCATTGCCGGAACTACTTTTCTGACCTCCATCCCAATGTTTACATAGTTGACACATTACGCATGCACAAAATTATTTATAAAGTTGTAAAAGTATCACATACACTTTTTTGTTGTTTTTTTTTAAATTATAAATTGAATTATAAGAAATGAAGTTAAAATTTCTTTTGTTATGGAAGTATGAAAGAATTGGACATTGCACACGTAACAGAATTGGCTACGCGAATTATTCAGTGTGCAAAATGTCCAATTCTTTTATACTTCCATAACAAAAAGAAAATTTAACGTCATTTCTATAGTAACTACATGTAAACTCTCCTAATACAGGTATCAATAGTACAGCACAGAAATATGGCAAAGTAAACAAATTGGTTTCATTTGAAGATTTTGGCTGAGTTTCTTGGGATGGAACTCATGGTTGTGTTCCTGTTGTTAATGCTTAACTGTAAAATTTCGGAATCAGAAAAATGTGTATGCATAGAAACTAAAACACCAGTACAAATTGATTCAGATCACACATCAGAACTAATGACATTACACAAGAAACATATGACGTGTTTCAAAGAAGTTGATGGTATTCAGGTTGGAATCAGCGTTGGATAAAGTTCGTACATCTATAGCTGTAAGTTATTATTACAAACCTAGCGGATGTAACTGGCTAACAAGAAGGTGATTAATCTTACAGGACACTCAGCCTCACGTAATAGTAAAAGTACATATGTATAATCAAAAACAAACATACTAATCCATGTCCGAATCACAATCCAAAAGCATAGTAAAACTGACAAGTTAGGTAGACACGTGAACTTCCACCAGGGAAGTGAGGCCGGGTGCTCCGGAAGGGTAAGCACTCCTAATATAGCTACCTACACCCGCCACGTGTGTAATCAAAAAATATGTGAAAAGAACATGGAAACTTTGAGACGTCAAATTATCCAGAGACATCAAACTTATACATTACTGTGATGACGGCCATAAAACGTTTTGAGGGCCTTGATAAGCCTAGGCTTGCAATATCCCTGAGTCAACAATTTATTTGCAAGCAGCCTACTTCGTGTGCAAAGTCCCCTAGTAGGAACAAGCTCTACCATAGCATATTAATTGGGAAACAAATACACCATAAGCAGGAGAAGCAGGTATATTGCTGCATAAAAAGGAAAGTTGACAATAGAAAATTTGAAGTCATCAAGTTTGTCATAAAGTTTCAAATGTAGCATGGTGACTCAATCAGGGGAATTTTATTTCTTAGTGGCACTTCTCATCAACACCAATGTAAGTGTATTCTTTATTTTGAATCAAATTAAATATTCATGTTTATTTAGCCTACGGAATATCCGTATTACAGGCGCACTAGTAATGCCGGCAATGGCCGAGGTGATAAAATAACCAATCAAAACTTATTAACATAATAAGCTACGATTCTTCCTGGTTCGTTTAGTATTGCTGTATGCACAAACTCTTACTTTATTGAGGGTTCAATCATTTGCAATTTATATACCAATTACAAGAGAGTTGATGAAATATGAAATAAATGATTTAGTTGACAACAGCCGAGGAAGTAAATACAACAAGGGGAACAATTGTATACAAAGACATACAACAACAAGGTATTTAATAACATATTCGTAAATATTTATGAAACAAAAAACCTTCACCTATAGTATTAATCAGAAACGTTAAACAAATGCATTCTTTTATATCGTCATGGTACCATACAAAAGAAAAAATACACAATTTAACACAACAAACTTAAAGCTCTGAGACATTAGTAAAAACGCGCAACCATAAATGTACAACATGCGAACACATACATGTGTATAATATGTAATACATAATACAAATCAAACCCGAAAATTTGTCAAACGTTAACGACAAATAAAGAACTTAGACTGTCAAACCTGCTGTTTCAAATAGGTTATACAAGGGTGCCTTCAAACTTTAGGGTTGGACCTATGTATTTTACACCAGTATTCCTTACTTAATTCTAAAGAACGTCTTAAATTTGTCATTCGATAACAAAATCAGTAGCCAAAGATGGTAAAATCTAGTATTAAACAAGGCTTCTTTTTATTTTTGACTATTTTGTCAAGCACCATACTTATTTCAAACAAAAAATGAAGATACCATCAACAAAATGTTAGATACTTTCATAAATTACATACCGGTATGTGTTTTTTTTAAATAAAGAAAACAAACAGACTGTTTTATGTCCATTAACAACCCAGAAGCAAAGTAAAAACTTTAAAACTGACAAGTTATATTTAACATGTGGGCATCCACTATTGTAGTAAGAAGAAGGGTCAGCACCTTATGTTTGTATATCTAGGATAATGAGCTAACACAAATTCGGTATACCAATCAGGTACAAACTAAAACATGTGCAGGGTGGCTTCTTTTTCGTGACACGCCTGCTATGACTTCGGGCATCGGCTCTAAAGGATTCTATCGAATAACCAGTGACTTTCATATATCATATCGATTGCTTAGCGAAAGAACAGTGACTACTTATTTTTCAAGTCTTTTTCCAGACTCCCATACAGAGCAAACACTTTGCCAACTGAGCTACAGTAGTGGTCGGACCGTGATGAGTCTTGTGTCATCATTTTTTTGAAAATAGAAGCACTTTTTCTTTGCCTTGGGGATTGTGATTTAAACATGGATCTGTTTGTTTATTTCATTGATGTACAGATCAATTTCCTTTTTTTAATTTTTATTTTTTTTATGTGTCAATAAGATGTAAAATCCACTACAACGCATACATTCACCGAGAATTAACGAAAGATTACTATGAATTCGGACCACTTTTTAAACAATTATTTAATGTTCATGAATATTTATACAAATAAAAATCAATATCAGATGTCATATCGGACAGAGAGTAAAATATCAGACAAAAGTGTTTAATCTGTTTACCGTTTATCAAACTGGAAAGCTAAGATATTGATATATATTGATGATTGTGAACCCAAGCATTATAATTCATGTCCACATTCAAATTCACGTCGCTATGGTTATGTAACACGTATTTGTGTACCAGGGTACAAAAAGATAAGTAAAATGCTATGTTTGTCTAAGACGTATTTGTGCACCGCGGAACAGAAAGATGGGTAAATTCTACCATATACCATGGTACACAAACATATGTTAAATGATATTTTTTTACTTGGACGCTATCAGCTTTCGTAAAAAATACATTGAATCATAAATTAAAATTGATCATAAACTGCAGTTGGGTTGTTAAACAGAAGATGTACTCCTTTTCTAACCTCCCGGTCCCTCTTTCGTGGGTGGTGGAAATACACGTCTTTAACTTAATTTGCAAGATTGCAAAATGGTCATTTTAATTTAGGATTATGAGTTGGACATGAATTGCAATGTTTTTTTTATTCAAGATAACCCTGTGTCATTTAATAAACTGCTATTAAACAAATTTGATTATGGTTATGAACATTATTGCTAACCAAAGTTAACGATATGTATTTTCAACATATCTTGATATTATTTAAACAAAAATCCGCTTACCCTCTCGGAGCACCCGGTCTCATTTACCAATTGAAATGTCATTTATTTAAATTACGTTTTATTTGAACAGAGACTAGTTTATTTATTTTGATTGATTTTGCTTCTATATATTTTTGTTTTGTTTTCAGAAACATGAACTTGAAGACAAATAAAAGGTTGGTCTTGATTTTATGCTGTTTTGGTGTAGTTCTATTTCTTTTAGTTATAAACCTTAAATTCCCTGGGATATCCATATTTGAGTTCAATAGTGTTCCATCTTTGAAGATATATCGTAAAACACTTGACAACTGGATTCTTGATCCAGTATTATGTCCAAAGATTCAAAATTTTCCAAGAACAACATTACGCACTACTGCTGGGAATACGCCTATTTACATCTACAACGGAAACGAAGATCCCGGTGTCAGCTCCATTGTTCGTTCGACAGGTTCATTTCAACCAGAACTCAGTGCGATGATATGTAAATTAATTGAAAGCGAACCAACGGCACAGTTCATTGATATTGGTGCTAACATTGGTGTAATTGCTCTTTCTGTCGCTAAATGTTCCATCGGGAAACCCGTCATTGTAGTTGAACCAATTGTTTCAAACATTAACCGATTATGTCATTCGGCGAAAGATGGGAATTTTACAGACCAAATAACTCTTCTTCAAACAGCAATGTCAAATCAAAGGAAATATGTGAATCTTGGTGTTTTTGGGAATAAAGCTTGTTCATATGTTTTAGATAAAAAAGATGTCAAGCCAAATATTGCTGTTCATAATGGCACAGTAATGACAGCCACTCTAGACGATATATTAACTCTACCTGGATTTCAAAAGAGAAAAACTTTTATCAAGATAGACACTGAAGGACATGAGTATAACGTGTTGGATATGGGACGGAACTTTTTTGATATCGTTGATGTAAGGGCGGTTGTGGTTGAATGGATCTTGTTTAGAAATCGAAATGAAACGGCAAAAAAGATCATAGATTTTTTTAAAGAAAGAAAGTTTACCCCCTATAATTATCAGACGTCACAGATTTTATCAGAGAATGTAAGCCACACCTGGCCACATGATGTGCTTTTTAAACCGAACATTGCTTAGTTTGATTGTATGGATAATGCGGTGTCTTAACAACATTATAATTAGGTATTTAAAACAAATGTTAAATGTTTAAATCCATGTTTTGTATTCAATACAGACAAGCGGCATTTTTAAACGAAACTTTACGATAAAAGAAAGAAATATGTACTTTGCGAAATCTAATGAGTACAAGACCTCAATATGGTACAGACTTTGGTGATAGAAGCAGACGTGACATTAAAAATCAAATGACTGCCGTCTTGTCAAAATGGCCCTTAACTTGAATTTTTTGCATATCTGCATAGACAAGTTTATTCAGTTGTTCTGTCCTATTTGTTTCTATGTTTTAGACATTTAGCCTTAAAGATATATTTTTCATTACAGTGGAAATTGTATGGTACATCAATAAAAATAGAGCGTCATAACCTTAATCTGTAATTAACCTACTGTCAATATCATTTAAATCACACTTATGTATTTCCTGAAATACTATCTAGTCGATGTATTTGCCCTCAAAGTTTAATTATCAGAAAAATTGAAATAAATTTGATGTCTATGTGTTCAAGTTTAGAAGTACGTTGGAAAAAAGTACTATTTGTTCTATATGAGGGGTAAATATAAAAAACTTAAATGTAAAAAAGCCAAAATTCCTGTTTTTTCCCGAAATTTTTAATACTTTGTTATAATTTGAAAGAACAACGTTTCGTTATAATTAGGTAAAAATAAAAGATCGACTATATAGTTTTCCTGCATCCGGTTTCACAATCATTCCTTAGCTAAGATATTCTTCATAATAAATTAAGCAAATTTTGGTTATCTCTTTTTAGAACTACTGATGAATATTTTTTGTCAAAACTAATGAACATTTTTTAATCTAGAAGTGATCTTAAAAATGACACCTTAAATTCCTGATTATCTTGAAAATTAACAAAATTATAAAGATTTGCAATTTTGAGAAAAGAAAAGTTTAAGAAAATTTTTAGCTGAGGAATGATTGTGAAACCAGGACCTGGAAGTACAGTAATGTGTAATATTTGATACGTTTGGACGAGTACGAAATGCAAAGATTTTAAACGCTGCTTCCTTTGTTGCTTGTACATACATTTGGTTTTCCTGTGTGTCCTTGTCGTAATAACTAATGACTAATATTTGGTATGCAGCTTTGAAAGATACT
Organism: Anadara kagoshimensis; assembly: GCA_021292105.1. NCBI lineage: Eukaryota > Metazoa > Mollusca > Bivalvia > Arcoida > Arcidae > Anadara > Anadara kagoshimensis. The sequence goes on along the minus strand of CM037871.1, from coordinate 13,112,766 downwards.
TTTGAATGCCAACAATGTCACACCTCTTTAATTAGATTCCTTACTCGCAGATGTACAGTATTTTAAAAATGTAAATCTTTTAAGTTTTGTTAATCAGGAGCCAATAAGTAATATGTATTATCGCCCGAGTTATTTCGTATATTCGAAAAGATTGAAATTTTGAAAGTTAAAAAAAGTCAGATACCAGTATGAATGACCACTAAGTTAGCTCTGTTTATAGATCCATATGTTGGGGGTTATGGGTTTGTTCCCCAGCTGGGTCTGACCGAAGACTTGTAAGTGGTAAGGGACTGTTGTTGCTAAGAACTCGGCATTACGAAATAAAAAGCACAGTTCTTTTGGATGGAAACTTAAAATAAACCAGGTTCCTTTTCACGGTAGGCGTAGCATGAGAAAGAACCGTGCTTCATGATGCAACCAGCGCAACGCAACGGCAAAATTTGTTCTCCTTCGCTTAAAGCTGGCGACGACTCGGTATAAGTGAAATAATCTTAAAACACCATTACTCATCTTTCAGCGTATTATGAATGATATTAAACTAATGTTTTTTTACATTAATTCTATACATTAACCCATAGTTTTCGAAATTCTATATGGATTTGGGATCTATATCTATGTTCCTATAAATTTCATGGAAATAAAAAATCTCTTGTAGTCGATAAAATGCGTAAAATAAAAATTTGGACTGGCCGTCAGTTTCTTTAAAATTTTGCGATTCTGCCATTGTTGCAGTAAAAAAATATCTAAATTAGAATGCAAAATGCGAGTAATGATAAGATTTTATTTTAAAATTATCTCAGATTCAACACCTTGTAGTTGTATTCGGTTTGTTTACACACACACACACACACACACACACACACACACACTTCAGCCAAGGTATCTATACAACAGCGTGGCGTTATTATATTAAAACAGCAGACTGCCGTGTGTTTCAGCGCTGCAAAAGCGCTGAAAAATTTAACGTCGATTATCTGGACTGTGACGAACAAAGATAAAGGAATTTTTGTCATATATGTTGGAATCACTGATTATGCAACTTCCGTTTTTTGCCGGTCATTGGACTATATGTCTAGTGGTAAGTTTTAACACCATTATATGGTATTTAATAATTATTATTTTGTCATAACAGATGAGGCATTCGAATTATGTTAAAATTAAACCTTTTCAACAGACAAAATACTCAACAGCTTTATATCAATCAAACAGAAACATGCATGTCCTTGTAAAAACTTATAAAACTAGCAAACTTAGTTAAACACGTAAAATTTTAACCAGGGAATCAAACCCGGGGTTCTGTGGAAATGTAATAGTCCGTGGGCTAGGTGGACCCACCGTGCACCCCCCCCCCCAGGATCCTCCGACACCACTTTTTTCTGGTACCTTAGGGTGTCTAGTAATGGAATCGGGATGTTTCCCAGAAATAAGTTGGGATGCTCTTCATGAAAAACTTCAATATTTAAGAGTACCTGAAAGTTTTAGTAAATTTCTCTATTAGGGGTAGGGGAACGTTTTTATCTTTGTTTTCAATATTATTCTGCAGATACAGATCATATTTGGTACCATTGTAAAGGGAACATGTTCAGCTTTTATAAAATACAAAGTTGGTTGATGTAGCTGCTTCTATGTCGTCACCATGACGTCATAAACACAAGTTTTGAGGAAAAACGCTATAAAATCGTGTCAATTTATCCTTTATAAAATTATTTCTGTACAGCATAATAAAACACATTAAGACAAAGTATGTTTTCCATTTACTTAATGAATTGTAGTTATAAATGATCATATATTCTCATCTTCGATAAAAGACACCACTCTATTAGAAAAAATATATTAAAGATAGCCATTTTTTAAAAAATGATCGAAAAGGGGTAGGGGAACGTTTTTATCTTTGTTGCCGATGATATTATGTAGATATAGATCATATTTGGTATCATTGTAAAGGGAACAGCTTCAGCTTTTATAAAGTACAAACTTGATTGGCGTAGCTATTACTGTGACGTTTCTATGACGTCATAAACTCAATTTTTGAAGAAAAACGCTATAGAATCATTTGAAATTATACTATATGAGTTTATTTCTGTACCATCCAATAAAACACATTGAGACACTGTATATTTTTTATTTACTTCATAAATTGTTGTTATAGATGATCATAATTCTCATTTTAAAGAAAAGACGCCACTCTGTTATGAAAAATATATTGATTTAAAGATACCCTTTTATTTAAAGTTGATCGAATCTTAAGATTAATAGTTTTCACGATTAAAGTGACCCAGTATGTTTCTTTGTATAAATAATATATCATCATCATCATCATCATCATCATCATCATCATCATCATCATCATCATCATCGGCATCATCATCATCATCATCATCAACATCATCATCATCATCATCACATCATCAATTTTTTATACATTCATGACAATAAAAATTTACAAAAATGCCCAACATCATCACCCATTATTCTATAGCTAACAAAAAGCTTAATTAATAATCTTAGTTTGAGAATGACTTAGTTCAAAGTATTACCAATGGTGATTTAGCAGTTGTTTTAATGGTGGAGATATGCCACAGGGTTGTTATTTGCATCTAGAGCAGTGGAAACCTAACATACGTGTGATTTCTGCCGTAGGCTAGTAGTTGTAGTGAAAATAAAACATATAGAATGTTTCTTTTGCCTCACTATCAAGACTCTTGCAGTGCCACCTCTTAGCAACATTCAGAAACTGTACAGGTGAATTTGTGGGAGGTTTTCCAGCAGCTACAGTCCCAGAGATGCAGTTCCGTCATGTTTTCAAACATTCATAAGCAAAATCATAGAATTTTTTAACATTATCATCCATTATCCTTATAACATATGCTTTATCAGCACAATGCATTATAAAGACATAGTTTAAATAGTTCCTTGAAAAATATATGGCCATCAGAGTATTTTTTCAATTGAAGCGATTCTGTTCTGTCTCTTTTATTTCTCATAAAAGCTTTGGCCTTCTACTCTAACACTTGCCCGTTGGTGGTTTTCTGAGCGTATGTCTAATTCAGTTCCACCGTTTCTACACCATATAAAGAGGACGATTTTACATTTGAGTTGAATATTGGATTTTTGTCTTAGTGGCAGACTAGCTTTCCATATGTTTCTTTATAATTTTGAATGCTTTTCTGGATATTTTTATTCTTTTCTTGATGCCCCGTTCTGTTTCTTCTTCAGCAACAATCATGCTCCCCAAGTAACAGAGCTCAATTACCTTCAATTTATAACTATCTTAATTTACCTTTGTTGTATTGTTGTTCAACATTTTGTTTCGTTTGAGTTGATCTTCAGTCCAGTTTTTAAAACTGTTTCGTTTAGTAGAGTGGTCTTTATCTACATTTGATTTAATGTGGGGGTCAATAGCGTATATCAGCGAAGCCCATATATTCTATCTCGGGTGTTAGTGTCCATTGTATTCCATTTATTGCAATTAAAGATGATTTGTGTTTGTATACAGCTTTGACATACTCCTGTATTCACATGAAATGCTTGGGGATAGTTTTCTCTTTTGAGACCTTAACAAATGTACACTTAGTATTTATAAAGGTATAATGCATAGTGTCATTCTACTGATACCTGGGCATGGCAATTTGGTCTGTGTAAGATTTTTTTCCTAAAACCAGCTTGTTTTGTTCAGAGCACCTAGTACCTCTTCTATTCCATTTTTTAGTCTATGAAGGATGATCTTTGACAGTATTTTCTCAGCTACATTGGGTAGAATGGTGCCTTTCCAGTTCTTACATCTCCATTATCTACCCTCTTGAGTAGTTTAATGAGATAGTCCATCTCCCATTGTGTTGGAATAATTTCTTTTATCCAGATGATGCACAGTAATTTAGATATTTATTTAGGTCTTATAGCTTTTCCTTTTTCAAGTTGATTTATACTTTTTTATTTCTTTTTAGTTGGCACCCCTTCCTTATTTTATTATCAAAGGTATGTGGTGTTATGTCCAATATTTCTTATGGAGGTGGTCTTTTGGTATATAGTTAAAACGTCAGCCCATCTTTCCTCTGTTGTGATCTCTTTTTTTCATCCTTTCCTTACACCGGTCTGTCTGTGTTTGCTGGTTTACCTGTGTGTTTCTTTGTTTTTAGGTATAGATTTTCTAAGTTTCATTAGCTACTATTTCTTGTGCGGTTACAAGATTTTCCATATATTTTTGTTCATCATTTGTTTGTGTTCCTTTATATTTCTTCCTTTGCCTCCTCATACTCCCTTCATACTAATATTTTGCTAATCTGGTTCTGTTATTTGTTATTTTCTCTTGTATTTCCTTGGGATATTTTGTCCCGTGTTTCCTCTGACAACCATATTCTCTGTGTCGATATACCGGTATGCCCTTTTTATGACATCCCAGCTCTCATTATTATCACCCATAGCTGTTAAAGCATAAAACCTGTTCTTCAGACTATCTTAATTCTTCTTTCTTTTCCAGTTGTTTCAATTTTCTAACATTAAACTCATGTTCTGTTTTTTTCCAGGATTTGTTTGGCTGCTTTTATTTTTATCTTTGCATGATAAATTGGTGGTTCGAGATGACATCTGCTCCATGCATTGCCCTGACAATGAATAGACTCCTCCTACATTTGTTCTATAGTTATATGGTCAATAATTTTTCTAGTGATACCGATGTTACTTTATGGCAATCTTTGTGTCGAAATAATGTACCCCATTGTAGTGATAAAGCATAAAGATAATAAATAATATCTTTAGAAAATTTCTATGATTTTGCTCATAACTGTTTGAAAAATGATGGAACTGCATCTCTGGACTGTAGCTGCTCCGAAATCTAGCACAAATTCACCCTGGGTTAGTAGGATATACAGTTGGCAGTAAAGTAAAAGATTTATTCTTGATGTTTCCTATTCGCTACAACTAGTCAACGGCAGAAATCGCATTTTAGGTTTCCACTGCTCTAACTGCATATAACAATCCTGTAGCATATGACTACCATTAAAACACCTACTAAATCACCATTGGTAATACTTTGAACTAAGTCATTCTCAAACTAAGATTATTAATTAAGCTTTTTGTTAGCTATAGAATAATGGGTGATGATGTTGGACATTTTTGTAAATTTTATTGTTATAAATGTATGAAAATTATGTGATGATGATGATGATGATGATGATGATGATGATGATGATGATGATGATGATGATGATGATGATGATGATGATGCCATGATGATGATGATGATGATGATGATGATGATTATTATTTACAAAGAAACATACTGGGTCACTTTAATCGTGAAAACTATTAATCTTAAGATTCGATCAACTTTAAATAAAAGGGTATCTTTAAATCAATATATTTTTCATAACAGAGTGGCGTCTTTTCTTTAAAATGAGAATGATCATCTATAACAACAATTTATGAAGTAAATGAAAAATATACAGTGTCTCAATGTGTTTTATTGGATGGTACAGAAAAAATTCATATAGTATAATTTCAATGATTCTATAGCGTTTTTCTTCAAAAATTGAGTTTATGACGTCATAGAAACGTCACAGTAATAGCTACGCCAATCAAGTTTGTACTTTATAAAAGCTGAAGCTGTTCCCTTTACAATGATACCAAATATGATCTATATCTACATAATATCATCGACAACAAAGATAAAAACGTTCCCCTACCCCGTTTCGATCATTTTTTAAAAAATGGCTATCTTTAATATATTTTTTCTAATAGAGTGGTGTCTTTTATCGAAGATGAGAATATATGATCATTTATAACTACAATTCATTAAGTAAATGGAAAACATACTTTGTCTTAATGTGTTTTATTATGCTGTACAGAAATAATTTTATAAAGGATAAATTGACACGATTTTATAGCGTTTTTCCTCAAAACTTGTGTTTATGACGTCATGGTGACAACATAGAAGCAGCTACATCAACCAACTTTGTATTTTATAAAAGCTGAACATGTTTCCTTTACAATGGTACCAAATATGATCTGTATCTGCAGAATAATATTGAAAACAAAGATAAAAACGTTCCCCTACCCCTAATAGAGAAATTTACTGAAATCTTTCAGGTACTCTTAAATATTGAAGTTTTTCATGAAGAGCATCCCAACTTATTTCTGGGAAACATCCCGATTCCATTACTAGACACCCTAAGGTACCAGAAAAAAGTGGTGTCGGAGGATCCTGGGGGGGGGGTGCACGGTGGGTCCACCTAGCCCACGGACTATAAGCACTCTCGCTTAGTTAAACACCCTTCACGTGTGAAATAAAATTTTAGAATGAATAGAACATGTAACTAAGGTGCGTGAAATATATCAATAACAATTTTGTATACGGATACATCATACTGCTCCATATTTAAACCAAACCCCAAGATGCAAAGAAAACTGATACCAGAAAAACAAAACGGATGATGGGGAAAGGCAAACCACCCCATCTACCCCAAAACAAACACACTTCAGAAGGGAAATAAAAAACGACAATGAAGGGAACACGGCACGTCAAATCTATTCAAAATAATCTTAAATACTGTTACCTCATACTAATGACCAATATTGTGTTAACGACCATAAAACTTGAGCCTAGATTGCGGAATCCCTCAGGTAACAATTTATATTTAAGCAACGTGATACGTTGTATACAGTTCCCAAATAATTCATTATACAAAGATACATATATAAGTGCCAATCTACCTCAAAATGGACCTTCATTTGAAGAATATGTATTCAAAAACAAACATACGTCCGAGTCATAATCCAGTAAAAACTATTGAACTGACAAGTTAGGTTAGACACGTGAACTTTCACCAGGGAAGTGAGGCCGGGTGCTTCGGAAGGGTAAGCACCTCCTATTTAGCTAGCTACACCCGTCACGTTGTGTAATCAAAATTGTGTGAAAGGAACATGGAACTATGAGACGTCAAATATATCCAGGGCAATCCTGGACACAGAGACATCAAACATCAACAATACTGTGATGACGGCCATAAAACTTTTTAGAGCCTTGATAAGCCTAGGCTTGCAATATTCCTTATTCAACAATTTATTAGCAAGCAGCCTACTTCGTTGTACAAAGTCCCCGTAGTGGGAACAAGCTCTACCATAGCGTATTAATTGGGAAACAAATACACCATAAGCAGGAGAAGCAGGTATATTGCTGAATAAGAAAGGAAAGTTGACAATAGAAAAATTGAAGTCATCACGTTTGTCATAAAGTTTCAAATGTAGCCTTTCGTGTGCGTCATAATTCAGGTATAAGTCTAAATATGAAGCAGAACTTGAGGAATCAGTCGTGTCTTTTATTCAAGCTCACTAGGATAGATGACATTTACATAATCTCCAAATTTAGGATTGTTAAATTTATCCATTCTAAAAAGCTTGAAATAGACAGAACGGCTGATTCCTCAAGTTCTGTTTTATATTTGACTGATATCTCAATTACGATACATTTACGAAATTTTACACCGGAGCTGCAAGACAAATGTGATCACTTCATTTTTTCTATCGTCAAATACATCGTCCTATCAAAAAATAAACCCGCTCGCTTCTCCTGTTTAGAGTGTATTTGTTCACAGTTAATACGTTATGGAAGAGGTTGGTCTATGTGACTTACATTTAACGAAGACAACTTATTACAGCAATATAGTTGCTTCTCCTGCCTTATGTATTTGTTTCGTATTGAATAGGCTATGGTAAAGTTTCCGGAAACTATAGTTTGTGAAGAAAGCTGCTTACAATAAGTTGTCACGATTAAAACACATTTAATTTTGAAGGGGTTTGATATATACTCAAACGGCTTTCATGCCATGGTATATATTTAATTATACATGTTTACATGTAACAAAACCATCATAATGAGGTTAAACACACGAACTTCCAACAGAGTGTAAACACCTCCTGTTTAGCTAGCTACATTCGTCTTGTATTTAATAAACAATGAATTCAATACCCCAGCAAGAATCTATCAACCATATCGGTTCACGCCCCAATGCCAAATACAAAAGCAACCAGAGCGTTAAGATCGGGTGCTATGGACAAAAATACCCCGTCTATCCAACCATATTTGTCAAAAGTGACATAAAAAATGAAACTGAAAGGAACATATAACTACGGCACAATGAATATGTTCAGAATAATTTTGTATAAAATGCATTATAGTTATCAACAATATTGTGATGAGGACAATAAATGATTTTGAGATATTGATAATCTTAGGCTTGCAGTATCCAGGAGACTTATGTGTAGGCATTTTGCTTTGTTTTATACAGTTCCCAAATCATTCAACTTCACATGCAGATACGAGTAATATTATATAGATGACCTTTAACCTCTTAATGACTTTACATTTGAAGAATACTGTATTTTAATGTTATGTATCCTAAAGAGCTAAAATTAGACAGAATGACTGATTCTTCAGGTTCTGCTTCGCGTTTGACTTACACATTTATTACGACACCCACTCACGAAATGTAACTTTCCTTTTATCCAGCAATATTCCTGCAATGGTGTCTTCCTTTCCCATTAAATACGATACCGTAGAGTTTGTTGGTCCGACTATGGAAACGAAATAATCTGCTTACGATTTAATTGAAACTTATTTAATTTGATTTTAGATATTTTGATATTTATTCGAATTTCAAACGAATCACAGACCATGATATACATCTAATTATAACACTGTTATACATGTACATATAGCGACAAAAACAGAATTTATTATAACAAGATATGAAAAAGTTTCATTTTTGTTGACGGTTTACCGCATACTCGGAAATAAAGGTAAACAATTTGACCTGTCTGTTTGACCTTTCATTAAGGGTATTCATTCAGAAGGATCCCCCCGATAAATAGGTAGTAGTAGGATTCGTAGTTATCCAGGTGTATACATGGTCTTGGAGCAGTGTTTGCATTATGTAGGCAAAATAAAACCACGTAATCCCTTTACATAAACGCAATCGTCCACAGTAAATATTCAAATGAAAGGTCAAGCGGACAGGTCAAAGTTCTTACCGTTACCAGCAAATTCAAATTATTATAAACATCTGCAATAACAGCTATTTGAAACATAAACATAGGGAGTTTTTTTAAAAGAAACTGTTACAAATATTTTAGAAAACTTTCGTAAATTAACTATATTTTATTACATAATATTTTCGTATTAATTTATTGATAGTTGGTTAGATGTTGGAAAAACTTTAGCGGATTGTAAAATGTTCTGTGAGAGCTTAGAAATCTTACTATTGTTTTTTAATATTACAACGTGCAATGCATTTGAAATTAATATAAAGAACCCTAAAAGGTATACTAAATGGAAAAAAAAATATTTTGCAGTTTCTAGTCACTTTGTCAAGTACAATATGGACTCCAAAGAAAATAAACTGAAGATACCATCGATAAAATGTGAGGTGTTCTGTTAACCAACATATTTAATGTGCTTGTTCAAATACTTTTCCAACAAACAATCGGTATATCATTCTCCAAACACAGATTTATTGATGACGATTGATCTATTAATAAGCCTGAATTTAGAGATTATGTGGACGCCAGCTGTGAAAAAGTGAAAAAAGATACAACTGATTCCTTAATTCCTGCTTCAAATTTAGGCTTTAACCTCAATTATGACACTAACAAAAGGCTACATTTGAAGCTCTATGACAAACGAGATGATTTTTTTCAACTTTTCCTTTTCTATACCTGCTTTTCCTGTTTATGGTTTATTTGTTTACACAACGAATACTATTCCTATTGCGAGAACTTCATACAAAGAAGCAAGCTGCTTGCAAATAAACTGTTTCCGCAGGGATTTTGAAACCCTAGTCTTAACAAGTCCCCCAAAGAGTTTTATGGCGCTCACCACAATACTGTTGTTAAGTATCTCTGAATCAAACTTAACCTGGATATATTTGATATCCCGTAGTGCCGTGTTCCCTACATTATCAAGTTTAATAAAACACGTGGCCGATGTAACTAGATTTACAGGAAGTGATTACCCTTCCTGAGCACCCGACCTCACTACGATTCATTGTTGGAAGTTTACGTGTTTAACCTTATTTGTCGTTTTCAAAGTATATAATTTTCTATAGGATTGTGATTTGGACATAAATCTATAAGATTCTTTTAGATTGGAACAAGCTGACAATGTATAAAAAATTAATAATATAATTAAACCTCTCTAAACCGGATAGGTTCTGGACCATATATTTTTGTCCAGTTTAGGTAGGTGTCCGGTTTAGGGGATTTTGACATTTGTAACTTGGATTATATCCCCTTAACCAAACAAATCTAGAAAAAACATGTTAACTAATGCACTTTCAATGTGATGCATGTCAGAGAAACCATAATCACCAATAGTGAACATATAAATGTAAAAGCACTGTTTGGATTTAAATCACCTTTTTCATTGTTTCTAATTAGGTACTTTCAAAGGCATTACCATCATTAATCCCTGACAGGTAAATAATAGTGTTGACACTTTACTAGTCTTTTTTATTCATAAGGTGTTAATAATTAAACAAACAACTAAAGCAACTTAATGATAGTGCATGTTGGTAAGTTATTGTGTCAATAAAAAAATAAATTTAAATGTTAAAATAAAAACACAAAAAGAAAGAACAGAAAAAATATATAGATGTAAAATAATAAATAAATAAATACATGGGTAAAAAAATGCAAATGTTTTAAATAAAAATGACTAAATAACTGATAAAGTGTATATAATTAAATATTTTATATATCTGTTGAAAACTAATCTTTTAAAAAAGAAAAAAGTAATAAAAATAATAAATCAAAATGTTGTCTGGTTTAGAGAGGTTAAATTTTTAGGATATAAACAACTTTGGACTAAAAAGTTTGTCCGGTGTCCGGAATAGAGAGTCTCTGGTTAAGAGATGTTTTTGTTAGTTGCAATAAAGTAGGATAAATTCAGGACCAAATATTTTGTACGGTTTTTTCCGGTTTAGAGAATGTACGGTTTAGAGAGTGTCCGGTTTAAAGAGGTTTCACTATATGTTTTGCAGAATATATAAATATGAAATTGAAATGAGAAAAAGCTATCAACAGTAATAAGTTGAATTTAATTTGAAACGTTGTCTTTTTCTTTTTCACTACCCTAAAGAAAATGAAATAAAAGTAAAACTGTTGTCAAGCTTTTGATTTTACTGACGAAATACCTGAATTTATGTACATTATTATCTTTTTATATTCATTTTTCTGAACTGATCTGGTCAACATTCATTGAAACAACATTCATTTAAAAACGTATAATTGATAATTGTTGAATTATTGCGTTCTTCATCCCGGCACTAATGAAAAAACATAAGTATAATTTTTTCGACGACAGAAATAAATTTAAAAACAAATCAGCATTTGCAAATAATAATAATTTTATCTTTTGTTCACTTACTAGAGTATTTATACTAGATTATAAATAAGCCGTTAAGGTTTACAATTTATTTTGTATTTAACCATTCATCCATGCAAAAGCCATTGTAGCTATCTACAATCATGTTAAACACATTATCTGATTTTTAATACAGGTACAGAATTTTGACTGTTTTCGTACTTGATGTTTTGTTAACTTATATAGGTCGAAGGACAGGTTTTAAAAGAGTATTCAAAGAGGAGTCCAGTGTGTGTTTGTAAAGTTTATTTGTCATTTTTTTAGAAAATGGTGGGTTATATAGACTTTAGAAATGAAAGATAAGAAAAGAAACTATCATATTTAACAAGTAATATACAGTAAAACCTTTCTAAACCGGACAAGCTCCGGACCATACATTTTGTCCGGTTTAGGGAGATGTCCAATTTAAGGAGGTTTTAAAATTTTAACCTAGCTTATCTCCCCTTAACTAAATGTGATAAATGTCGGAGAAGCCACAATCAAGAACACTGTACATGTTAATGTATTATATGATATGCTATATGTAAAAGCTCTGTTTGAATTGGTTTTACATCACCTTTAATTCACTTTCTTAATAGGATTCTATTTAGGGCATTAAAGACAAACGACAATACCTTTATTAATCCCTGACAGGACAACAATAGTGTTGACACCTTTCCAGTCTTCTTGATCCATAAGGTGTTACTAGATCATAATTAACAAAACAACTGTAGCAACTATAGATAATAAGATAAGATTATATAGAAGTGCTTATCTTAAGTTATTGTGTCAATTAATAAGTTAATTAATGACAAATTTAGATTAGAAAGAAAAATCACAAAAAGAAATAGAAAAAATATATAGATGAAAAATATTTAAAATAAATACTAAATATTTTAAATAAGAAAAAAATAATAATAAAAAAACTTATGATTTTTAAGTGTCCATAATTGAATATTATAGATCTGTTTAAAACTAATATATTTAAAAAAAGGAAAAAACCAAATATTAAAAAAAAACAAAATGTTGTCCGGTTTAGAGAGGTTCAATTTTAAGGATATAAGAAACTTGGGACTAAAAAGTTTGTCCGGTGTCCGGAATAGAGAGTGTCCGGTTTAGAGAGGTTCTTGTTAGTTGAAATAAAGAAGGATAAATTCGGGACCAAATATTTTGTCCGGTTTAGAGAGTGTCCGATAAAAGAAGGTTTCACTGTACATGTAATTTTAATCTACATAGTTGTATAATTCAATGTCAGGATTGGATTTTAAGCATCTACAAATTGAAATTGTGTGTGAGCTGAATTTGATATGTTCTATACGATCTAGATTTGTGGATTTTAATGTCTTGACATAATCCAGTGATAATATAGGATTGTTTAGGATGATGTAGATGACAAAAACAACGTAAAAGAGGCCAAGTTATTGTATACTTTCTCACTTCCTTATCAACCTCCAACTAATTTTTACAAAACACAAACTTTGAAACCATTGTATATGTAGATGTCACTGCAAGGATGAACTGAATATTTTACTAATATATAAATAAAAACCATAAATGGATCTATACATGAAAATTGGATTTCTCATCGGTGAGCTGTTATTTATATATTTGTATTTTGATTCTGTAATTTAGTCAAACCTGGTTCAATCAGGTATTGTCTAGAAAGCACATGGTGTTGTTTTGATCACACGACCTAGTTGAAGGTTCACTTATCCCATATATGGAACAGGTTTATTTGAATCAGCTCTTGCTTCAAATATTTACAGTGTGATAACATTTCAATTACAGAATTCTCAAGAATATTTTTTATCATAATGTGCAAAACATTCAGATAAGTTGCATGTCAAAAATTAAAAGTAAGGAAAATTTCTGACAAGAGTTACTGAAAAAAATCTTGTCCAGTCATTAAGGTGCAAGAAACTGAGACTTTTTTAAATTAGGCTCCTCCCATTTTCTTTTATACTGCTGGCCCGGCTTTAAAAACCAATTAAAATTTAAAGTTTCAATGAGTAACTAAGCATGGTTCCACGCTTGGAAACACCCTGAATCACAACCATATACGACATATATGAAAGGTCGATAATATACATATATTTCGCTAACAATAGACGAAGGGAGTAATACAATAGAGAAATAACATTTGCGTACAGAGACAAAACAACAACAAAGTAAGTCATTATATAAGCTTTTCTTTTGTCCTACATTTATATATTGTTAGATTGATGAACCCACCACGTATGTAATCAAAATTGATGGAAAGGAACATGGAACTATAGGACCTCAACGAATGATATATCCAGGACAATCCTTAACACTGAAAGCTATAATATATCTTAAAAAAGATACAAATATATAAATAAAAGTATAATAAAAATAACACAATTTATAGCAGCAATTAATAAATTCCATATAAGGTATCTATATAAGCAACTATACCAAATAAGTCAGTTTTGTTAAAAGGAAGCATAGGAAGCATGGAATTTAAACATAATGGTAACTTGTAGTAACAGGCTGAGGAACCCACGTCACTTCCTTCGTCTTGAAAAGTTTGCAAAAGTGGTTTGAAAAAATCTAGCGCTAATAAGAATATATACATCAATCGGTCATTTGTATAAATATTCTGCCTTCTTTGGGCACATTGTGATAACTGTAAACTGATTTGAAGTATTGAAAATCAGTAAAACTCACCATGAGTCGACGGTTTCGTCGCCATTTTGTGTTTACGAAGTAGGGCTTGTGACAAAGGTTTCCTTTAGTTTGAGATTGACAATTTTATTAAATTTTTGTATCAAGTGCAAAATCTTTAATATTAATTTTAAATGAAAAAAGATAAATCAATAATTTTCATGCAAATAACAGTTGACTTTTTCGTTTTTATTCTTCAGAAAATGAAATTCTTACTTGTCACATTAATAATAAAAGAATGATAATTTCTTGCACATTTTAAGACTCTAGAGATGAATAATAAACATATTAATAATAATAATAATAATAATAATAATAATAATAATAATAATAATAATACATGGAATAATAATAATAAATATAAAGTTCATTCAAGTGTCGTCAATCATATTTAAAATTGATTGTAAATTATAAATCATATAAAGACACATACTAACATCGATTTTTTTAAATACCGCTTTATTTGGGTTTTTAATTTATTATTCTTCATTTGAAGATTACCTTTGCTAATTAATAAACGTATATACGTTGCATGGCACTATATATTTTACCGATATTAACAAGATTTTTGATTTTAGTTTTATTCATATGTAGAAACTTTCTGGGGGAAAATCAGCGTGGTTCAATCAAGAACAAACATACTAATCCATGTCCGAATCACAATCCAGAAGCGAAGTAAAAACTTTGGAACTGACAAGTTAGATTAGACACGTGAACTTCCACCAGGGAAGTGAGGCTGGGTGCTCCGGAAGGGTAAGCACCTCCTGTTTAGCTAGCTACACCCGCCACGTGTGTAATCAAAATTGTGTAAAAGGAACTATGAGACGTCAAAGATATCCAGGGAAATCCGGGACACAGAAACATCAAACTTATCAACAATACTGTGATGACGGCCATAAAACTTTTTGAGGGCCTTGATAGGCCTAGCCTTGCAATATCCCTGAGTCAACAATTTCGTAAAATCGGGGGTTCGAATGATGGAATTACAACTTCGAAGTTGCGCACGTTATGTTATGACACATGATCACATTACGCAAACCAACTGTTGTAGCGATATATGTTCATAATGCATACTATTTTTCTGTGTATCATACTAAAATTATTAAAGCCCGCGTCAAACTGTCCCGAAATTGACAACAGATGTTCACTACAAAGGAATGTTGAATTTCGCGCAAAAATAGCCCCGAAATTAGTCCACCAATATTTAATATAATTTTTTCATTAGGCAGCTTAAAGATTAAGTGTGAAAATAACATACTGTCGAATTTCTATCCTTGCAATCTAATATATAATGCAAAAACAGTTTGCTAGCAGTGAATATCTTTACATGTTATTGAACATGGTTATTTAAACACTGCAGAGGAAGTTATGCACGCACAAGACGCAAGAAAAGCAAAAAGTATATCGAAAAAGATAGTACCCCTGACGTTTTGGCACTTTACAAAAGAAAATTTAATGAAAATGGTTATTTTCTTAAATTCAAACAATGCCGAACTTGTACGTCTGAAAAACAAAATCTTAATACATGATGCTAACGATACTTTCTGGGGTATAAATATGTTTAGATTAGGGGAAAATAATATAGGGATTTTTATGGAAGTACAGGACAAATATCTGTGAAGCTAGCCTCCTTAAAATATTTTGTTTTGATTTTGGTCAAGGTCGTATCTTATATAATTGATTTTTTTAAATAAGCAGGTCAATATATAGGCTGTCTTGTGAGTAATACGCTTTCACGGTTGGTATACACCCTTTCCGAAATAGCCGGAAACTGGTTATCGCTCTTGATATGACGTCAATCTATCGATCTCATCTGCGTGTATAGTATATTCACTCAGTTCGAATATCTGTTAGGTGTCATATATAAGCTACAGGTGAGATGATAAACCGACAAAGCGAATATGACTTTCAATAAATAAATTACAAATTATAACTGGGCTAACTAAAAAAATTTAAACACGTAGATGATCTTACCAAAAGCCACTTAACATTGTAAAGGATTTTGTAGAATTTGTTAGAATTTTTCAACAAAATGATGTTTATTTGATACTACAAGTTGTGATTTGTAAATCTTCAAATTTGAAAAATATAAAATACATGTACGTATGTTTACTTATATCTTGGACCATTTTATTATCCTTATGGACCTTTGAAATTCATATTTTTATCGGACTGGCAACATTTTTATTTTTTAATCAAATTGCAACAGACGTTCACCTTTCACTTTTTTATTGATTTTTATTTATTTTATAAAATCGGACTTTAGATAAAATTAATTTACAAAATATTGATATAAATTAAACAATTCAGATACATAATAGATAGTCAAAAATATTTTGAAAGCTTAAATTTTGTTCCGTTTTCTTTTGATTAAAGGTAAGCGACACATTAAAGTTGTCTTTTAAAAAATTATTGTTCAACTTTATTTAAGAAAGATCTGTTATTGCTAAAAAAGTTAAAGGATCTGTAAATTTGTCATGCAAAAAATATTTTCAAAATTATTAATTAAAATATTATTTAAAAAAAAAATTGAAATTTTTGGTTGTATAGTTAAAATTCCGGTCAAATTTATACATATAACAGCTGATTCTAAGTAGAATTGATGGCCTAGTTACCTATTATGACCTAAAAAATAGAATTATTAATTGGTTTCATTACTTCAATTTGCAATTAACAGGAAATTACAAGTATGCTTACCTCTAGATTATCTGATTATGAGACGAACACACGACCAAGGCAACACATCGTAATGCATACTAAAATACTAGTATATTATTTAGTTTCATGTATATATTTATGCCAGTGTCGTATGACAGCTTTGGCCATATTATACTTATTTGTCAAAAAATCAAAAAGTATAATAAATAAATAAATAAATAAATAAATAAATAAATGAATAAAAAATAAATTTTAATACTGTATATTATGTGATATTTATTATTGATCATCTTAATTAATTATCTTCCGTACTGTACCACAAATATGTTTAGTTTCAAAATGTCGGATAAATAAATATATCATTAAAATAAATATCCCAATACTTATTGTAAAAATTCGGATAGATAGTCGGTTCGTTTATATAAATATTCACTGAGTTACTTAATACTAAAATGCAATGTTTAAATCTCTCTCTTTCTCTCTCTCTCTTTAAATAATTCTACCAGTGACAATCCTTAAGGCAAATCTTCCGAGATTAACGAAAAACTGAGGCTACTTCTGACACACCTGAATTCATTCATGCATAAGCAAATTGTACTTGGACCGTCGCATTTTTTTTCCTGTCAATCAGGTAGTAATAATCATTGCCCTAATTAGTTCCAATTGACTGCTTGTGACTTGGTATTAAAATATCCAATATGTCATGTAACAGTTACCTAAACATCTGTTTTATAGAAAAAAATATATTAATTTCAAATTATTTTTTCAAGAAGTCATGGAATGAAATACGAGCGATATAAAATTAAAATAGAAATTAAATACTTAATTATAAAACAATATCATAGGTCGTCGAAAATACGAAATGCTAATATTTCCTTTTTATAATTTCAACATATGAATAGTACCGGAATGACGTCACATTGTACTATCAGTCATAGCTCTCCCGCCCGGTGTCGCGATTTATTAGAAGGCTGAACACCCTCCTTAAAAAAATTTGTTTTGATTTTGGTCAAGGTCGTATCTTATATAACTGATTTTTCTAGATAAGCAGGTCGATATATATATAATTTAAATACATGTACTAGTATGTTATATAGAAATGATTGATTATGGAGAGGATATACTTGTATAAAATAACACGTTTGCTTTTGATTTGTTTTCAAAATTACACAAATATACTCTTTAAAATTCACGGTATATGAAATTGAGAAAAAATTAAAAGAAATAAGTGTATCGATTACGTTTGAATAAGAAATATAAATTGAAGTTAATTCACCCCACGGTAAATTCGCCCCCTTCAAATTCGCCCCTACTTTCAAAAAATTAGCCCCCATGTTAAAATCGCCCCTACTTCTTGCAAATTCGCACCCACTGTCGAAATCGCCCCCATTTTTTCCAATAACTATATAACAAATTTATTTTTTATTTTTTATAAAAATCAAATAAAAATAATGCTACTTTAGAAATGAAACATATCAGTGCATCTTTTTAATAATGGATTTGACTTTTTTGTTTAATTGTATTATTAAATGTAGTCAATGTTGCTTTTGACAAAATTATTTTTATTTATAAAATACCGACATAGTAGAAGCGTTTAAGTGAACAATGCATATGATGCTACCAGGAACAGAAAACATGTTTCGTAAGGAGCGCCTGGTATGTTGAAAAAGATGTGTTTTATGATTTCTCTCATCGATGTAATCTATCAATACGCTAATGTTATTCTTTAGTAAACGTTAAGTATTTTCTGTTTACTGTACCAATAAAAACAGTACATATTTACAAATAATTTGTGTGCTGTTAATTAGGCATATCCGAGGTAGTAAAAATAATTTTATGTTACTTTTACAATCTCAATAAAAAAGAGGATTTTTGAAACATTGGGGGCGAATTTGACAATTTGCAAAAAGTGGGGGCGATTTTGAACGGAGGCGATTTTGATATGGGGGTGAATTTGATGAAAGTGGGGCGAATTTACCGTGGGGCGAATTGACCTGATACCAGAAACAATATGTTTATTAATTTTATTTTGCAACTACGTCCAAAGTCTACAGCCTGTGTGGCCGAGCGTGTTAGTTTGTTGTCAACATACCGGTAACTGTTAAGTCGGTAATTGAGTCAACGGTTCAAATCCCGATTAATTTTTTTTTCTTTTAATTTTTTAAAAAGAAATACTTGATTTTCTTGTGACTTTGTCACGCGTGAAAAATCCGTGCGTCGTTTTATCTTTTACAGTTCAGTTTAAAATTCTAATAATTGGAAGCATGTCCGAGAGAATACGCAATTAAATATCTAAATGGTCGGATGATGCTAGAAACATTATATGTAATATGGCTAGTAATTTTTAAAGAGAAATGCATACATCTTAAGAAAACATTATAACAAAAATATAATTAATTTAATAAAACCCAAAATAAATGCACAATTTTTTATTAATAAAATACAAAGTGCATAGCGAAAACGTGATAAGTATAAGTACTGCAAAAAAAAAAATACTACGCTAGCGTGTGATCCGATCCATGGACGTTTGGAGTATAGATTTTGAGACAATATACCATAACCACAAGGCTATCGTGGTATAGGTAAACAACATTGACCTGTACGTTTGACCTTTCATTAGGAACATTCATACAGGAGAATCCACCAAAAAAATGGGTAGTGTTAAAATCCAAGTAAATACGTAAGGGATATCGCTTTGTTTACGAGCAGTTAGGCGAGTAAACAATGTAATATCAAATTTGTTGCACATCTAGGAAAGTACAATTGTTAATCGGATTACGTTGATTGTGGCCTCAGATACTAGCTGGAACGATCCCAAATCACTACCGACCTACTGAGTACTAGTCATATTCTGCTTTTGTTGTTGTTTTAATGGTATTTTTTCAAACGAAAACATTGCTTGTATTTTTTCCAAAAATTGTTCAACTTTCTTGTATTTTATATATGTTTTGGCGATTTTGTATAAGAATTTTCAAAAACATACTTCCAAAACCAACATTAGGAATATATTTATTTGAAAACTTATTCCCTCATCGGTAGCTCGGTAGTGTAGTGGTAATATTGTCGCTTATCGATTAAGAGTATTTGGGTTCGAATCCCATTGCTGACGTTTCTTTTTTTTCTTAAAAAATACACAGTGCACAGGTTTACTCTATGAGGTGAGTATATCTCACGATGTATACAAAATAAATACATGTACCTGTGTTCCCTTTACACAGATTTGTTGCACAATAATCTCTTAAAGGTCAAAGGTGACCAAAACCGAATTTTTTTAGTACTATTATTACATAATAAAGAGTCGATTTAGCCACAAATACCATTTTTAATAATTTCTGTCTGTTATTACAGCGTAAAATAAAGTCATGAAACTGTTAAAACACGGTGTTATCTCCCTTTTGTAGTAAAATAGCACAAATCCGGAAGTGACGTAGAAAGTGTTATCGCAGCTATTTAGTTGCTGAAGCTTGTATAGAGAACTCTATTTATTACCCAAATTTATCAATAGTACCTTCTCATGTTTATATTTATTTATTTGTTTTTAGCATTAATTTTTTTTCAATTTCCTTCGGCAGAAAAAAATAAATAAAAGAAAACATAACAATAAATAAATAAAAATAAAAAGAATTATATTTTTGTTTCCTCTAAGTAACATAATTTAACATTTCTTTTGAAATTTCTTTATCTATTTATTTATTCATTTGTTTATTTATTATTTATCTTTTTATCACAACGAACTAATAAAAAGAATGCAAATTCTCGTTTTTTATTTAAAATATTATCAAAATTAATTTTCATTTATATTAAATATCATTTTAATAATCTTTACATCTCTTTTTAGTTATTTCTTTCTTTATTTTTATCTATTTATCACGACGAATTAATAAAAAGAACACAAATTTTCGTTTTTATTTTGAATGATGTTCTTTTAATTCTCATCGATATTTAATATCATTTTTACTATCTGAACATCTGTTTTGGATTTATTTATTTATTTATTTATTTATTTATTTATTTATTTATATATTTATTTTGGTGAACTAATAAACCAAAGTAGTTTTCGAGTTTTTTGTAACGGAGTCTGTAGTGTTTTGTTTCTTTTACATTTCTTTTTTTTCTTTAGTACAGCTATATTATGACCTAAAATTGATCTTATTTCATATTTATTTTGGTAATTGCCCAATTTTTATTTATTTATTTTTTTTGCAGGTTAATATCAATGATTTATTATTATTATTATTATTATTATTATTATTATTATTATTATTATTGTTACCCATGTAATTAATCAAAAGAACACATTTCCGGGTACAGACCGGGTCCAATTCCTGTAGTTTTTTGTACGACAAAATATTAAACTACAAACTACTGGTTTCAAAAATAACTTCTTATTGTCTCTCAAATCAAATATTTCGTACCAGGATTAAAACGTTTGTAAACAATTTCAGAATGAATAAATGAATGAATGTTTATAATTTCTCCGATGGGGTACTAATCAGAATTCCAATTTTCATTTTGTTAAATCTTCATGTTTGATTCTGTTTAAATTTATTTTCAGTGTGTCCATGATAATATTAAAAAGGTTTTTAAAATTGTATCTGTGTCAAGGATTGACCTGGATATATTTGACGTCTCATAGTTCCATGTTCGTTTTCACACAATTTTGATTACAAACGTGGCGGGTGTAGCTAGCTAAACAGGAGGTGCTTATCTTTCTGGAGCACCCGGCCTCACATTCCTGGTGGAAGTTCACGTATCTAACCTAACGTGTCAGGTTATACTACTACTACTACTAATAATAATAACTTTATTACGCCTAATTTTAATGGGATTAAAAGAACTCGTATCAAAATGTGATACCAGCGATTCATTCCCTCTGTTCCTACATTTTATATTTTCCTTCAAATTTTAAGAAATTTCATGTAGAAATAGAGGGAATAGTACTGATTGTTGTATAAACATGTTCAGTGAAGTTTAAAACTACCGTATATAGGTAAATAACATTCACCTGAATAAAGTCCCCACCTAAATTCACCTTGATTTAGTGAAAAATAAAAAAAGTTGTTGTTGTTTTAAATATTGTTTAATTTGTTTTATAAATATATATTATGAGCAAAGCGTGCACAGAAATATTTAAGTTACAGAACATATTAACCCTTTAATCAGCAGAGAAATGATTAGAAAAGATGCAAATAATGTATCCTTTTTTAAGTTAAGTATTAATCAAAGATGCTGAAAGAATGATTTCGAAATTTACATGTTTTTAAGAAAAAAGTTATTAGGCCAAAAAATATCAATTAGCATACTTTTAATGCAAAATCTATTTTGTTTGGTCAAACTTGATCCTTATTTCTACACAAATATGTTGGCTTTCGTTGGAATTTTACCACTACTAAATCATACACATATACCGGTACATGTATATACAGCTATTCAAAAATCAGTATTTAAAAGTATCTACAGTAAAATTACAGTTGCTATGGCAATAACAACCATGCAAAAATGAAGAAATATGAAAATTTCTTTTTGTAAAATATGACTTTTGACACATAATTTCAATGAAACTATCAAATGAATTTAAATATGATATATGGCTTTACAAATTGCATAATTTTACCAAAACATATAGATTCTAAATTTTTATATTGTATTTTTCTGTCAATTATTAAAAAAAAATATAATAATAAAAATCAAATAAAATAAAATAAAATAAATTAAATAATAATATAATAATAATAATAATAATGATTATTAGATAATAAATAAATGTATTTATAATTAAAATGAATTGATAAATACATGTAAATACATGTATTTCAATTCTTAATAAAAAAAGATAATTACTTAAGTTTGAAATAAAAAGATGCAAAATGGGCATTTATTAGGTCGACCACGAATTTCATAAACTTAATCAGTATAATGCTAAACCAAAAACTATTGTATTTTGCATGTATTTACGAGTGGGGCTCATTTTCCATACCTATTTATTATCTGTGATTGGCTATTAAGTGCAGCTATTAAATTTAATACAAATATAAAAGGAATTATGAAGACAGATCGGAGAATCAATATACGGACGACACCTCTTTGACTTTGGAAGACAATAAACATTATTTAAATGAAGCTCTAAAATAATTAATGATTTTTTTAAGTTATCTGGTCTAAGAGCTTATTTTGACAAAACAGAGGCAGTTTGGTATGGGTCAAAAAGAGTAAGTTCTGATATATATGAGACAGAAAAATAAAATAAAATGAAACAACAATTGGAAATTTAAACTATTGGAAATAAAATATAATCTTAATGACAGAATTTTAACTAGAAAATTATGTTGAAAAATTGAATACATTAAAAATCTATCAATAACTGATTCCTTGAGTTCTGCTTCATATTTAGACTTATACCTGAATTATGACGTACGCGGAAGGCTACATTTGAAACTTTATGACAAACGTGATGCCTTCAATTTTTCTATTGTCAGCTTTCCTTTTTTATGCAGCAATATACCTGCTTCTCCTGCTTATAATGTATTTGTTTCCCAATTAATACGCTTTGGTACAGCTTGTTCCCACTATGGGGGCCTTTGTACAACAAAGGAGGTTGCTTGCAAATAAATTGTTGACTCAGGGATATTGCAAGCCTAGGCTTATCAATACCCTCAAAAATTGTTATGGCCGTCATCACAGTATTGTTGATAAGTTTGATGTCTCTGTGTCCAGGGTTTCCCTGGATATATTTGGCGTTTAATAGTTCCATGTTCCTTTCACACAATTTTGATTACACACGTGGCGGGTGTAGCTAGCTAAACAAGAGATGCTTACCCTTCCGGAGCACCCGGCCTCACTTCCCTTGTGGAAGTTTACGTGTCTAGCCTGACTTGTCGGTTCCAAAGTTTTCACTTTGCTTCTGGATTGTGATTCGGACATGGATTAGTATGTAGGAAAAGTGACTGTCATTAAAACAATAGCTCTCCCAATACTTGTGCACTTGTTTACTGTCCTACTGGATCCACCAGATTACATTATAAAGGATAAACAAGCCTTGATGTTTAAGTTTATATGGAATGAAACTGATAAAATCAAACGTAACATTTTATTTACAAATTATAAAGATGGTGGACTAAGGTTCCCGGATATCAAGTCTTTTATTCGTGCTTTAAAAATATCCTGGATAAAACAAATCATAGACCGGTCAAAACATTGGCCATGGAAATCTCGTTTATTGGGTGATCTGGAGGAATTTGGTGGCGATAAATTTTAATTTTTGGATGCAAATGAAATAAAACAAATAGATCATTATTCAATACATTTTAAGAGATGCTTTTTCTAGTTGGTTCCAAATACAGAACTTTGGAAACAGAACTTTGTACATTTTGTGGAGAGACGACAGAAAAAGTTACTCATCTATTTGTGAAATTCTTTCTAAGAATAATTTACAAAATTTTAACAGAATTCATGCTGTTAAAGTTAATTTTAAAAATGAAATAATTCTTTTTGGTCTACAAACGGAATCAACATGATAATTGATCTATGTTTGATTAAAGCAAAATATTATATTCATCTTTGTAGAATGCCAAAAACCCTTCCCTCCTATCAAGCTTGTATTGAAACTATCAGATAAATAAGAATATTGATACTTACTCTTTATTTATGTATGAACCGAAAAGAGCCGATAAAATAAGACAAAAATGGCAAATGCTACAGTTATAGATGATAAGTTATTTATTGTACACCATCTTATTTAGACAATACTGATTCATTAATATTTGTACATGTATCTTATAATGGGATGATTTCCCCACATGTTTCTAATTTAACTTCTAGCTTAATTTGGTTAAATATATTTTGGTCCTTTGAGTAGCTTTTCAACATCTTCAAAATAATTTTGGTTTCATAATTTTGGTCCAAGCACTAATGGTGAAGAAATGTATTCCGAAACGGCCGTCTAGTGCTGAAAAATTTAAACTGGTATAATATGTAATTATGTTTATAAATATGAAGATCAAATAAAATACTAAAAACAAAAACAAAAAAACTTAGACCACAGCCTTTAAGTAACCGAAGCAAAATACGATACCAACAAAAAGTCATACGATGGTGTTCGAACAACACACGACGACACTTGAATCGCGCACGAAAGCATATTTTTTTTTAAATTTTTTAATATAGTTTACCCATAGGACATACAATGGTCACTTGATGGTCACACGACGTCGTGTTGATTGTACGATGCATAAATCAAGTCTTATGGCAGTCAAATGAGTAGAACCTGAAACCAGAGTCGTCACTATCAAATATCATTTACTGGTCGCCGACGCAAATGCTCACGTCAGGAATGTAGCATTAGATTTTATCTACTTATGTGCAGGTGAGCTAGAATCGGCAATACTTTCGGGCTAGAACGTAAAACAAGTTTTAAGTACTGAATGCTGGAAAATTTATAATTTACCTCATGTTTGTTTCAAGCATTTTTATTGGTCATATCTTTTATGTTATATTTGCATGAATAGATTGGCTCTCAAGTGACGTCGTCGTATTGAGGACGACGGACAGAGACATTTGAATTCCTAAGCCATAGCTATGTTGTTTTTTTTACTTGCGACGGATATGTTGTTTAAAAATTCTACAGTTTAAGTGAAAAAAAAAGATTTGAAAAATTATTTTCTTTTTTGAAAAAAAGTATGAAAGAATTGGACAAGTTGCATACGTAATATTATTCCCTACGCGAATTATTCAGTGTGTAAAATGTCCAATTCTTTTATACTTCCATAACAAAAAGAAAATTTTATTTCATTTCTAGATTTTTCAAAAATCAAACAAAAAGTCTTAATGCTATATTATAACGTTATATTTCAAATATTTGTTATTAACATTATTGTCAATCAAAAATATTGCTATTTATTTTCATTTTATCTTGATATTAATGTTTTAACATGTTTACATTGCTCTTTATTATTTTATTTTCAGAAACATGACCCCGAGGAACAATATAAGATATATCTGTGCTTTCTTTATGTTCGGTGTATTTATATTTTTATCAATTAAGAGAATTGATATTCCTGAAATAGCCGAGAAAATATCCGGGATATCCATGAAATCAATTTATGGGTATAACAGTCTTTCATCTATAAAAGTATATCAAAAAACTCCTGACAATTGGATTCTTGATCCGGCAATATGTCCAAAAATTCCATACTTTCCAAAAACAACATTATGTACTCCGGCTGGGAATACGACTATTTACCTCTACGAGAATAATGAAGATCCAGGTATAAGCCTCACTATTCGTTTGACGGGTTCATTTCAACCAGAAGTCAGTGAGATATTCTGTAAATTAATCGCAAGCGAAGCCACGTCACAATACATTGATATTGGTGCTAACCTTGGCGCAATTGCTCTTTCTGTCGCTAAATGTGCAATCGGGAAACCCGTTTTTGCAGTTGAACCAGTTGTTTCAAACATTCAAAGATTATGTCATTCGGTGAAAGATGGGAATTTTACAGATCAAATAACTCTTCTTCAAACAGCATTGTCCAATAAAAGGAGATATGTGAATCTCGGTTATAGGGCGAGTAAAGGAGGTGCACGTGTTTTAGATAAAAAAGATGTCAAGCAAAATATTGTTCTTATTGATTACACTGTAATGACAGCAACTCTAGACGATATGTTATCTCTACCTGGATTTCAAAAGAGAAAGACTTTTATCAAGATAGACGTTGATGGACATGAATATAACGTTTTGGATATGGGACGGAACTTTTTTGATGTCGTTGATGTAAGGGCGGTTATGGTTGAATGGATCTTGTTGAGAAATCAAAATGAAACGGCAAAGAAGATCATAGAATTTTTTAAGGAAAGAAAGTTTACCCCCTATAATTTTCAGACGTCACAAATTTTAACAGAGAATGTAAGCAATGCCTGGCCACATGATGTGCTATGGAAACCTAATACTACTTAGTTTTATTGTATGAATTATGTGGTGTCTAAACATCAGTTTTATAATTAGATACTTAAAACAAATGTTAAAGGTATTATTGTAAACCAACTTTTATTCGTGTGCGATTAACTTTCGCGTGTTTCGCGAGGACAAAATAATCGCGAAAGTTAATCGTCGCGAATTTGTTTATGAAAATGGTTTTATTTATATAAAGACCATATCGCGAACGTTGATAGTCACAAATGGTTTTGGTCAGAGATTCGCGAATATCGATTTAGTGCGTTAGAACTTGCAAGGATGTCGGGCGCCATCTCTCTCTCCCTCTCTCTCTCTCTCTCTCCTTCTCTCTCTCGCTCGCTCTCTACAACACACACACACACACACACACACACACACTTTTTTCGCACACACACAAATTCATTTTTTTTACATAAATTCAAATTCACACTTGTTTCGCACACACACACACACATCAGACACACACACACACACACACACACACACTTTTTCTATAGAATGTATTTATTGTTGGGAAACTATTGTTACAAAAAAGGCCTGTCGGGAATTTAACACTGAGCTAACGAATTGATGTCGAATCGAAAGCTAATCACCTACTCTCGTTACATATATAACAGCTGTTGTCGTATATATATATATATATATATATATATATATATATGCAAGTGTATTACAGTATCAATCATAAATGTTAAATAAATACATTCGTTTGTATTGCCATGGTACCATACAAAAGAAAAAAAAATACACAATTTAACACGACATACTTAAAGCTCTGAGATATTAGTAAAAACGCGCAACCATAAATGTACAACATGCGAACACATACATGTGTATAATATGTGTATAATATGTAACACAATTATAGAAGTCAAACCCGAAAATTTGTCAAACGACAAATAAAGTACTAAGACCGTCAAACCTGCTGTTTCAAATAGGTAATACAAGGGTTCCTCAAAACTTAAGGGTTGAACCTATGTACTTTACACCAGTATTCCTTACTTCATTCTAAGGAACGTCTTAAATATGTCATTCGGTAACAAAATCAGTAGCCAAAGATAATAAAATCTACTATTAAACAAGGCTTCTTTTTATTTTGGATTATTTTGTCAAGCACCATACTTATTTCAAACAAAAAAATGAAGATAACATCAACAAAATGTTAGGTACTTTCATAAATTACATACCGGTATGTGCTGTTTTGTTTTAATAAAAAAAGCATACTGTTGTATGTCCATTAACAACCCAGAATCAAAGTAAAAACTTTAAAACTGACAAGTTAGATTAAACATGTGAACTTCCATTACGGTAGTAAGAAGAAGGGTAAGCGCCTTCTGTTTGTATATCCAGGATAATGAGCTAACACAAAATCGGTATACCAATCAGGTACAAACTAAAACATGTGCAGGGTGGCTTCTTTTTCGTGACACGCCTGCCATGACATGGCACATTGGCTCTAAAGGTCTCTATCGAATAACCATTGACTTTCATATCGTATATGGATTGCTTAGCGAAAAAACAGTGACTACCTATTTTTCAAGTCTTTTTCAAGACTCCCATATACAGAGCAAACACTCTGCCAACTGAGCTACCGTAGTGGTCGTACCGTGATGAGTCTTGTGTCATCATTTTATTTGAAAGTAGAAGCAGTGTTAACACTTTTTCTTTGCCTTGGGGATTGTGATTTAAACATGGATCTGTTTGTTTATTTCATTGATGTACAGATCAACTTCCTTTTTTAATTTTTATTTTTTTATGTGTCAATAAGATGTAAAATCCACTACAACAAATAAATTCACCGAGAATTAACGAAAGATTACTATGAATTCGGACCACTTTTTAAACAATGATTTAATGTTTATGAATATTTGTACAAATAAAAATCAATATCAGATGTCATATCGGACAGAGAGTAAAATATCAGACATAAGTGTTTAATATGTTTACCGTATATCAAAATGGAAAGCTAAGA
Source organism: Anadara kagoshimensis (assembly GCA_021292105.1). NCBI lineage: Eukaryota > Metazoa > Mollusca > Bivalvia > Arcoida > Arcidae > Anadara > Anadara kagoshimensis. The sequence goes on along the minus strand of CM037871.1, from coordinate 13,084,110 downwards.
TATTAATATCTATTGCTGATTGTGAACCCATGCATTGCAATTCATGTCCACATTCAAATTCACGTCGCTATAATTATGTACACGTTTTTGTGTACCAAGGTATAGAAAAATAAGTTAAATGCTATATTTGTGAATGACTTATTTGTCCATCGCGATACAAAAAATAGGTAAAATGTTATGTTTGTGTACCTAGTATTTGTGCAACGCGGAACAGAAACATAGGTAAAATCTACCATATACCATGGTACACAAACATATGTTAAATGATATGTTTTTACTTGGCCGCTATCACCTTTCGTAAAAAATACATTGAATCATAAATTAAAATTGATCATAAACTGCGATTACATAGTTGATGCAGTTGGATTGCTAAACAGGAGATGTACTCCTTTTCTAACTTCCCGGTCCCTCTTTCGTGGTGGAAATTCACGTCTTTAACTTAATTAGCCAGATTGCAAAATGATCATTTTAATTTAGGATTATGATTTGGACATGAATTGCAATGGCTTTTTTTATTCAAGATAACCCTGTGTCAATTAATAACTTGCTATTAAACAACTTTTACTATGGTTATTAACATTATTGCCAAAAAGTACTATTTTTTTTTTCTTTTTTTTTTTTTTTTTTTTTTTTTTTTTTTTTTTTTTTTTTTTTTTTTTTTTCCCCGATATTTTTAATACTTTTCTTTGTTATAATTTGAAAGAAAAAAGTTTCGTTATAATTAGGTAAAAATTAAAGATTGACTATATAGTTTTCCTGCATCCTTCATTCCTTAGCTAAGATATTCTTCATAATAAATTAAGCAGATTTTGATAATCTCTTTTTAGAACTACTGATGGATAATTTTTGTCAAAATTAATAAAAATGTTTTAATTTAGAAGTGATCTTAAAATGACACCTTAAATTCCTGATTAAATTAACAAAATTATAAAAATTTGCAATTTTGAGAAAAGAAAAGTTTAAGAAAATTTTTAGCTAAGGAATGATTGTGAAACCAGGACCTGGAAGTACAGTAATGTGTAACATGACACACATTGCTAATGTTATACGAATCACGCGTCTATAGCATGATGTATATTACAAAATTACATTGATACTTGTTTTAATTAAACAGCACTAGACAATACCTCATCAGCAAAAAATTGTTACAGGATGTTGAATAGGTACTTAAAGGACTATAATATATTGATCAAATTTAGCTAAGGAAAAAATTTGCATGAGGGAGTATACCTTATTTATTGAGGGGATTCCATTTTTTTCTAGCAGAAAGTTTTGACAATAGTATATTTTAGACAATAATTTACTATTATTGCGTACTGAGTTTGTTATATCCTCGGGGAAACATCCACCAGGATAGATACCGTCTCACTAGTATAAATTATAGATTATATCAATTTAATTTAACAGGACTAGACACGGCTATACGAATCACGCTTATGTAGCATGATGTACATTACTATTGTTATATGTATCTGGCTAATGTATAACATAATGAAAATGACTAATGCGATCCGAATTATCAGTATGTATAACATGATGTATATGCTAATTCGATATGTTTAGACGAGTACTAAATGCAAAGATTTTAACGTTGCTTCTGTTGTCGCTTGTACATACATTGGTTTTCCTGTGTGTGTCCTTGCCGTAATAACTAATGACTAATATTTGGTTTGCAGCTTTGAAAGATACATTTGAATGCCAACAATGTCACAGCTGTTTAATTAGATTCCTTACTCGCAAATGTACAGTATTTTAAAAAATGTAGATCTTTTAAATTTTGTCAATCAGGAGCCAATAAGTAATATGTATTATCGCCCGAGTTATTTCGCATATTCGAAAAGATTGAAATTTTGAGAGTTAAAAAGGTCAGATACCAGTATGAATGACCACTAAGTTCGCTCTGTTTATAGATCCATATGTTGGGGGTTATGGGTTTGTTCCCCGGCTGGGTCTGACCGAAGACTTGTAAGTGGTAAGAAACTGTTGCTGCTAAGAACTCGACATTACGAAATAAAACGCACGGTTCTTTTCGATGGAAACTTAAAATAAACCAGGTTCCTTTTCACGGTAGACGTAGCGTGAGAAAGAACCTTGCTTTACGATGCAACCAGCGCAACGCAAAGGCAAAATTTCTTCTCCTTTGCTTAAATCTGGCAACGACTCGGTATAAGTGAAATAATCTTAAAACACAATTAATCATCTTTCAGCGTATTATGAATGATATTAAACTAATAGTTTTTTACATTAATTCTATACTTTAAACCATAGTTCTATATGGATTAGGGATCTGTATCTATGAAAATATTTTTATGTTCTTATAAATTTCATGGACATAAAAAATATCATGTAGTCGATAAAATGCGTAAAATAACATTTTGGACTGGCCGTCAATTTCTTTAAAATTTTGCGATTCTCCCATTATTGCAGATAAAAAAATATCTAAATTGGAATGCAAAATGCGAGAAATGATAATAAATGATAAGATTTGATTTTAAAATTATCTCAGATTCAACACTTGTAGTTATATTCGGTTTGTTTACACACACACACACACACACACACACACACACACACACACACACACACACACTCACACTACCGCGCGTACACACACACTTAACCCAAGGTATCTATACAACAGCGTATAGTTCTTGGCGTCATAATATTAAAACAGCAGACTGCCGTGTGTTTCAGCGCTGCAAAGGCGGTGAAAAATTTAACGTCGATTATCTGGATTGTGACGAACAAAGATAAGGGAATTATTGTCATATATATTGGAATCACTGATTATGCAACTTCCGTTTTTTGCCGGACATTGGACTATATGTCTAGGGGTTAGTTTTTAACACTGTTATATGATATTTAACAATTATTATTTTGTCATAACAGATGACGCATTCGAATTATGTTAAAATTAAACCTTTTCAACAGACAAAATACTCAACAGCTTTATATCAATCAAACAGAAACATGCATGTCCTTGTCAAAACTTATAAAACTGGCAAACTTAGTTAAACACGTAAAGTTTTAACCAGGGAATCAAACCCGGGGTTCTGCGGAAATGTAAGCACCCTCGCTTAGTTAAACACCCTTCACATGTGAAATCAAATTTTAGAATGAATAGAACATGTAACTAAGGTGCGTCAAATATATCCAGAACAATTTTGTATACGGATAAATCATACTGCTCCATATTTAAACCAAAACCCAAGACCAAGATGCAAAGTAAACTGATACCAGAAAAGCAAAACGGATGCTGGGGAGAGGCAAACCACCCCATTTACCCAAAACAAACACACTTCAGAAGGGAAATCAAAAACGACAATGAAGGGAACATGGCACGTCAAATGTATTGAAATAATCTTAAATACTAATACCTCATACTAATGATCAATATTTTGTTGACGACCATAAAACTTGAACCTAGATTGCGGAATTCCTCAGGTAACAATTTATATTTAAGCAACTTGATTCGTTGTATACAGATCCCAAATAATTCTTTATACATAGATACATATATAGGTGCCAATCTAAATCTAAATGGACCTTCATTAGAATAATATGTATTCAAAAACAAACATACGTCCGAATCATAATCCAGAAGCAAAGTAAAAACTTTGGAACTGACAAGTTAGGTTAGACACGTGAACTTCCACCAGGGAAGTGAGGCCGGGTGCTTCGGAAGGGTAAGCACCTCCTGTTTAGCTAGCTACACCCGTCACGTGTGTAATCAAAATTGTGTGAAAGAAACATGGAACTATGAGACGTCAAATACATCCAGGGCAATCCTGGACACAGAGACATCAAACTTATCAACAATAATGTGATGACGGCCATAAAACTTTTTGAGGGTCTTGATAAGCCTAGGCTTGCAATATCCCTGAGTCAACAATTTATTTGCAAGCAGCCTACTTCGTTGTACAAAGTCCCCGTAGTGGGAACAAGCTCTACCATAGCGTATTAATTGGGAAACAAATACACCATAAGCAGAAGAAGCAGGTATATTGCTGCATAAGAAAGGAAAGTTGACAATAAAAAAATTGAAGTCATCACGTTTGTCATAAAGTTTCAAATGTAGCCTTTCTTGTGCGTCATAATTCAGGTATAAGTCTAAATATGAAGCAGAACTTGAGGAATCAGTCGTGTCTTTTATTTCAAGCTCACTAGGATAGATGACATTTACATAGTCTCCAAATTTAGGATTGTTAAGAGACAGAACGTCATCTATGTATCTATATGTTGAGTTGAAAGATTCGGCGACAGTTTTCTCTCCAGATTTAACAAGGTTCTGCATAAATTCTGCTTCGTAAGAATAAAGAAACAAATCAGCAAGCAACGGTGCACAGTTTGTACCCATTGGTATACCGATTGTTTGCTAAAAACTATATTACCAAACACAACAAATATGTTATCTATCAAAAACCTACAACATTTTGTTGATGGTATCTTCAGTATATTTTTGTTTGGAATCCGTATGATGCTTGACAAAATAACCAGAATCCCTGTTAAGCACCAGATATTTGTATCTTGGCTTACCGTTTTCGTAGAAGAAAGACAAGTGAATAATTTCTTTAAGACATTCTTTCAATTTAGAATGAGGGATTGAGGTGTATAGTGTAGAAAAATCAAATGTTTTTATACTTTTTACATGAGATAAAGTATTAGAAGCAAGATGTTCAAGTAATTCTTTAGAATTTTTGAGAATCCACATTTGGTTGATTCCAGATGTAGAATATACTTTTTCTGAATAAGACTGAAGACCATCTTTGACGATTGTCAAAATTTGTGTTAGAGTTACCGATAATGATTTAGTAGTACATTAGATGAGCCTGCTATATATCTTTCCTTGTATGGATTTTTATGGAGTTTAGGAATCCAATACAAGTAAGGAAGATCAAGATCTTTCTCTTTAAAATTGAAACCGAAAGACTCGAGAACTCCCCTATGGTTAAAAAGTACTTCATCTTTGGTAAAATTACTTCTATAATATGCAGGGTTATTTGATATACTATCTAAACCAAGCTCCTTAATAAGGCATTCAAGGTAGAATCTCTTACAAACGAGAATAATGTTGTCGGAAGCCTTATCAGCTGGGACAACAACATATTTGTTGTGTATGTCTGTAAGAATTGCCTTGATTTCTGAATCCTTGAGTACTGAAGACGGTTTAGTACTCATAGACCCTTTAAGTTTGGCAATCCTAGTTTTAACGAAAGATCTCACAACCTTTATCCAGTCGGATAAGGTATCAAGCTAAACATCTTTTAATTTAGCCCAACGTCTGGCGTACTCTTCAACTGAATCCATCACAAGTCGGAAATTCTGTCCTCAAGTAAAAGGTTGAGCTTCTCTATATTATGTAACAACACCATCATAATGAGGTTAAACACACGAACTTCCAGCAGAGTTCTCTGGAAGTGTAAACACCTCCTGTTTAGCTAGCTACATTCGTCTTGTATTTAATAAACAATGAATTCAATACCCCAGCAAGAATATATCAACCATATCGGTTCACGCCTCAATAACAAATACAAAATCAACCAGAGCGTTAAGGTCGGGTGCTATGGACAAAAATACCCCGTCTATCCAACCACATTTGTCAAACGTGACATAAAAAATGAAACTGAAAGGAACATATAACTACGGCACAATGAATATGTTCAGAATAATTTTGTATAAAATGCATTATAGTTATCAACAATATTGTGATGAGGACAATAAATGATTTTGAGATATTGATAATCTTAGGCTTGCAGTATCCAGGAGACTTAAGTGTAGGCATTTTGCTTTGTTTTATACAGTTCCCAAATCATTCAAGTTCACATGCAGATACGAGTGATATTATATAGATGACCTTTAACCCTTAATGACTTTACATTTGAAAATACTGTATTTTAATGTTATGTATCCTAAAGAGCTAAAATCAGGCAGAATGACTGATTCTTTAGGTTCTGCTTCGCGTTTGACTTACACATTTATTACGACACCCACTCACGAATGAACATTGTTAACTTTCCTTTTATCCAGCAATATTCTGCAATTGTGTCTTCCTTTCCATAAATACGCTACCGTAGAGTTTGTTGGTCCGACTATGGAAACGAAATAATCTGCTTACGATTTAATTGAAACTTATCTAATTTGTTTTCATACGAATCACAGACCATGATATACATCTAATTATAACACTGTTTATACATGTACATATAGAGACAAAAACAGAATTTATTATAACAAGATATGAAAAAGTTTCATTTTTGTTGACGGTTTACCGCATACTCGGAAATAAAGGTAAACAATTTGACCTATCTGTTTGACCTTTCATTAAGGGTATTCATTCAGAAGGATCCACCCAATAAATAGGTAGTAGTAGGATTCGTAGTTATCCAGGTGTATACAGTCTTGGAGCAGTGTTTGCATTATGTAGACAAAATAAAACCACGTAATCCCTTTACATAAACGCAATCGTCCACAGTAAATATTCAAATGAAAGGTCAAGCGGACAGGTCAAAGTGTCACCTTTACCAGCAAATTCAAATTATAATAAAAATCTGCAATAACAGCTATTTGAAACATAAACATAGGGATTTTTTTTTAAAAGAAACTGTTACAAAATTTTAGAAAACTTTCGTAAATTAACTATATTTTATTACATAATATTTTCGTATTAATTTATTGATAGTTGGTTAGATGTTGGAAAAACTTTAGCGGATTGTAAAATGTTCTGTGAGAGCTTAGAAATCTTACTATTGTTTTTTAATATTACAACGTGCAATGTGTTTGAAATTAATATAAAGAACCCTAAAAGGTATACTAAATGGAAAAAAAAAATATTTTGCAGTTTCTAGTCACTTTGTCAAGTACAATATGGACTCCAAAGAAAATAAACTGAAGATACCATCGATAAAATGTGAGGTGTTTTGTAAACCAACATATTTAATGTGCTTGTTCAAATACTTTTCCAACAAACAATCGGTATATCATTCTCCAAACACAGATATATTGATGACGATCGATCTATCAATAAGCCTGAATTTAGATATTATGTGGATGCCAGCTGTGAAAAAGTGAAAAAAGATACGACTGATTCCTTAATTCCTGCTTCAAATTTAGGCTTTATCCTCAATTATGACACTAACAAAAGGTTACATTTGAAGCTCTATTACAAACGAGATGACGTTTTTCAACTTTCCCTTTTCTATACCTGCTTTTCCTGTTTATGGTTTATTTGTTTACACAATAAATACTATTCCTATTGCGTAACTTCATACAAAAAAGCAAGCTGCTTGCAAATAAATTGTTTCCGCAGGGATTTTGAAACCCTAGTCTTAACAAGTCCCCCAAAGAGTTTTATGGCGCTCACCACAATACTGTTGTGAAGTATCTCTGAATCAAACTTAACCTGGATATATTTGATATCCCGTTGCCGTGTTCCTACATTATCAAGTTTCATAAAACACGTGGCCGATGTAACTAGATTTACAGGAAGTGATTGCCCTTCCTGAGAACCCGACCTCACTACGTTTCATTGTTGGAAGTTTACGTGTTTAACCTTATTTGTCGGTTTCAAAGTATATAATTTTCTATAGGATTGTGATTTGAACATAAATCTATAAAATTCTTTTAGATTGGAACAAGCTGACAATGTATAAAAAATTAATAATACAGTAAAACCCCTCTAAACCGAATAGGTTCTGGACCATATATTTTTGTCCAGTTTAGGTAGGTGTCCGGTTTAGGGGATTTTGACATTTGTAACTTGGATTATATCCCTTAACCAAACAAATCTAGAAAGAACATGTTAACTAATGGACTTTCAATGTAATGCATGTCAGAGAAACCATAATCACCAATAATGAACATATAAATGTAAAAGCACTGTTTGGATTTAAATCACCTTTTTCATTGTTTCGAATAAGGCACTACCATCATAATTCCTGACAGGTAAATAATAGTGTTGACACTTTACTAGTCCTTTTTATTCATAAGGTGTTAATAATTAAACAAACAGCTAAAGCAACTTAATGATAGTGCATGTTGGTAACTTATTGTGTCAATAAATAAATAAATTTAAATGTTAAAATAAAAACACAAAAAGAAAGAACAGAAAAAATATATAGATGAAAAATAATAAATAAATAAATACATGGGTAAATAAATGCAAATGTTTTAAATAAAATTGACTAAATAACTGATAAAGTGCATATAATTAAATACATTTGTATTTTATATATCTGTTGAAAACTAATCTTTTTAAAAAGGGAAAACAAGTAATAAAAACAATAAATCAAAATGTTGTCTGGTTTAGAGAGGTTAAATTTTAAGGATATAAACAACTTTGGACTGAAAAGTTTGTCCGGTGTCCGGAATAGAAAGTCTCTGGTTTAGAGATGTTTTTGTTAGTTGCAATAAAGAAGGATAAATTCAGGACCGAATATTTTGTACGGTTTTTTCGGTTTAGAGAATGTACGGTTTAGAGAGTGTCCGGTTTAAGGAGGTTTTACTGTATGTTTTGCAGAATATATAAATATGAAATGGAAATGAGAATAAAGCAATCAATCGTAATAAGTTGAACTTAATTTGAAACGTTGTTTTTTTCACTTCCTAAAGAAAATTAAATAAAACTAAAACTTTTGTTGTCTGGTTTAGAGAGGTTAAATTTTAAGGATATAAACAACTTTGGACTGAAAAGTTTGTCCGGTGTCCGGAATAGAAGTCTCTGGTTTAGAGATGTTTTTGTTAGTTGCAATAAAGAAGGATAAATTCAGGACCGAATATTTTGTACGGTTTTTTCGGTTTAGAGAATGTACGGTTTAGAGAGTGTCCGGTTTAAGGAGGTTTTACTTAGTTTTGCAGAATATATAAATATGAAATAAATGAGAATAAAGCAATCAATCGTAATAAGTTAAACTTAATTTGAAACTTGTGTTTTTTTTTCACTTCCCTAAAGAAAATGAAAAAAACTAAAACTTTTGTTAAGCTTTTGATTTTACTGACGAAATACCTGAATTTATGTACATTATTTTTTTTATATTTTTTTTTGAACTGATCTGGTCAACATTCATTGAAACAACATTCATTTAAAAAACGTATAATTGATAATTGTTGAATTATTGCGTTCTTCATCCCGGCACTAATAAAAAAACATAAGTATAATTTTTTCGACGACAGAAATAAATATAAAAAATCAACATATGCAAATAATAATAAGTTTATCTTTTGTTCACTTACTAGAGTATTTATACTAGAGTATAAATAAGCCGTTAAGGTTAACAATTTATTTTGTATTTAACCATACATCCATGCAAAAGCCATTGTAGCTATCTACAATCATGTTATCTGTGGATTTTAATACAGGGACAGAATTTTGACTGTTTTAGTACTTGATATTTTGTTAACTTATATTAGTCGAAGGACAAGTTTTAAAAGAGTATTTAAAGGGGAGTCTTGTGTTTGTAAAGTTTATTTGTCATTTATTTAGAAAATAGTGGGTTATATAGACTTTAGAAATGAAAGATAAGAAAAGAAAGGAAACTATCATATTTAACAAGTTATATACATGTTATTTTTAATCTACATAGTTGTATAATTCAATGTCAGGATTGGATTTTAAGCATTTACAAATTGAAATTGTTTGTTGAGCTGAATTTGATATATTCTATAAGATCTAGATTTGTGGATTTTAATGTATCGCCATAACCCAGTGATAATATAGGATTGTTTAGGATGATGTAGAAGACAAAAACAATGTAAAAGAGGCCAAGTTATTGTATACTTTGTCACTTCCTTATCAACCTCCAACTAATTTTTACAAAACACAAACTTTGAACCCGTTGTATATGTAGATGTCACTGCAAGGATGAACTGAATATTTTACTAGTATATAAATAATAACCATAAATGGATCTATACATGAAAATTGGATTTCTCATCGGTGAGTTGTTATTTATATATTTGTATTTTGATTCTGTAATTTAGTCAAAACTTGTTCAATCATGTATTGTCTAGAAAGCACATGGTGCTGTTTTGATCACACGACCTAGTTGAAGGTTCACTTATCCCATATATGGAACAGGTTTATTTGAATCAGCTCTTGCTTCAAATATTTACAGTGTGATAACATTTCAATTACAGAATTCTCGAGAATATTTTGTCATAATGTGCAAAACATTCAGATAAGTTGCATGTCAAAATTAAAAGTAAGGAAAATTTCTGACAAGAGTTACTGAAAAAAATCTTGTCAGTCATTAAGGTGCAAGAAACTGAGACTTTTTTAAATTAGGCTCCTCCCATTTTCTTTTATACTGCTGGTCCGGCTTTAAAAACCAATTAAAATATTACGTTTCAATGAGTAACTAAGCATTGTTCCACGCTTGGCTGAATCACAACCATATATGACGTATATGAAAGGTCGATAATATACATATATTTCGCTAACAATAGACGAAGGGAGTAATACAACTGGAGAAATAACATTTGCTACAGAGACAAAACACAACAAAGTAAGTCATTATATAAGCTTTTCTTTTGTCATACATTTATATATTGTTAGATTGCTGCACCCACCATGTGTGTAATCAAAATTGATGGAAAGGAACATAACTATAGGACCTCAACGAATGATATATCCAGGACAATCCTTAACACTGAAAGCTATAATGTATCTTAAAAAGATACAAATATATAAATAAAAGTATAATAAAAATAACACAATTTATAGCAGCAATTAATAAATTCCATATAAGGTATCTATATAAGCAACTATACCAAATAAGTCAGTTTTGTTAAAAGGAAGCATAGGAAGCATGGAATTTAAACATATGGTAACTTGTAGTAACAGGCTGAGGAACCTACGTCACTTCCTTCGTCTTGAAAAGTTTGCAAAAGTGGTTTGAAAAAATCTAGCGCTAATAAGAATATATACATCAATCGGTCATTTGTATAAATATTCTGCCTTCTTTGGGCACATTGTGATAACTGTAAACTGATTTGAAGTATTTAAAATCAGTAAAAACTCACCATGAGTCGACGGGTTCGTCGCCATTTTGTGTTTACGAAGTAGGGCTTGTGACAAAGGTTTCCTTTAGTTGGAAAAGATTGACAATTTTATTAAATTTTTGTACGAGTGCAAAATCTTTAATATTAATTTTAAATGGAAAAAAAGATAAATCAATAATTTTCATGCAAATAACAGTTGTCCTTTTCGTTTTTATTCTTCAGAAAATAAATAAAATTATTCCTTGTCACATTAATAATAAAAGAATGATAATTTCTTGCACATTTTAAGACTCTAGAGATGAATAATAAAAATATAAATAATAATAATAATAAATACAAATAATAATAATAATAATAATACATCGAATAATAATAATAAATATAAAGTTTATTCAAGTGTCGTCAATCATCTTTAACATTGTAAATTATAAATCATATAAAGACACATACTAACATCGATTTTTTAAATACCGCTTTATTTGGGATTTTAATTTATTATTCTTCATTTGAAGCTTACCTTTGCTAATTAATAAACGTATATACGTTGCATGGCACCATATATTTTACCGATATTAACAAGATATTTGATTATAGTTTTATTCATATGTACGGACTTTTTGGGGGAAAAATCAGCGTGGTTCAATCAAAAACAAACATACTAATCCATGTCCGAATCACAATCCAGAAGCGAAGTAAAAACTTTGGAACTGACAAGTTAGATTAGACACGTGAACTTCCACCAGGGAAGTGAGGCTGGGTGCTCCGGAAGGGTAAGCACCTCCTGTTTAGCTATCTACACCCGCCACGTGTCTAATCAAAATTGTGTGAAAGGAACATGGAACTATGAGACGTCAAAGATATCCAGGGAAATCCGGGACACAGAGACATCAAACTTATCAACAATACTGTGATGACGGCCATAAAACTTTTTAGGGGCTTAATAAGCCTAGCCTTGCAATATCCCCGAGTCAACAATTTCGTAAAATCGGGGGTTCGAATAAGAAAATTATGGAATTCCAACTTCGAACTTGCGTACGTTATGTTATGACACATGATCACATTACGCAAACCAAGTGTTGTAGCGATATATGTTCATAATGCATACTATTTTTCTGTGTATCATACTAAAATTATCAAAGCCCGCATCGATTTATCAGAAGGGTGAAAACCCTCCTTAAAAAATTTTGTTTTGATTTTGGTTAAGGTCGTATCTTATATAACTGATTTTTTTTAGATAAGCAGGTCGATATATATATAATTTAAATACATGTACTAGTATGTTATATAGAAATGATTGATTATGGAGAGGATATACTTGTATAAAATAACACGTTTGCTTTTGATTTGTTTTCAAAATTACACAAATATACTCTTTAAAATTCACGGTATATGAAATTGAGAAAAAATTTAAAGAAATAAGTGTATCGATTACGTTTGAATAAGAAATATAAATTGAAGTTAATTCACCCCACGTAAATTCGCCCCTTTCAAATTCGCCCCCACTTTCAACAAATTCGCTCCCATTAAAATCGCCCCTACTTCTTGCAAATTCGCACCCACTGTTGAAATCGCCCCCATTTTTTCCAATAACTATATAACCAATATATTTTTTATTTTTATAAAAATCAAATAAGAATAATGCTACTTTAGAAATGAAACATATCAGTGCATATATGTAATAATGGATTTGACTTTTTTGTTTAATTGTATTATTAAACGTAGTCAATGTTGCTTTTGACAAATTTATTTCTATTTATAAAATACCGACATGATAGTAGAAGCGTTTAAGTGAACAATGCATATGATGCTACCAGGAACAGAAAAAATGTTTCGTAAGGAGCGCCTGGCATGTTGAAAAAGGTGTTTTTTATGATTTCTCTCATCGATGTAATCTATCAATACGCTGATGTTATTCTTTAGTAAACGTTAAGTATTTTCTGTTCACTGTACCAATAAAAACAATGCATATTTACAAATAATTTGTGTGCAGTTAATTAGGCATAATTTTTGAAACATTGGGGGCGAATTTGACAGTTGGGGCGATTTGCTAAAAGTGGGGGCGATTTTGAACGGAGGCAATTTTGATATGGGGGTGAATTTGATGAAAGTAGGGCGAATTTGACGGGGGCGAATTCACTGTGGGGCGAATTCACTGTGGGGCGAATTGACCTGATATCAGAAAAACTATGATTATTCATTTATTTTTTGCAACTACGTCCAAAATCTACAGCCTGTGTGGCCGATCGTGTTAGTTTGTTGTCAACATACCGGTTACTGTTAAGTCGGTAATTGGGTCAACGGTTCAAATCCTGATGAATTTTTTTTTCTTTAAATTTTTTAAAAAAAATACTTGATTTTCTTGTGACTTTGTTTCTTTTACAGTTCACTTTAAAATTCTAATAATTGGAAGCATGTCCGAGAGAATACGCAATTAAATATCTAAATGGTCGGATGATGCTAGAAACATTATTCATAATTAAAGAGAAATGCATACATCTTAGGAAAAAATTATAACAAAAATATATTTAATTAGATAAAACCCAAAATAAATGCACAATTTTTCATTAATAAAATACAAAGTGCATAGCGAAAACGTGATAAGTATAGATTTTGAGACAATATACCATAACCACAAGGCTATCGTGGTATAGGTAAACAACATTGACCTGTACGTTTGACCTTTCATTAGAAATATTCATACAGGAGAATCCACCAAAAAAATGGGTAGTGTTAAAATCCAAGTAAATACGTCAGGGATATCGCTTTGTTTACGAGCAGTTAGGCGAGTAAACAATGCAATATCAAATTTGTTGCACGTCTAGGAAAGTACAATTGTTAATCGGATTACGTTGATTGTGTCCTCAGATACTAGCTGGAACGATCCCAAAACACTACCGACCTACTGAATACTAGTCATATTCTGGTTTTGTTGTTGTTTAAATGGTATTATTTCAAACGAAAACATTGCTTGTATTTTTTTCCAAAACAATTTCAACTTTCTTGTATTTTATATATGTTTTGGCGATTTTGTATAAGAATTTTCAAAAACATACTTCCAAAACCAACATAAGAAATATATTTATTTGAAAACTTATTCCCTCATCGGCAGCTCGGTGTAGTGTTAATATTGTCGCTTATCGAGTAAGAGTATTTGGGTTTGAATCCCATTGCTGACGTTTCTTTTTTTTCTTAAAAAATACACAGTGCACAGGTTTACTCTATGAGGTGAGTATATCTCACGATGTATACAAAATCAATACATGTACCTGTGTTCCCTTTACACAGATTTGTTGCACAATAATCTCTTAAAGGTCAAAGGTTACCAAAACCGAATTTTTTCAGTACTATTATTACATAATAAAGAGTCGATTTAGTCACAAATACCATTTTTAATAATTTCTGTCTGTTTTTTACAGCGTAAAACAAAGTCATGAAACTGTTGAAACACGGTGTTATCTCCCTTTTGAAGTAAAATGGCACAAATCCGGAAGTGACATAGAAAGTGTTATCGCAGCTATTTAGTTGCTGAAGCTTGTATAGAGAACTCTATTTATTACCCAAATTTATCAAAAGTACCTTCTCATGTTTTTATATATTTATTTATTTTTAGCATTAATTTTTTTTTCAATTTCCTTCGGCAGAAAAAAATAAATAAAAGAAAACATAACAATAAATAAATAAAAAAAGAAAGAACTATATTTTTGTTTTCTCTAAGTAACATAATTTAACATTTTTTTGAAATTTATTTATCTATTTATTTATTCATTTGTTTATTTATTATTTATCTTTTTATCACAACGAATTAATAAAAAGAATGCAAATTCTCGTTTTTTATTTAAAATGTTATCCAAATTAATTTTTATTTATATTAAATATCATTTTAATAATCTTTACATCTCTTTTTATTATTTCTTTCTTTATTTATTTATTTTTATCTATTTATCAAGACGAATTAATGAAAAGAACACTAATTTTCGTTTTTTATTTAAAATTATGTTCTTTTAATTCTCATTGATATTTAATATCATTTTTATTAACTTAACATCTGTTTAGATCTATTATTTATTTATTTTGGTAAACTAATAAACCAAAGTAGTTTTCGAGTTCTTTGTAACGGAGTCTGTAGTGTTTTGTTTCTTTTACATTTCTTTTTTTTTCTTTAGTACAGCTATATTATGACCTAAAATTGATCTTATTTCATATTTATTTTGAAAATTGTCTCATTTTTATTATTATTTTTTTTTGCAGATTAATATCAATGATTTATTACTATTATTTCTATTATTATTATTATTATTATTTACCCAAGTAATTAATCAAAAAACACGTTTTCGAGTAGAGTCCGGGTCCAACTCCTGCAGTGTTTTGTACAACAAAATATTAAACTACAAACTACTGGTTTAAAAAATAACTTCTTATTGTCTCTCAAATCAAATATATTGTAACAGGATTACTTGAATATGAAAACGTTTGTAAACAATTTCAGAACGAATGAATGTATGAATGTTTATAATTTCTCCGTTGGAGTACTAATCAGAAATCCAATTTTCATTTTATTAAATCTTCATGTTTGATTCTGTTTAAATTTATTTTCAGTGTGTCCATGATAATATAAAAAAAGGTTTTTAAAATTGTATCTGTGTCAAGGATTGACCTGGATATATTTGACGTCTCATAGTTCCATGTTCATTTCACACAATTTTGATTACAAACGTGACGGGTGTAGCTAGCTAAACAGGAGGTGCTTATCTTTCCGGAGCACCCGGCCTCACTTCCCTGGTGGAAGTTCACGTATCTAACCTAACGTGTCAGGTTATACTACTACTACTAATAGTAATAATAACTTTATTACGCCTAATTTTAATGGGATGAAAAGAACTCGTATTAAAATGTGATACCAGCGGTTCATTCTCTCTATTCCTACATTTTATATTTTCCTTCAAATTTTAAGAAATTTCATGTAGAAATAGAGGAAATAGTACTGGTCGTTGTATAAACATGTTCAGTGAAGTTTAAAACTACCGCATATAGGTAAATAACATTCACCTGAATAAAGTTCCCACCTAAATTCACCTGGATTTAGTGAAAAATAAAAAAAGTTGTTGTTGTTTTAAATATTGTTTAATTTGTTTTATAAATATATATTATGACCAAACCCTGCAAGACGTGCACAGAAATATTTAAGTTACAGAACAAATATTAACCCTTTAATCAGCAGAGAAATAATTAGAAAAATGCAAATAATGTATCCTTTTTCAAATTAAGTATTAATCAAAGATGCTAAAAGAATGATTTCGAAATTTACATGTTTTTAAGAAAAAAGTTATTAGACCAAAATATATAAATTAGCATACTTTTAATGCAAAATCTATTTTGTTTGGTCAAACTTGATCATTATTTCTACACAAATATCTTGGCTTTCGTTGGAATTTTACCACTACTAAATCATACACATATACCGGTACGTGTATATACAGCTTTTCAAAAATCAGTATTTAAAAATATTTACAGTAAAATTACAGTTGCTATGGCAATAACAACCATGCAAAAATTAAGAAATATGAAAATTTCTTTTTGTAAAATATATGACTTTTCATACATAATATCAATGAAACTATCAAATGAATTTTGATATGACAGATGGCTTCACAAATTGCATATTTTTGTCCAAAACATATAGATTCTAAATTTTTATATTGTATTTTTCTGTCAATTATTTAAAAAAATATATATAATAAAAATAAAATAAAATAAAATAAAATAAAATAAAATAAAATAAATTAAATAAATAATAATAATAATAATAATAATAATAATAATAATAATAATGATAATTAGAGAATAAATAAAAAACAATAATAATAACAGAAATTATAATGTATTTACAATTAAAATGAATTGATAAATACATGTAAATACATGTATTTCAATTCTTAATAACAAAGATACATACTTAAGTTTCAAATAAAAAGATGCGAAATGGGCATTTATTAGGTTTAATAGGTCGACCACGAAATTCATAAACTTAATCAGTATAATGCTAAACCAACAAATATTGTATTTTGCATGTATTTACAGGGAAGACACCATACCAGCACTAGTGGGACAATGCTCGACTTACTAATGACTTAATAAAAACTCGGTTGAAACTTTCTTTCGTTCTTTCACAATAAAGAACTATCGTCATTTTACACCCCTCACATACCAGTAATTAAGAGATAATCAATATGCTACATTGAGCAAGATCCTGTTTAGAAGTAGACATCACCTTTAATCAACATAGTTTAGCTTACAATTTGCAACATTAATTGACACGTGTGTATGCTTTTATGATATACCCGTTAAATGTTAGTTGTCATTTTTGATAGATCTTTTAAAATCAAATAAATTAAAGTTTAATTAGATTGGTTGGTTTGACAGGAGATATACAAGTCTCTGTTTGAACGTATGAACGGATGGACTGATTGGATTCTGAAATTAAATTTATTTTGAAAATTAAAATGAATCTATGGATTTTTATTTGATTGAATTCATTCATAATAAGTTGAATTGTCTAAAATGATTATACCACTCTTATTATTTTTTTCCCTGATTCATCTTCTAATATTTAACCTGAATACATTCAAAACAATTAGAAAGCTGCATGAAGGACTTGTGTAAATCTGGATTTAATTTATTGTGCAAAAAATTGTTTCTCGTTTTTTGTGATATTATTATATCCAACCTTTACAAAATATATCATTATTACTTCAATAAAACATTAAAACTTTTTTAAATGCCACACAAACCCACATATAACATATGGATACATATATAGGTAATGTGTCTATCCTCAACAGCTTAACACCATGAACGTCATCAATTAGGTCGTTGGAAAGTCACGAGCGGTGCCGGAAACTACCGAGTATTAAGAGTTCGTTCAGGTAATTTTATAGTGTATTACAGGTACGGTGTGGGAAACCGTCAGACACATCAATATTGATAATTCTACCAATAGGGGTGCAAAATACAAAATTTATAAATTTGGTGACCGGTGACCTGTTATTACTGGTATGTGAGGGGATGTTTATCACTCTTTAAACGATATTAACTTATTGTGAAAAAAATGAAAGAGAGTTTCACTCGAGTTTTGATAAAGCCGTTAGTCGAGTACAATCCCACTAGTTTCACGTTTTGATATGATTTCTTTTCATCCCAATAAAATAAGGCGTAATAAAAGTATTATATTATTATTATTATTATTATTATTATTATATTATAAAAAATAGTTTTTTGAATTTCATCATGGAAACACTGAAATTAAATTTAAGCAGAATCAAACATGAAGATTTAATAAAATGGGAATTGGAAATCTGATCAGTACTCCATCGGAGAAATTATAAAGATTAATTCATTCATTCTGAAATTGTTTACAAACGTTTTTATATTCAAGTAATCCTTGAATGTGTGTTTTATTTACTGATTAAAATAGCAGATAACAAAAACGTTTTACGTCATCATGTTTGGTGACGGGACTCAGACCTAAAATTTATTTCACTCGAGCCTCCTTAAATGTTGATTATAAAATTGCCTCGTCAACAATAGCTAATAGAATAAAAGGTTTACATAATCAGTGAAACAAAAACACGATTTAAAAAAGGTATATAGGCGAATGCACCCGTTTAACCTGTGACATGTTAGGGAAATCGGAAAAAGATGCTATTATTGATTGAATTTGAAAAAGCTTATTAGGGTGGAATTTTATGCAAAAAACATTACGCTTTTTGGCTCTGGAGAATCAATATTAAAATGAGTACGAACCTTCTACAAAGATGCCTCAAGTTGTGTTCAAAATAATGGTCACTTATCAAAATTATTTCCGATCAATAGGTGTGTTCGACGAGGGGGGGGGGGGCTCATTTTCCATACCTATTTATTACCTGTGATTAGCTATTAAGTGCAGCTATTAAATTTAATACAAATATAAAAGGAATTCACAGGATGAAATCACATCTTTAAGCATTGCATAAAGGTGGCATAAAGATGGTCTTTATGCAGTCTTTATGCATAGCGTAAAGATGCATAATGTCCAAAGTCCTTTATGCATCTTTAAACCATCTTTATGCATGAAATATTATAAATTATAATTATAATTTATAAATTATAAATAAAAATATATAAATTGAAAAAAAAATTATGTTTTTTAAATATTTTTTTTCAATTAATTAATAATTAATTAATTATTATTTATTTATTTGGTAATAAGTATTTATAAATGCATCTTGGATAAATATGTGACCAGGTAACAAGCGAAAACTAGAATTTTGTAATAAATTTCATAAATTACATAAAATCTCTCTCTCTCTCCCATCTTTTCGATATTAAGCAAATTCAGTCTTTCACGAATTTATAAATGTATACGGGGTAGCTGTATAACTGATCGCAGGAGAGTTTACCTGTAAGCAAGAGATATAATTTCATCACATGTGTTGGGGATGTTTTAAATACATGTATACACACATATATATACAATACAGTGGTTTTGTAGATGTTGATATCCTTAACTTTTCGTATTTAGTACGATGAGAGAGAGAGAGAGAGAGAGAGAATAAAATGTTTACAGTGTAGTCAACATAAAACCACTCCATTTTGCAAGATATTGAACATAGATATTTTTTTTATTTTTTATTTATTTATTTATTTATTTATTCATTTATTTATTTATTTTCCTTACATGTCAGAAACATATTGAACAAAATAATTGTGTAGTGGTTTGTCACCAGTGAAATAACAAATCAGAGATAAGGTAATGTACCGGTAGTCAAATAGACTCAAACTTGTTTTTAAAACTGCTGGACTAGTTGCATTATCCTTCAATAAGTGAACAAAAATAAATTTAAAACAGAAAAATATTAACCACCGTATGTACACATGTGGATATTTTTATTTATTGGTGTCAACTGAAAATTCAGTGTTAAAAAATACAGTAATTTGTATTTTATATTTTAATGTTTACAATTGTAAATTAAACTAATGCAAGTTATGTTATATTAGAAAAGTGCATTATGAAAATTTCAAAACCAGAACTGCCTTATGTTGCTTTTTAATTAATTAATTAACAATGTTGGTTTTTTAATTATAATTCTCTAGTTACTCAGTTTCCTTAATTATCCCAGAACTCCCTGAGAGAGAGAGAGAGAGAGAGAGAGAGAGAGAGAGAGAGAGAGAGAGAGAGAGAGAGAATTATAACTTGAGATAATTTGTGGCCTAGGCAAATTAAGAATACACTGAAGTCATTCAAACGCATTATTCAATTCAATTCTTTAATTAACTGTGTTCCTTACTCCACATTAGCAAATATATACAGTAGAGTTCGGCTATAGCGTTATGAATTAATTGAATTTAATAGGCATACTTTTAAGTCCTGGACAGTATATCGACATACAATCGTACAAGATAGTTTAGTGGAAGACTTACGGATCTTGTGGCACTTGACTTAACACATCTCGAAATCGTGGATGAGACAACGATCCTCGTTACCTCTGTAGTCATTATGTCAGTTGAGAGAGAGAGAGAGAGAGAGAGAGAGAGAGAGAGAGAGAGAGAGAGAGAGAGAGAGGACATCAGATACATAGTGGACTAAAGCGTGCGTTGACGGATCAAGATCACAGCACTTTTCACCGCTTAGATTCAAATCCCATCAGCTTCCATCAAGCTAATCCTACACGATGTGAAAATGTTTGCTTGTCGACTGTGAACTATCCTAGAACCGTTGGGTCGTCTCAAATAACTGACAAAATCTTAACATCCTCAATTTCTAGACGGCAATCATAGCGTCTCTGCTAAGGTTTGCATCAAACTGGATGGGGCAGGTTCTAGTGTAAGACAATACCTCAGTTCACTCCGGTTTTACAAATAATATCAGGCGAAACTTTATTACTCCGCTATCCTGATAATGTTGATAAAAGCTATCCAGATAATGTTGATAAAAAGTTTTAATCCCCAGAAACATATTAATTGGTGATCGTCAAACAAAAAATGTTATCTTAGAATATCACCAGGTCTGAGAGAGAGAGAGAAAGAGAGAAAGAAAGAGAGAGAGAGATTTGGGTTTACAGTGCCGTAAGCTTTTTTAAATTATTATCAAATGTATTCAAGAAATAGTATATGGCAACAGTAATGAATATTCAGATTTTCAAATAGTTCTACTGTGTTAAAGTGTCATCGCTATGATGTTCAAACTCTCTATTGAGATTTACTTCAATTTTGCAGAATGAAATTATTTGCTCTTCTGGTGTTTAAAAATCATTACTTCGCTTACTTTTTCTCTCATAAAAACAGTTTAAATGTGAGTGATTTAATCAGGTTTTACGTCCCTGTTAAGAATATTTCACTTATATCGAGATATCACCAGCTATAGGTGAAGTAGTAGAAATTGTGACCATACAGGGAGGGTACGCCTGACACGGGCCATTTGATTTTAAGATATCTTTCAAATGACCAATGGCTTTTAATCCTGAATGCGGCATATATGTATATATTTTCCCAAAGACATATAAATGTCTCTGATTTTCCAAATAATTGTTTGAAATCTGAAAGTTTTAGAGCTGGTCACGTGACCACATGTCCTAAATTTACTCATATAAATTATGAAGGATGTGATCATCTCCTCCGTGGCCTAATGGATAAGGATGCAGAGTAAGATAAGAATGTATATTCTGGGAACCCAAGGGTCGTGAGTTCCAGTCCCGCTCAGGACAAATAAGTAAGTAGGTTAAAATAAATATCAATGCGTACTTAAATAATGTGTACATGCTTAATTTGCATAGAGTAAAATAAATTAAAGGAAATATTAAATAAAAAATAGAACTAATAAAGAAATAAATATATGAAAAAATCAATAAAAAAAAATAATGATTAAATCAAATAAAATAAAATAAAAAATAAAAAATTAAATAATAAAAAAAATAAACAAATAAAAATAAATAAAAATTGGAAGTGCAATAGTTTTGGATTTTTAAAAATTATCTTTAGCTTCATATTTATATAATTTTAAAATTAAATAAACATATTGAAATTTGTTTACTCTGAATTATAATAAATCGTACAAAAAAATACGAACTAAAACTGAATTTAACATAAAGATGGCGTAAAGATGGCATAAAGTACTTTGGACATTATGCATGCATAAAGATGGCATAAAGATTGCATAAAGATGGCATAAAGACTGCATAAAGACATCTTTATGCCACCATTATGCCATCTTTACACCATCTTTATGCATGCATAAAGACATGTTTTCGTGCTGTGATTATTGAAGACAGATCGGAGTACCTTATTAATCAATATACGGACGACACCTCTTTGACTTTGAAAGACAATAAACATTATTTTAATGAAGCTCTAAAAATAATTAATGATTTTTCTAAGTTATCTGGTCTAAGAGCTTATTTTGACAAAACAGAGGCAATTTGGTATGGGTTAAAAAGAGTAAGTTCTGATATGTATGAGACAGAAAAATAAAATAAAATGAAACAACAATGGAAATTTAAACTATTGGAAATAAGAGTTTTAACTAGAAAATTATGTTGAAAAAGTGATTACATTCAAAATCTATCAATAACTGATTCCTCAAGTTGTGCCTCATATTTAGACTTATACCTGAATTATGACGTACACGGAAGGCTACATTTGAAACTTTATGACAAACGTGATGCCTTCAATTTTTCTCTTGTCAGCTTTTCCTTTTTATGCAGCAATATACCTGTTTCTCCAGCTTATAGTGTATTTGTTTTTCAATTAATACGCTTTGGTAGAGCTTGTTCCCACTATGGGGGCCTTTGTACAACAAAGGAGGTTGCTTGTAAATAAATTGTTGATTCAGGGATATTGCAAGCCTAGGCTTATCAATGCCCTGAAAAACTTTTATGGCCGTCATCGCAGTATTGTTGATAAGTTTGATGTCTCTGTGTCCAGGATTGTCCTAGATATATTTGACGTTTCATAGTTCCACGTTCCTTTCACACAATTTTGATTACACACGTGGCGGGTGTAGCTAGCTAAACAAGAGGTGCTTACCCTTCCGGAGCACCCGGCCTCACTTCCCTTGTGGAAGTTCACGTGTCTAGCCTGACTTGTCAGTTCCAAAGTTTTCACTTTGCTTTTGGATTGTGATTCGGACATGGATTAGTATGTAGGAAAAGTCACTGTCATTAAAACAATAGCTCTCCCAATACTTGTGCACTTGTTTACTGTTTAATTTCTGAATGCAAATGAATTTAAACACATAGATCATTATTTAATACATTTTGGAGAGATGCTTTTTCCAGTTGGTTTCAGATACAGAATAAAAACGACGACAAATTGGTAAATCTTATGTAAAATCCTTTGTGGTTTAACTCTGTTCTTAAAGTAAACGATAAAGGAATGTTTCACAAGTACCGGTGTAGAAAAGAAGCGTATTTCAATGAAGACTTTGTCAGCTAAAATGTATTTTATTAAATTTGAAGAATATACTTTAAAATATGATTTGCAATGCACATTTTTAGATTACTATAGTGTCATTGCTTCTATTCCGATGTTTTAGAGAAAACGGATTGAATCTTTCACGGTATATTTCAACCCAAAAATATTTGGATTAAGCAACTAAAACAGTTTGAAAAGGTTACAAAACATTTTTACAATTCATTTTTGGCTTACTTCAATAAAACATTTTATAATGTACAAAAACGATGGAATAAGAAATTGAAAATAAATTTAAATTCAGATTCCTGGGAAAGAAATTTTAACACACCTTTTAAAATAACCTATAACTCAAAGCTTCAAGCATTTCAATTTAAGTTAAATCATTGCATCTACTTCACTAACAGCAAATAAATGAAATGTAACATTTTGGAAACAGAACTTTGTACATTTTGTGAAGAGACGATAGAAACAGTTACTCGCCTATTTTTGGAATGCGCTTTTGTAAGAATAATTTGGATTCAACTTTAACAAAATTTTAACAGAATTCATGCTGTTAAAGTTAATTTTAAAAATGAAATAATTCTTTTTAGTCTACAAACAGAATCAACAACAATAACTGACTGTTTTAATCTATGTTTAATAAAGCAAAATATAATATTCATCTTTGTATAATGCGAACAACCCTCCCCTCCTATCAAGCTTGTATTGAAACTATCAGATACCATAAAAATATTGATATTTATATTTTATTTTTGTATGAACTGATAAAAGCCGATAAAATAAGACAAAAATGGCAAATGCTACAGTTATAGATGATAAGTTATTTATTGTACACCATCTTATTTAGACAATACTGATTCATTAATATTTGTACATGTAAGTAATAATGGGATGATTTTCCCACATGTTTCTAATTTAACTGCTAGCTTATTTGGTAAAATATATTTTGGTCCTTTGGGTAGCTTTTGAACATCTTCAAAATAATTTTGGTCCAAGCACTACTGATGAGGAATTGTATTCCGAAACTGCCGTCTAGTGCTGTAAAATTAAAACTGGTATAATATGTAATTATGGTTATAAATATGAAGATGAAATACTTTTTACTTGCGACGGCTATATTGTTAAAAATTCTACAGTTTAAGCAAAAAAAATATTTGAAAAATAATTTTCTTTTTTTACCAAAGTATGAAAGAATTGGACAAGTTGCATACGTAATATTATTCCCTACGCGAATTATTCAGTGTGTAAAATGTCCAATTCTTTTATACTTCCATAACAAAAAGAAAAATTAATTTCATTTCTTTAATAACAGCGTGATATAATGAGTAGAATTGCTAAGGACAAAAAAACTGACAAAATATCTTAGGCAAACATTTTTGTGACATCTTAGAAACTTTGGCTACTAAGATGTAGTAAGTATCGCTGACATTGCACACTCATCTAGATGACATCAGACTTAAATACGATGGCTACTAGAGGAAAATGCGGGGGCTTTGCACAGTCGTATTGCATTCCTTACATAATCAGACAGATTCTTGTTCCATTCGTATTGTCTTCGTGAAATTAATATTTCCAATTGTACCGATGATGATACAAAGTTAAAACGACGGTTTTACATGATACTCTCGGGATATCCTTGCGAAGGGCAAAATGTATATACGAATTTCAAACGGAACCTTCGTATTGTCCTTAAACAATTTTTGACATGCTAAATATTTTGTCAACGATCACGATGTTGCTACCGAAGTCTGAAAAACTCAAGAAGCGACCATACGATGATTGAAGATGACCTCAGAAATAGCCGATAGTTTAACGATCAGAACCGAAATTAATTTTCGTGTGGTCATAGGTTGCCAATTTAGGGACAGAGTGACGCGGGCTTAAACAAAATACTGTCATTTTAATAGCCTATTTTATTTGAATATATTCGGGTCAGGCGCATAAGCTGACATTTTGTTATTTTAAAAAAGACAGCATCTAACAAATACGCTGATTTTTCAAAAATCTAACAAAAAGTCTTAATGCTATATTATTAGGTTATATTTCAAATATTTGTTATTAACATTATTGTCAAT
Organism: Anadara kagoshimensis; assembly: GCA_021292105.1. Lineage (NCBI taxonomy): Eukaryota > Metazoa > Mollusca > Bivalvia > Arcoida > Arcidae > Anadara > Anadara kagoshimensis. Next base: position 13,058,596 of record CM037871.1, on the reverse strand, counting down.
CAAAAATATTGCTATTTATTTTCATTTTATCTTGATATTAATGTTTTAACATGTTTACATTGTTCTTTATTATTTTATTTTCAGAAACATGACCCCGAGGAAGAATATAAGATATATTTGTGTTTTCTTTATGTTCGGTGTTTTTATATTATTATCAATTAAGAGAATTGATATTCCTGAAATAGCCGAGAAAATATCCGGGATATCCATGAAATCCATTTATGGGTATAACAGTCTTTCATCTATAAAAGTATATCAAAAAACTCCTGACAATTGGATTCTTGATCCGGCAATATGTCCAAAAATTCCATACTTTCCAAAAACAACATTACGTACTCCGGCTGGGAATACGACTATTTACCTCTACGAAAATAATGAAGATCCAGGTATAAGCGTCTCTATTCGTTTGACGGGTTCATTTCAACCAGAAGTCAGTGAGATATTCTGTAAATTAATCGCAAGCGAAGCAACGTCACAATACATTGATATTGGTGCTAACCTTGGCGTAATTGCTCTTTCTGTCGCTAAATGTGCAATCGGGAAACCCGTATTTGTAGTGGAACCAGTTTTTTCAAACATTCAAAGATTATGTCATTCGGTGAAAGATGGGAATTTTACAGATCAAATAACTCTTCTTCGAACAGCATTGTCAAATAAAAGGAGATATGTGAATCTCGGTTATATGGCGAGTAAAGGATGTGGACGTGTTTTAGATAAAAAAGATGTCAAGCAAAATACTGTTCTTATTAATGGCACTTTAATGACAGCAACTCTAGACGATATGTTATCTCTACCTGGATTTCAAAAGAGAAAAACTTTTATCAAGATAGACGTCGATGGACATGAATATAACGTTTTGGATATGGGACGGAACTTTTTTGATGTCGTTGATGTAAGGGCGGTTATGGTTGAATGGATCTTATATAGAAATCAAAATGAAACGTCAAAGAAGATCATAGAATTTTTTAAGGAAAGACAGTTTACCCCCTATGATTATCAGACGTCAAAAATTTTAACAGAGAATGTAAGCAACGCCTGGCCACATGATGTGCTATGGAAACCTAATACTACTTAGTTTGATTGTATGATTTATGTGGTGTGTAAACATCAGTTTTATATTTATATACTTAAAACAAATTTTAAAGGTATTATTGTAAACCATATTTTATTCGCGTGCGATTAACTTTCGCGTGTTTCGCGAGGACAAAACAATCGCGAAAGTTAACCGTCGCGAATTTGTTTATGAAAATGGTTTTATTTATACCAAATATTAAGCTAAAGACCATATCTCGAACGTTGATAGTCGCAAAATGGTTTTGGTCAGAGAATCGCGAAAGGTAATATCCGCGAATAGAAGTTGGTTTACAGTATTTGTTATTGACACTTATGTACTTGTTTTGTATTCGATACAGACAAGCGGCATTATTAAACGAAAATTTACAATAAAAGGCAGAATTTTTTTACTTTGCGAAATCTAATGAGGCCTCTATATACTAAAGACTATGGTGATAGAAGCAAACAGCACTTGAAAATTCAAATGACTGCCGTCTTGTCAAAAGGGCCCTTAAGTTGGATTTTTTGCATTTGAATTTTGTTATATCTGAATAGACAAGTTTATTCAGTTGGTCTGCACGATTTTTGTATGTTTTACACATTTTAGCCTTGAAATAGAATTTTCATTATATTACAGGAGAAAGTTTTACAGTTAGTGTTAGTTTAACCTACATAGGTAAAACCTATGGAACCTATGTAGGTAAAACTAATATTCCTTCAGAGACGCATTATTGAACATAATAAAACCGGTAGTACCATATTTAATCATGTAGAAAATTGTAAGAGATGTTAAGAGTTCAGGATCACCAAGTGTTTCAAAACTCTGAATAAACGTAATGCAGACTTTGACTTGGTGATCCTAGAGACTTTACATATCAAAGAAGAAAGGCCCACCCCAAACAAATAATTAGCGCGTGATGGCACTACTTTCTTCTTATTGAATGTGTTTCACTAACCTTAGACTAAACCCTAATTAGTTTTTCACTTAACCAGGTGACACTTTTTGTGTAATTATATTGTATAATCTGTAAATAATTTTTATATATCTTGTATTTGTATTCTTAATTAGTTGAAAATGTAAGCTTGAAAAGAAATGTTTGCGATATGAAGAATCATGCTGTCCTTAGTTTTTATTTTCTTTTTATCTATAAAATCCTATACAATACCTGCAGTTTTTTTAATTTATTAGTAAGAAAAAAAATTGTCTCATAAAACATATATCCGATTTACGGAAATATTTAACAATTTATAAGTGTTACCAGCCTTAGACTATTATTAAGACTGCCACCTCGATTGCAAATCACGTTTAATCGCGTTAAATATCGTAAGGTCACGGGCCTTGCGCATGCGTATTAAACAATGTTAAACTCCACTACTATGCGTGTCTATTAAAATTTGCAATGAATACGCGTTTGATATATATCTTTAATAACACCAATGAGTATTTCCTATGATGCAGTGGTTTTCTTTTTATAACAGATTGTTTGTGACAGTTTTTCGTTCTACAATTGTGATAAGTACACCGCCATTTTATGACCAAGGGAGATAAACACATTGGTATTATGAGAACGCTTGGTCATGATTTAAAAATCAGGTTTCCAGATCCAACGACGCAAACGTGGTTCTCGAGAGATTGAGATATTCATATCATTTATTTATAGAATTTTAAATGGATATCTAATATAGCGAAAAAAGTTAATTAATTTTTCAATGAATTTAGTTGACAGAATGCCTTTAAAACTAACCGAATAAACATCTGATTCTACAAAATCTTGGTTGTTTTAGGTTCGATTAGAAGTTTTTAAATTTACTAAATAGGTTTATGACAACTTGAGAATTTAGTACTAATCATCTGGTATAAACACAATCGTCAATGTCACGCGGCCGCTCAAACCCCGAGTCGGGGTCATCCTGTTTCTCCCACCTTTACTTACATTTAAGATTTTTGTTTATATGGCCGTCATCACAGTATTGTTAATAAGTTTGATGTCTCTGTGTCCAGGATTGCCTTGGATATATTTGACGTCTTATAGTTCCATGTTCCTTTCACACAATTTTGATTACACACGTGACGGGTGTAGCTAGCTAAACAGGAGGTGCTTACCCTTCCGGAGCACCCGGCCTCACTTCCCTGGTGGAAGTTCACGTGTCTAACCTAACATGTCAGTTCCAAAGTTTTTACTTTGCTTCTGGATTGTGATTCGGAAATGGATAAGTATGTTTGTTTTTGATTATAATGGTTAATCAGAGAATGAATAAATAAATAAAACAATAAATTTGAATGAATTGAAATAAAAAATTGAAAAATCATTAAATTATAATAGTTATTACTGTTAATAAATAAAAAAATAATAAATAAATAACTTGAGTGAATTACTAGAGTTAATTTCATAAACTGAACTCAACTGCTTTCTGTGAGTTGTACTTTAGCTGAGATATAACACTGTGGTTTTTGAGAGGTTCAAGTCATTCTGCTGTAAAAAGTGGCAAATGTACAACTACAACCTTTACAGTTTCTAACTAACAAATTTGGAAGAGAAAAATTAATTTAGTTGGTTTTCGATAAATTGCTAAGAACAAACGTAATGAACGTGTATTTGATATGCAGTGTTAAAACAGTACATATCAGGATCAAGTTGGATAATTTATTATATAATTCGGATAAAATACACTGTAAGTTGGGAAATATACGGAAACTTTGGAAACACAGCAACACCAAGATACAATTATTCAAAATTGGCACTAAATTAAATAAACTTGATTGAATATTTGCTTATAAATTTTTATTTTATCATTTGTGTAATTATGAAATAAATAAATAATACATAAATAAATAAATAAATTAATTAATTAATTAATTAATTAATAAACATTATTTAATATTTGGAGATATTTTTTTTCTTTTTATTAATGTTTGCACAACAAGAGACAATTGGTTAGCGATCCGTCAATTAGCGTTTGACAGCTCCAATTTTCTCAACAATATCAATTGACATACTTCAATATAGTAAGATTATTCAGGTCGGGTATAGAACAATGATTTTAGGTTAAAACTACGTTGGGGTTTTACCCAGATACAATTCTGAGTAATCTGATGATTTTTTCATGGTTTTTGTATGGAAATATTACAAATAAAGTCCCCTATAAAAGAATCTTTGAAAACAGCCAAAGGACTGCGTATGATAAGGGAGTCAAAATGGACCACTGTATAGCATCTTTATTTTTAGCATATTATTACACAAAGGTCTACTCTAAATAAAATTGCTAATTTTTTACCTAGAAACTTTTGTTTGGTTATAAAACAAAGCAAAATGAATTGTTTTATTAGTCGCTTTTGTTATTCTGCACATTTTGGCCTGTTTTGAGAAATTGTAGTATACTAATTTGCATAACATCATTCTTGTTTAAGTTTTTCTTAATAAAAATGTCATTGACGGTCATTGTACAACAAAATATGATGTAGAATCGCATCAAAAGGCAGCAAAATAAAGCCACAATTCAAAATGAAAACACACTTGTTAGCTTCGTTCCTTTCACTCTGACTACATATACGTACGATGTAAGGTGTATTAGAATTATATCTTCTGAACTGAATTTTACAAAGTTGAGTTGAGTTATTGTGTGTTATGTCCCTTTTGCGGTTATGGCATTATACAGCAGAGTTTTTTTTTGTTCCATGCTGAACGTTACACAAAACCTTGTTCATTTTAAGTTCCCATCCGAAAGAACCATGACTTTCATTTCCTAATGCCGAGTGCTTGGTGAAAGAACAGTCACTACCCACTTTCTTCGGTCAGAACGGGTTGGGGTTCGAGACCATATCCTCCCACTTATAAAACAATCACCCTATCAACTAAGCTACCACAGGTCACAATTTTACAAAATGTGAACCTCTTGCAGATAGTGCCAAAATAGGGACTTAGGAATCAACAACATAATGTTAGGTACAGTATATAGCGTTCCTTTCAAAATGATCTCACCATACATACAAGTTCAATACAAGTCTGGACTGATACTTTAAAGTAACATGGCATGTACATTATATTATTAAAAATATTAGTGATATCATTTTATAAAATGTGCATTTTTTGCAGATATTACTGATTTGAATAATCCACTAGTAGGAAATGGTAATAAATACAATGATTTTGGGTAAAAAGAATCAAAAGGAGTCTAAAAATAAAATTTAAAACAATGTAGTATGTTTATAAGTTATAGATCTCAAGAGTGAAATCGTAGTGGCTCCAATCCCAAGTAAGAGTAGACATTTTGTCAATGTGTGAATATGTTTTCATATATACAGTATATTTAAAATCATCACATATTTTAACTTTATCATTTTAAAAAATACTTATATATTCATTACTATTTTGTATATATATATATGAGAGACAGAAATAGAGAGTTTCATATGCAACCAGCTCAAAGTATCAGGAATGGAAAGATTTTTGTGACAAATTATTCAGACAGAGAAAGAGAAAGGTTGTGCTGATCTATTGTTCTTAATTTAATAATAAGATAATATAAGCATGTTTGAATATTGAGAGAGAGAGAGAGAGAGAGAGATTGTAAGTGTTAATTAACTCTCGTTAATTTAATAATTCATGCATGTGTTTAAATATTGAGAGAGAGGAGTGTTGATGTATTCTTGTGAATTTAATTAATAATGTTCAATATTGAGAGAGAGAGAGAGAGAGAGAGAGAGAAGAGAGAGAGAGAGAGAGATATAGTTCTTGTTAATTCAATAATATATATATGCATGTTTGAATGTATTTAGTTTGATTATTATATTTTATTGAGATATTTTACTGTTATCGGTAGTGACTTGTCTTTAGTTTGACCGTCCAGAGCATGGTAAATCAAGCGTGAATTTGAAATTCACTCCTACTCTTTTTTTTATTTATTTAAGACTACCACATGCCACAAATCTTGCCAAGTAGTTGGTTTAAATGATCGATGTTAGATTAATGTTAAATAACAGAAATTTCAATTTTTGAGAGATTTTTTTACTAAATCTAGATTTGGTATCAAACCAAGGGAGATAATTCACCAAGGATTTTTTGTCAGATATAATAAAAATTATTTTCCTGTGACACGTAGTGTGCTCTTTCATTGCAAATAAAACCATAAAAATTCTCAGAATAAAGCTTTTATATGAGTCTATAAAACAAATTCCAAAAAAATATTAAGAACGCATTTATATAAAATATTCTTGTTTTTAGCACATCATACTTAAATTATAGCTTAATATAATTATAGGTTTTAATCCATATTTTGCACTCGTTCAATTTAAAATAATTAATGAAAAGTAATAAACTTTGTAAGGGAAACATTGTTATAACATTAGTTGTCTTACAATAGCTTTTTTCATTCGGATTGTGCATACAATTTTTGGAACAACATCCATTTTCTATATCTTTTCAAAATTTAGATCTTTGGTTAAGCTTTAACTAACATAATTAAGGCTCAAAACAAAAGATAATATGTAGAAAATTTACAAAAATTTACAGTGGTTAATGCATGAACCGGGATCGGAATTAACAATTTAAAACGACCAACTTATAAATTTCACCAAGAGAGATAATTCTGTCAGATGGGACATATAAGATAGATCACATGCATACAATAAAGGTTAATTAAATTATTACAGATATTGAACATTATTTTATTTTTTATTTTTTTTTAATTTTTGTACTAATAAAATAATTTTGCACATTTAAGATTAAAATTGACAGCCTGTCAATTTAATTTTGACACTTCCTTTGCGGGTGACCATGTACTGATTATAACAGCATTGTGAAAATCAAGCAAAACAACATTCTTTTGCCCTCCAATTCTTTATGGCACACTGACGTACTCTTTACAAGTATTTAGAATAATCCAAAAACATCAATATTTATCTTCACCTTCGAAATGCCTACTTAAAGGTATAAATGCTATGATGTATAAAATCTCAAACAAGGAAATTTATTACAGATAATAAGGCATTTTTAAATTTACTAAATGGCTTTATCTGTAACCCATGCAGATAAAATGACAAATGAATTCAATCAAGAGGTAGATGAGAGTAACAACAATACATCGTTTCCTAAAAGTAGCCCATGATTATAAGATGATAAAGACATTTAAAGTTATTTTTCCTCACAGTAGATGCATTGGTATGTCATTAGACTGTCATTGTTGCAAATCGATTTCAAAATGATGATAAAGAAACTATATTTTATAAACTTTCAAAAAAAATTGAATAAAAAATAAAGCAATGATCTCTATTTTCAAATACGTTATATATTCATGTATCAATGCCAAAACATTCGGTGCATTACATTTGTGAAAATCCATATGACATTGCGCAAAAATAGTATGACGATTGCGCAAAGGCTTATATTACGATTGCGCAAAACGTAATTGCAATGTTAAATAAACATCCAAAACGTAATTGCCATGTTAAATAAACACTACCCTTTCCATTATAAGAGACATATAAAAGCACAAATATAAGTCTGTTGAAATTGGGTTAAAAGGTATCATTCAATAAGTCAACACTGGCTTAAAATTGTCAATTTCGTTTAAAAGTCCACTCTGACTGATATTTATATGTGATTGTTTTAACATACTGTGACCGACTTATATCGCCTGTTGTGTACAATTCATACCGCTCATTAACAAAGTCCATTTTTTCTCTTCATTTCGTCTGACTGTGGTCCGTGTATCAAATCTGTAAATTTAAACTTGTCAGGTGTAGTTTATTTAACAGTTTAACATGGGCAGTAGTATACACCCTTTGCGCAAATGTCATGCGTAATGTAATGCGCCCAAAAAATTGTAGTTCTGTTTCTAAGGCCCTTTTGATCCCTTTATCATACGTAGTCACTTAGTTAAACACGTTAAAATCACAATTTTGTGAATAAATAAAAAATAAAAGACAGGACTGATTTCTCAAGTTCTGCTTCATATTTAGATTTATACCTGAATTATGACCCCCACGAAAGGCTACATTTGAAACGTTATGACAAACGTGTTGACTTCAATTTTTCTGTTGTCAACTTTTTCCTTTTCTATGCAGCAATATACCTGCTTCTCCTGCTTATGGTGTATTTGTTTCTCAATTAATACGCTATAGTAGAGCTTGTCCCACTACATGGACTTTATACAACGAAAGCAGACTGCTTGCAAATAAATTGTTGACTCAGGGATATTGCAAGCCTAGGCTTACCAAGGCCCTCAAAAAGTTGTATGGCCGTCATTACAGTATTGTTTGATGTTTCTGTGTCCAGGATTGCCGTAGTTTCATGTTCCTTTCACACAATTTTGATTACACACGTGGCGGGTGTAGCTAGCTAAACAGGAGGTGCTTACCCTTCCAGAGCACCCGGCCTCATTTCCCTGGTGGAAGTTCACGTGCCTAATTTGTCAGTTCCAAAATGTTTACTTTGATTCTGGATTGTGATTCGGACATGGATTGGTATATTTGTTTTGATGTAGACTATTAAGTAGCAGTGGAAATTAAATAAACGATCAAATTAAGTCAAGTTCTTCATTCTCATAAATTATACATTTTACAATACAGAGAACATATAATACATTATAATATACATAATAACATAAGTTTACGTGAGTTGTACACATAATTTAACCAGAAGGACTGACTTTCCCCATTGATAATACTAATAAATTTACATAGATTGTTTCAGAAATCTTTCACAGTAATTGGATTTTTAGAAAAAAAGGAATATATTTATTTAGATCATTAGCTAAAGAAATCCATTTTAATATATAATGATATTCATCCCCAATTTCATCCCATTCAGTGTTTCATTCCTATCTATATTCTGCCAACGTCCAGTTGTACCTTTAGAAGACTTATTACTCACTTCTGTTGAAATTGATCACATAATTTCAATTTAACAGACAACTATCCACTTTTTATTTAAATTTTGACAATGTAAAATAAACAATTCAAAATTTAAACCTTTTAAACATTTGTTATACAGCATATGATAAATCAAAAATAAATATTTTGTTTCTTTAGCAGTGACAATATTTGCCCAAAAACATATAATTCGTGTAAAACTCGCGATCAAACAAAGCAGAAACAAGTAAGTTATAAGATTTCTGAACGTTCACCATGGAAGTGAGGTTGGGTACTCTGAATAGGCAAGCAAACTCCCTCAGTTTAGTCAGTCACCTCAGACACGTGTGTAATCAAAATTGAAAATGGAAGAAACATGGAACTATGGGATGTCAATATGGTAAATTTTGATATAAGAAAGAATTCTGTAACTAAAATACATGTAATTGAACAACGTTGGAACACTATATTGCCAAACACAACAGATATATTGTCTATCAAGACCAAGATTATATTTGGAATCCTTATGTTGCTTTACAAAGTATCCAGAATATTTGTTCAGCATTTCTTATTTATATTTTAGCTTAATGTTTGGATATCAGTCACCTCCGTTCATTATATATTTATAACAAACAAACACTTGATATACTTTTTTTTATTCTTTTAATTAAAAATTTACATGATTATTTTTATCATGAAGTAAATAGCAATAAAAACAGCCATGAAGTATTTTTAAATGTTCATCAATCAAAAACAAACATACTAATCCATGTCCGAATCACAATCCAAAAGCAAAGTAAAAACTTTTAAAACTGACAAGTTAGGTTAAATACGTTGTAAAATTATGTGCATTGAAGTTTAAACTAAGTGTAACTCTTGAATTTCTGGTTTTTTACTGGTCCTTCAGGCAGCAGATGTGGAAGAATTTTCTGAATTAAGTACACTTACACTCAGCTTAAGAAAAATGGGTAAATTACAAACACAAAAGAACAAAACTTGAGATTGTAACTGGGATACCAGTTACGTATGATTCCCCACCATCCATAAATAATTTATGGCATATATCTGGTGAAAAGACCCTAGCAGGGTTAGCGCTGGGTTGGAAAAGTCTGTCGCCAAGGAAATCGCCAGTTGTAAAATTTTGTCGCCAATTTCATTACTGTGTCGTCAAAAAGGGTACTTTTTGACACATACAATATTTGACGTAATACACGAGTCGAGATCGGGTACCTGCATGTGCAGGTAGTCTTGCATCAAAGTTACGGCCCTTCATATATGAATTACAAGATTGAATAAAACAATAAATGAACAAGAGATGTTGTTGTTTAGTTATTAGTCAACAGGTAAATTTTGTGATTTTCACGTCACATGCGTTTTCAATGTTGTGTATATATTGCCGTGATGAACGGTTACATTCCAAAGGCAGTTGTGTATGAAGTACATTTGTACCGCGCCGACCTGGTAAACTAAAAAAAATCATACCTTGATTACTTTTTTTAAATTTCTTTGAAAGTTAAAGTAGATTTGATTTAAAGTTTTCGGTTGAGAAAAATCGTACATTGGAAGGCCTTCTCGGCATAGGAAGTGACGTTTTCAATGAATTTCATTGAATAAGAAAACTCGTAGAACCCCTCTCAGGCCTCTGATTCGGCGTCGCCGCGTGTTACAATGAATAAACACGTATCGCCAATTGCGATTTTTTTCTTTAACTGGCGACAAAAAACGGCTCTTTGCGATTTTTCTGGCCAAGTTTTCAAAGTTCACCGGTAATTTGGTCACCAGTACTTAACAGGTGATAACACATTGAATGCAATGACGGATCGGCGAGTGTCACTGAATAAACACAGTAATTAACGACTGGTCTTAAAGAATAAGTTGATTAAGATCGTTGTCTTAGGTGTGAATGTAAGACCTTCTAATTATGGGCAGGTAGATCCAGGTAATATTGGAGCGTGTCGACATTGTTTGATGATATACCCAGGTGCCCTCCCGATGTCGTCAGACAGTAAAAACATCGATGGACTCGGAATTATTGTAAAATCCAAAATAAAATATAATAAAAGTTACCCTTAATATTTTTAAAAAAAAAGTTTATTGATTAATAATCGTGATTCAATGCGCAATACACATCGTTGGAGGCCATCTGTTTGTATTTTAATTACGCGACTTATATCGGTTATTCCTATATGTTTGAGGTTCATGATCATAACAATACATTTACCCAGTCAAAATATATGAATTTTTGTAACTCTAGTTAAGAATATGTCGTCTCGGTCAAGAATATTCCTCATTTTTTCGTATATATATATATATATATATAAAGAAAAAGTTAGTTTCTCAGTGTCCGGTAGAATATAATAAAATAAATAAGTACAACACGATTTTGTAAAGCATTAGCGCTTTCATTTCATCTTCAGATGCTTTACATAGTAACATTCATACATAGTAACAAAGTAACTAGTGATGACGTCATTTAGACAATAGGATAATAAAACAATACGATGACGTCATTATTAAGGGAGGTAATTATGTTAGACTGTTTAGTATTGGCTTTAGAGTTCTAATGAAATATTTTTCTTTTTCTTTTCTTTCAATTGCATTGTCTGTAAATAATTTATAAAAGGGGAATATAAAAAAAATTTTGGAAATATTTTGGAAACAAATTAACAATGCTAACGAAGCAGATCAATACGAGAAATGGCTTATGGAAGAAAATCCAATTCTACCACGGAAGTACAGAATAAAACCTATCCGAGGAGAACCAGAAGAACAAACCAAAATCAGAGTAAACATTGCTATAGAAACAGTTAAAGGTGAAATTGAACTTCTCAGAATGCGATCAAGTGATCAGCAAAGAAAAGTTATTGATTTGGATGAACAAATTAACACAGAAATGAAAAAGAAAGCATCAGGGAAAATTTTAGAGATGATTGAAAATATGTGGAGAATAGACTGTGATCGAGAAGAAGAGAAATCACTCAGCAGATGGCGGTATAAAGAAATTTGGATGTTAGATTATGTGAGAAAATACGGAAATGAAGTAGTGAAGGAAAACAAGAAAAAACAACCAAACAATTTCCAACGTATGGAAAGAAAAACTCCAAAATTAAGACCACAACCACAAACGTATGCAGAAGCAGCAAAAAATACTCCAACTAGAAATAACAAACAGCAGAACTATCAACAAACAAAAGACAGATCTGCAAGAAATCAACCACAAACATATACTAACATTCCAAGAATTCAAAGAAATAGAAACGCCGGCCGGGGACAGTATAGGCAAAACAGAAGAAATTACTCCAATTGGGGTAGAAATTATTACCAACCCCAAACATCTGAATGTTGTTACCCATCCAATAGATTTATTAGGAATGAGAAAACAACCTATATTGGACAAAGAGCCAACAGGTATTTTTTAGGCGGTGGCAAACCAAGCCAAGGACAATATTTCCCGAAGAGAAAATAAGAACTCAACCGGAACCTGAAACAAGAGTTGAACCAAAAGTAATAAACCTTTCAAATCAAATTTTAACGCCTACCGAAATAAAACTCTTAGCAAAGGGCCTCAAATTTACATCAACACCTAGACCGAATCCTCAAGAACTAAAGAACGATATCAAAGAATATACGCGAAAATTAAGATTAACGGAATATTTTAACACAAAGGAGGAGGAAACCGAAGAAAACACCACTGATGAAACAGAAGAAAACAGCAAAAGCATAAGTAAGGATTTAGTATGGAACAAATCAAACTTTAATCCAAAAAGAGGTAGGAATTACACATTAGATACTGTATGTAACACGCTTGAAAATATGCCTCTAATTAATGACCAGAGGAGTAATACAAAACACAACAATTTAACAAAAGATGAATCAAAAGCTCTGGAATCATTAATGAACAATGATAATATAATAATAAAAGAAGCTGATAAAGGCGGTGCCGTAGTGGTGATGGACACCGAATTCTATAAAGATCGAATAATTGAAATGCTATCAAATAACGAATTCTACAAAAAAGCAAACGGCAATCAGGATAAGGTAACCATGCAAAAGATAAATAAATTAATTAACAAACATAAAATTACATCAGATTTAACGGAAAAAGAAATTGACTATCTCACGCATTTCGATTTCAAAGAGAGTAATTTCTATGGTTTACCAAAAATTCACAAATCGAAGAAAATTAAGGAAGCCATACATTCACAAAATTCAGAACATGTTATGTGTCGCAGTCCGGACGATCTTCAATTTAGACCTATTGTAGGTGGCCCAAATGCCCCCACTCAGAGGCTTAGCAATCTATTAGATATCCTTTTAAAACCATTATGTGGAAAAGTAAAAAGTTATGTCCGTGATGATTTTGATTTTTTAAATCACCTTCCAAAGACTGTAAATCCAAATGCCAAACTAATAACATTTGATATTGTCAACCTCTATACAAATATTACGTGTGAACTAGGATTGAAAGCACTAAATTACTGGATTTCAAAATTTCCGGAAAATATCAACAGCCGATTTAAAAAAGATTTCATATTAGAAGCAGCAGAATTAGTTTTAACTAATAACACATTCACTTTCAATGATGAACATTATCAACAAATGAAAGGAACTGCTATGGGCACTAAAATGGCCCCAACATATGCAACACTAACCCTTGGTTATCTTGAAGAAATACTACTGGATAAAGTACAACAAAAATGGGGAAACCAATTCAGGGAATTTATCACAGCAAACTGGAAACGTTTTCTAGACGATTGTTTTATCATCTGGGATTACGAAGAATCCCGTCTAGATGATTACGCTCAGATATTAAATGAACTAAATCCAAACATTAAATTCACGAAAGAAATAAGTGAAACTAAAATACCATTTTTAGATGTACTTGTCGAGAAAAAAGGAAACGAAATAACAACCGATATCTATTTCAAACTAACTGACACACACCAGTATTTACATTTCGATTCATGCCATCCAAGACATACAAAAAGGTCAATACCATACAATTTAGCAAGAAGAATTTGTACCATAGTCAACGATAAAGACACAAAGATAAACGTTTGGATGAACTTAAAATTTACCTCCTTTCGAGACTTTACCCACAACAAATAATCGAGAACGGGATACAAAAGGCATTACAGATCGACAGAACCGAACTCTTAAATCCGCCAAGACACGAAAACACCGAAATAAATATTTTACCGCTAGTAACAACACACAATCCGCGAAACAAAAACATAACACCCACAATTAATCAATTACATGAAGTATTGAAACAAAATTTAACCACCAAAGAAATATTCAAAAAGTCAAAATTCATAAACAGCAAAAGAAAACCAAAAAACTTAAAAAGATTGCTTTGCAAATCGAAATTCGCGGGAACAAACGACGTATGTGTAACAAAATGTGGCGATCCAAGATGTGGAACATGTGTGCATTTACAAGAAGGAAAAACTTACAATTTTAAAGGCAAAACATTCACCGTAAACGCAAAAATGTCTTGCCATTCACAAAATATGATCTATGTGATTTCTTGCCCGGGTTGTAATGAATTTTATATAGGGGAAACGGGTTCAACACTTCGCTCTCGGGTAAGAGTGCACAAACAGCAAATACAGATTCCTGAATACAGGAAGATAAAGTTAAGCGAACACTTAGATAATTGCGGGAAAAAGAATTTTTTATATTCCCCTTTTATAAATTATTTACAGACAATGCAATTGAAAGAAAAGAAAAAGAAAAATATTTCATTAGAACTCTAAAGCCAATACTAAACAGTCTAACATAATTACCTCCCTTAATAATGACGTCATCGTATTGTTTTATTATCCTATTGTCTAAATGACGTCATCACTAGTTACTTTGTTACTATGTTATGAATGTTACTATGTAAAGCATCTGAAGATGAAATGAAAGCGCTAATGCTTTACAAAATCGTGTTGTACTTATTTATTTTATTATATATATATATATATATATATATATATATATATATATATATATATTATTTTCACTGAGTGTATATGCAATATAGTCCAATATTTTGGCAATGTTCATGGAATAGTACATTAAATTGAAATGTTTACAACAAAATAATTATTCTATAATATACAAAATTGTAGTTATAATAACTTAATTTTATTTACAATTTTTGCCAAAATTTTACGAGTATGATTTCGTGAAAAATAAATAGTGGTGCCTCATAGATCGTGATCACGACTAAGGAAACAAAATAGTTTTTAAAAAAATGTTCTAAATTTCATTTCAAATTTTAATATAATTCTCATCTTATGCATCACCATAGCGTCAATTTTCCAATATATTTCAACACACTATATAAAGTCCGGTTAAAGGAAAAAACGACATATCGGTCATTAGGAAAGTGTCAGTCAGTAAAAGGAGAAATTTCATTGGTGTAAACTTAAAAAGTGGCCAGTCTTCTACTTTCACAGTCAGTGATTAAGAGAATACCCCAAGCCATTTCGACACGCTTAACCTTCTTCGATCTATCAAGGCAAATAGTATACACTATTTAGCTCATTTTGTAAGGTGTTAATTACAGGCGTGTGACGTGACAAGCTGTGGTTTTAAAAATCGCCAAGTTTTTGACGGTCACTAATCGGATTAACTCATAGATGAAAGCATTTGCTTGGTATAATTAAAGTTTCGTAACCAGCTTATGTCCATTCAGAATTGGTTTCCCCGGGTATTTAACTACGTATTTAATTAAGCAATTTACACCCACCCACCTACATTCAAGATAACATAAATGAACACGTCTTGATTATCTACACAGACAACAGACTATTGGTAGCAAATTTCATCTCAATCCATCAAGCCGTTCCCGTGATATGCATCAGCTTATGGTCTTGAGAGAAGAATAATAATAAGAATAATAATAAGAAGAAACAGAACAAAAACAATATGATTCCCCACCTTCGGTGGTGGGGAATCATAAACACATATCTAAGAACAATCGTACATATACTTAACTGTAGAAAAACACTTCAAGTGTAAAAAAAATTAATTGCCAGTTGAAAACTGAAAGTGCCAGTAGAAATATTTCATACTGGCAAACTTTAGCCAGTGGGGAGAAAAATCAAATTCTACTCCAGAAAACCCTATGTAACAGGAAGGAGAAAAAATGCAGGGTCTGACAGGGATCGAACACGGCACATCCCGCACTATAGGCGAGTGCTCTACCACTGAGTTACCCAGACCGCTACATTCCTCCCCTTTTATTTTTGAGTTTCTCACGATCCAAAGTGGAAAATCTCAACCAAATTCCCTCGGATAGAATTTAAATGGCTACCACATTACCAGCCCATCACTCCTGAGAGTCACACTGGCCACCAATTACTGTAACATGAAGAAGAGAAAAATGCAGGGACTGCAAGGGCCCTTGGTCCCATTCACAAAAAGAGAGCTCAGAGAGCCCTGGATTCTTACTTTTACGATATTTATTACATTTGTTTACGATCTGGAAGGGAAAAAAGTTGTGGTGTCGTGTAGGAACAATGACCACGTAAGGACGTTTGGTATAACACAACCAAAACAACAGCATCTATATTAAACACGTTTTACTAAAGAATGCACATGTCCGATTTACAATAATACGCAAATAGGCGAGTGTAAGGAACATAGAATCTTCCGGAACATACATACATGTATATATAGATATAGCAAATGTAACAGCTGATAATATTACAAACAATGTATCTTTGTGTCTGACAACCTCTGAAACCTCTTAATGTTATTTTAAAGAATTAAAAAAATAATTTACGCATCTTCAGTGATGGAAAAACCCTTCTACAATATAATAATATTTCAGAAAATGTAATAATCACTGACCAAACTGATTTCACAATGCAAAATGATACTGAAATTGGTGATGTTGAGATTACCGATGAATACATTAATTAAAGTCGCAAAGGCATATCTGATAAAAAATATGTAGACTGTCCATAATTTTGAAAATTTATTCATCGAAACATGACATTTTTTAGTGAAAACAATGCTCACTGATGAGAAAGTTTATCCGGTCATTGGAAATATATATACTGACCAAATTGTTGCTTGGGAACTGCAGCATGCAATTAAAGTTACAGATATGTACCAAATTCGTGTCATGGAGGCATAAGGGATCTGGTCACGGTGAATTATCTAAATGATGCCAAAAGATTAGACATGAATCAGCACCTTCATATTCAAACAAGTTACGAGTCTTCTGTCGGTAATACAGTTGGAATTAAAATAGATAAAGTTGATAGGGCCAATTCTTCCTTATAAAATTTAAAATGTCAAAGTTGATAATTAAAAAAAACTCTATATAAAATTTACTCTAAAAAATGGAATTTTGAAAAATTATTATTCCTTGGATGATATTGTAACAAAGTTTGTAGAAAGTGGTTGAATTATTTTTCTATTTCTTGTAATTTATTACTATTCTGTGGTACAAGAGTCCATTTTTACATGTTTTGAAGAGGGTTACATTTTTTGCACCCATGTGCATTAATCACAGGTAGTTTTTTGTTTACTTGTAAATACAATTTTTGTGCAAGGTTCTTCCATTATTTTAATGTGAAACCGTCATGTTTGGATAATACGGATTGGATAATGCAGTTCCTATGATAGGGCAAACAAAGACTTATTTACAGTTTCTCTTTTTGATAGATAATTTTTTAATCTTACAACCCAATACTTATTCTATAATATGCCGTGTTTGTGTTCAAGTTTCCCATTAATATTTATTTATCTAAAACTAAAACCCCAAGATGTGGTTATATCATTCTCCTAACAGGAAATCATCATCATCATCATCATCATCATCATCAGCATCATCATCATCATCATCATCATCATCATCATCATCATCATCATCGTTATTATCATCATCGTCGTTATCATCATCGTTATCATAATCGTTATCATCATCATCATCATCATCATCATCATCATCATCATCATCATCATCATCATCATCATCATCCATCGCTATTATCATCATCATCATCATCATCATCATCATCATCATCATCATCATCATCATCTTCATCATCATCATCATCATCATCATCATCATCATCATCAACAACAGCAGCAGCACAATCATCATCATCATCATCATCATCATCATCATCATCATCATCATCAATAGCACCATCATCAATAAATTAAAATCAAAATTATTTAAAATAAAATAAATTAAAATCTGCATGCAAAAAATGTGTTTGAATAATATTGGGAAAAACAATCATGAAAAACTATTTTAATTAATATTTCAAGTTCTATATTAGTTGTTTACAGAAAAAAATCCATGCAAATCAGCATCAGCAATCGCATAACTAAAAACCCAACAAGAATTACTTTTCGCAGATTTCTGGCTTTTTCGTTTCTTTTCGTGGTGTCTTGTAAAGCTCTAACGGACCACAACGTAAGGTCTAGGTTTGAATTTCATCCGGGCATATCCTAGTGTGAGAAAGTTTTTCTGTTCCCTTGTCCAGGATAGGTGTTAACCGCCTCGATATAAGTAAAACATAATATCTCTCTCTCTCTCTCTCTCTCTCTCTCTCTCTCTCTCTCTCTCTCTCTCTCTCGTGATAATAGTCGAACCAACTAAAAATGTTTATTTTTTCATTATTATTTTTTTACAGGTATGCCAGGAGTGGATGTGTAAATTAGAATGCTCGGAGACAAATATATTGAAGAAAGATACAATCAATGGTCCCAATACAAAATGCTTTGAGTCTTTTTTATTCACAGGATTTTAAAAAAACAAAACAAGTTGTAACATTACAAGATTTATGTTTTGTATTATTTTGTCTGAAAAGATTTTGCATATGTTGGAGTTGAACTACTTGTATTCAGCAGTACAGCGGTTGTGACAGACATAGTCATCGCAGCATTTTATAACAAATGCAGTCAGACATTGTCAAACTGCATGTGTTAAAAAATTCTTAAACGTGTATTTTCAATGTTGTATATCAAACGAGTTTGTGTTGAAAATGTTTGTTCACAAACACCATGTGTTTAGTTTTTTTCTCAAACTTTATGCATTTAATACATTTTTCTTCAAACGCCATGTGTTAAATACATTTTGTCTCAAACATCGTGTGTATAGTAATTTATTCTCAGACTTTATGTTTTTAGCACTTTTATTCTAATACATCATGGTTTTAGCACATTTTCTCAAACACCATGTGTTCAGTACATTTTTCCACAAACACCATGTGTTCAGTACATTTTTCCTCAAACACCATGTGTTCAGTACATTTTACTCAAACATCATGTGTTCACTACATTTTTCAACATTATGTGTTCAGTACATTTTCTTCAAACACCATGTGTTCAGTACATTTTCCTCAAACACCATGTGTTCAGTACATTTTTCAACATTATTTGTTCAGTACATTTTCTTCAAACACCATGTGTTCAGTACATTTTCCTGAAACACCATGTGTTCAGTACATTTTCTTCAAACAACATGTGTTCAGTACATTTTCCTCAAACACCATGTGTTCAGTACATTTTCCTCAAACACCATGTGTTCATTAAATTTTTACTCAAACACTATGGTTTTAGCACATTTTCTCAAACACCATGTGTTCAGTACATTTTTCCACAAACACCATGTGTTCAGTACATTTTTCCTCAAACACCATGTGTTCAGTACATTTTTCCACAAACACCATGTGTTCAGTACATTTTTACTCAAACACCATGTGTTCAGTACATTTTTACTCAAACACCATGTGTTCACTACATTTTCTTCAAACGCCATGTGTTAAGTACATTTTCCTCAAACACCATGTGTTCAGTACATTTTCTTCAAACACCATGTGTTTAGTACATTTTCCTCAAACACCATGTGTTCAGTACATTTTTACTCAAACACCATGTGTTCAGTACATTTTTACTCAAACACCATGTGTTAAGTACATTTTTCAACGTTATGTGTTCATTACATTTTCTCAAACACCATGTGTTCAGTACATTTTCCTCAAACACCATGTGTTCAGTACATTTTCTCAAACACCATGTGTTCAGTACATTTTTCCACAAACACCATGTGTTCAGTACATTTTTACTCAAACATCATGTGTTCAGTTCATTTTTCAACATTATGTGTTTAGTACATTTTCCTCAAACACCATGTGTTCAGTACATTTTTTCAAACATTATGTGTTCAGTACATCTTTTCAAACATCATGTATTTAGTACATTTTTCCTGAAACATCATGTGTTGATACATGTTTTCTCAAACATCATGTATTAAGTACAATTTATTTTTTTTTTTAAATGCGTTTATAAATAATTTATTTCACCGTGTGTTTAGAACAATGTCATGTGTTTAGTACATTTTTTTTATCTGTTCTCAAACATCGTGTGTTTGATAATTTTTTTTCTTAATAATGTGTTTAGAACATTATTTTCTCAAATACATGTATGATTTTAGTGCATTTTTCCCATATGGGTTTAGAAAATATTTTCTTAGTTTAGTACTTTTTTCTCAAACATCATGTACTTACTACATTTTTCTCAGACAAGTAATTTAATGTAAACGAATTGTATAATCCTCTGTGCACTCAATTTATTGAAATACAGTAGTGAAAAGGTATAGCATAACAATGAATAAATACTTATATATGGAGCACATGGCCACGGTTTCACAATAATTCCTTAGCTAAGATTTTCCTTAACTCAATTTTTTAAAAATTGCAAATCTTTATAATTTGTTAATTTTCATGATATTTAGGAATTTAAGGTGTCATTTTAAATATCATTTCTATATTAAAATGTTTGCATTACTTTTGACAAAAATATTCATCAGTAATTCCAAAAAGAGATTACCAAAATTTGCTGAATTTAAGTTAAGGAAAATCTTAGCTAAGGTATGATTGTGAAACCGGGGCCTGGTCTCAGTTCTTGTTTCAACAGGACAGTTTAAATGAGTAAATTCATGTTATATTTTAAAAATTGTAGCAATTGAATTGGCAAGTTCAAAATTGAAAAAAAGGATTAAGACATGACGGACAAATAAAGATTTGTTAACATGTTACATTTATCATTTTATTTTATTTTAATTTATTTTTTATTTTATTTTATTTTATTTTATTTTATTTATTTTATTTTATTTTATTTTATTTTATTTTATTTTATTTTATTCTACTTTATTTTATTTTATTTTATTTTATTTTATTCTACTTTATTTTATTTTATTTTATTTTATTTTATTTTACTTTATTTATTTTATTTTATTTTATTTTATTTTATTTATTTTATTTTATTTATTTTTTTTATAAGTGGCTTTCCAAATTCCATTGTCACCTCATTAGTTGATGTTCGAGTTCCGAGGGGCAAATTGTACATATATATTTAAGGGAGTATGATGTCATAAACAACTATGATATCATATGTTAAATTTATATATGTACTTTCTGTACAATATCTAATCATGTATATAGAAAACTGATGATTCAGAGATAATAATAATAATGCGTGTTAATATTTTATAATGTGTTCGTTTTTTTTTTTTTATTTATTTATTTATTTATTGCCGTCTATATTTCAAGGATGAGGGTGTTTAACACTACAGTAACGATTCTTTTACTTAAATATTGAGATTGTCAGTAAGTCTGGGTGGAGGAGGGAGGAACCGCAATGTTTTAAAGAAATCACCAACATTCTGCGAAAGGAATAACAAACTTTCTCATACTAGGGTAAACCTTATTTAGATTCTGAACCGTGCCTAGGCTTTGACGCACGGTTGAGAGGCCGCGACTTTTTTCCGCAAGCGAGATCAAGAAATCTCACGGCTGCAAATTACATTACATCAAAAAAGGCAAAGAAAGCTCTTTTCTCCATAAAATCACATTCAATCTCCTTTGGTAACTTCCCTATAAATGTGATATGCACCTTATTTGACTCTCTTGTTAAACCTTAAATAACATTCTGCGAAAGGAATAACAAACTTTCTCATACTAGGGTAAACCTTATTTAGATTCTGAACCGTGCCTAGGCTTTGACGCACGGTTGAGAGGCCGCGACTTTTTTCCGCAAGCGAGATCAAGAAATCTCACGGCTGCAAATTACATTACATCAAAAAAGGCAAAGAAAGCTCTTTTCTCCATAAAATCACATTCAATCTCCTTTGGTAACTTCCCTATAAATGTGATATGCACCTTATTTGACTCTCTTGTTAAACCTATTTTGTCGTATAATTGCAGAAATATCATTCATGGACATTTATCACTCTTATTATAAAGCTGTAATCAGATTAAAATCTCCAAATAAAGAGATAGATACTTTTCAATCTTTAGACAAGACCCCCTTTGAAAAGGTACATATTAACTTCTGTAAATATACCCTAGGTACTAAAAAACATCCTCAAATCTAGGTGTTAGAGCTGAACTAGGAAGACCACCAATAGAAAAACATATTATAAAACAATCCATTTTATATTTAGCAAGATTAAATACTACAGAAATAAATCCACTGTTAAAAGAATGTCTTACTTTGAACAAACACCTCGACTATCAAGGCATTTATACTTGGTACACATTCATCAAACACACTCTACAGGAAAAAAATATAGATCTAAATACAATAACAAATTGTCAAAATATTAAAGATGTAAACCGTTTGAAAACCTCAATTAAAAACATCTTGAACATTTTTTACTCTGACCAGTTAGAAAATAAAATTAAAACTTTAGATGAACACAATAAACTTTTTCTATATAAATTTATTAAACTTAATAATGAACAAGAATATTACTTGAAGTACCCAAATTTTGAAACACGCCGCTTATTTACACAATTTAGAATTAGTGACCATCGCCTACAAATAGAAAAAGGTCGTTATCTGAAATTACCACGCGAACCGTTGAAAGAATATGCACAACATGTGAAACTATTGAAGATGAAAAACACTTTTTATTATATTGCAAAATTAATGAAAACTTGAGAAATACTTTATTTGATGATATATCATTTAAAATACCCAACTTTAATCATTTTACCGATATTGAAAAACTGGTGGACCTGCTAAATCCTACAGACTTTTGTCAAGTAAAAAGAACAGCCTCCTTCATCAAACAGTCGTTGGAACTGAGGACGGGAGACTCTTAGGTCTCACTTTTCGTCCACGGTCTAACCATGAAATTACTCGGCAAAAATTGCCATGGCAACATAAATCACCCTACCGCTTTCGCGTTTTGCATTTTAAATGAATAAAAAGTATATACATTAAAAGAGTGGGTCTAAATGTTTGTAAAAATATCAAATTCGTAAATCATTGTTGAAGAAATACGAAACTACATGAACATTTCGGCCGCCAATATTGCGGCCCCTTGACAGCGTTTCGTAATACGATTTTAGCACCATTTTTTAAAATTAGTTTATCTCGAAAACGAGCAGAACGTGCTATTAATTTTATTGCATAAATAAAGAGCACTTTCAAAGATCTTTTAAATGATATAATGTTTTCCACCCTAATTAAACCGGAAATACACCGTATTTTGGCGTAAAAGTGCACAATTTGGGTATTTTTGGACAATTTTTGTTATGAAAGAGTTACGTCCCCTTGCCTTTGGCGGCCATTTTGTTTCACATTTTGACATTTTTTTAAAATGCGTCAGATATCTCATCATCTTAGGTCTTTAAAAAACCAAACATATGCACCTTATCTCCAATAACAGTGAAATTATTTAAATTTGACATGTGTTTACCGGTTTTTCGAGTCGGAAAATGGCAGAAACTGTTTAGTGATACCTTAGTTGTTTTTTACTTTGTATTCGATATATGGCAGACTTATAGTATTTTTTATGTTCCTTGCTTGTTTTTTGTATTTGTTTGTCACAATCTGTCATCTGATTATATGACAATAAAGTTTGAATTTGAATTGAATTGAATTAATTCTAACTGTTAACAAATTAAGGTTTGACAAAAAATCTTATTTTCATATAAACGGCCCAGCGGCCGGGGAGTTTAGACATTTATTTAAAATTGTGCAAATGAAAACTTATAGTGTACCTCCGTAACGTAACTTATTCTGAAAGGTTGCAATTTAAGTGTCATTTAAGCAAAGAAAATTAAAAACTATTAATTGTAGGCCTAATTATGTCGCTTTTGACGGATTTGTACTATAAAAACGGATAAACAAAAGTCAAATTAGACAGATTTTTCCATTTTAATTTAAATCAAAAGTACTAAAAACTTCGCCGGGACTTTTTGTATATAGGTCCGGCGAGGCTAAATCGCAACTGTGCGGACAAATTTGATTGGTCCACAGGGGCCAGTTTCATAATAAAATTTAAAATATAAAAAGACTCTTTTTTATATACTTATCGGTATTTTTTAAATTTTATTATGAAACTGGCCCAGTCTTTTTATATACTTATCGGTATTTTTTAAATTTTATTATGAAACTGGCCCCTGTGGATTGGTCAGCCTGAAACTGTTGTTGACTAAGTTACACTGAGGCAAACAACATTAACTTTCTGAATTTATTTATGAACCAATTTGATTCTATAGGGAACAAATGTGTTCTTTTCGTCTACACCATGCAAAAACGCACCGTTTATGTATTAACTGCGAATCCTAACACTACCCATTTATTAGATGGGTCTTCCTATATGACTATTCTCATGAAAAGTCAAGCGGGCAGGTCAATATTGTTTGCCTAACCCCTACACTAACGTTACACAACATAATTTTTAACCAATATCTGGTTGTCTCCCCTCATGATCTATTCGGACCAATCAAAATTCAGGATTGTCACCTTATATTTAAGCATGCGGGTCAATGATGCGTATCCGGGCACTTATCACTTCCTGTTTCCAAGAGAACGAGCATAAACAGGTGCACTGGTTTTAAATGACGTGATATTTTGTTTTTTGCAATATGACGGTATCTTCTTCGAAGTGACAGGTAAGTGGAAATCACCATATTTATGATTGACAATATGCACACATGCATGTCGTGCTATCCGTACGATTTCCAAAGTGTACAACTGATGAGTCAAAATTATAGTAAAAATGTGGAAAGGAACAACACTGCAAATTGATTGGACCAGTTGAAATAGTAAATTATTTGTCTTTGCAATGCCGATTTAGTATAATGTTGCTAAATATGAATGTAAGTACTTAATAAAACAAGCAAGGCATTCTGTTTTTATGAAACTCTTATTGGATAAATATAGAACTGTCATTGTCTTTGACATTGGATAGAGAGATAGTATCAATATTACCAAGCAGTGTATGTACATGATCAAGTCAGTGATTATTCCAGCACTATGAACATCCATAACAATCTGTCAGCCACTCAACACTTCATCCATCAACCAAAGTTATGCAGATGAGCTATTAATCTCTTGACTTATTTTTTTTTTAATTTTAACTCTAATATATATGCAGCATCCAAACCTGGACTTGAAACCTGGATTCACTCCCAAGCAACATCCAAACCTAGACTGTAATCCAGATCTCCCCCCTCCTCCCAACCCTCCCCCGTCCCAAAATTAGTGATAAAGTGATAAGTGGAATCTTTATTGAGCTACCGGGCACCTATCAAGCCAAGTATGACACATCAATCTCTGGTTTCTTTTATTTAGCTACCTTGAATGAAAACTAACAAGTTCCACCCTGGGACCAACCTGTCTTCAGCCCACTCCCAGCATCGGGCAAGCCCTCAAATGTAACAAATAACAGAAAAAGGGGGGAAATTCCAAACTCATTGGAATTCAAACTAGGATCCTTCCTTATACTATATACATCTGTCATTGATGATGAATTTTTCTGAATTTTAATCAGAAAATCCAAGAAATTTTAAAAATCAAACTTGGTAGCTACATTTAATTGCTTGAGCCTAATATTATCCACTAGAATTTTATAAATTTATATTATTTATTATCATAATGAGTAACAAGAATAAATTTTATTCTGTGTTTGAGTTATTGAGGGGCAGTATAACAAGGTTTTTATATTGTACTTTAGTTGTTTCTGTTATCAGGGGTTCAAAATTATGCTTTCTCATCAAAAGTCCAGGACCTTTTGGCTTTTGGCATTTGCCCTTATTTTTGGCAGGTCCCACATAAATTTTTAAATTTCCAATATCAACACTGAAGGGTCTGTGTCAGCATGTGCAATTATGTTTCATATAAAACAGTAGGGTTATTCTGGTGAATAGCTAGGTCCATCGGACTTTTGCAATTTAAATATCGATTGTCCTAATGTAAAATCAATAGGTCCCAAATCTTGGACCCAGGGAATTTTGAACCCCTGGTTGGCACAGAATTGGTGTAAATGAAAAGTGAAAGTAGAAAAAAAACTTTCTTAATTTTTTTTTCCCATTTTTTCCCGTTTATCAAAATTAAAGTTTGATGAAATTTATATGAAATCACCCTGTATTGAGTATAAATAAAAAAAAAAAAATGGGGAAAGGTCAATAATTTATGGAAAATATTAAATAGGTTAAATCATTTTATTTAGAGTATAAAATGATGTTCAGTCAGCGTGAAATTGAATATTTACAGGTAGATGGATCATAATTGTAAAATTAATTAAGTCATCAATTTGATGTTATGCTGGTGACACTTGAGTGTAACCAACATGTCAACACAGTAATGATTGATAACTTAATTTTTTTGCCAGAAGTAAGTTGATTTTACCACCTATCTAGTATGAAAAATTTTAAATTTTAAAATATTCATACATTTTGTAAATAAAAAAAAACTCTGTACTGAAATACACTGTCATTCATAAATTATTATACATGCATGTTTAAAACTGGTTATATAATTACATATTTAAATTCTTCACAAAATTGTACCACTTTGGTAGAGCTCTCAGTTGGTAAAGTGCTCGCTTTGTATGTGGGAGGTGGTGGGCTTTCAGTTGGTAGAGTGCTTGCTTCATATGTGGGAGGTTGTGGGTTCAAACCCCAGCTTAGCCTGATCAAGACTTGAAAAAAGATAGTACCAGTAACTGTTATTTTTCCAAACACTCAGCATTTAAAAATGATACAAACCCTCCCTGCACATTGCCCTGAGTGCACCTTTAAAAGGGTATAAATTTCTATCACTTCACCTAATAGCTAGTGATGTCTCAATATAAGTGAAATGTTCCTGATTGGGACGTAAATATTCCATTCAATCAATATAACAAATTTTCATATTTGAAATTGCTTGAATGAGTTTTATTTTAAACCAAGGTGACAAATGGTTGAGTTGAGTAATGGTGGTTAACGTCCCAGTCAAGAATATTTTACTTATATCGAGACATCGCCAGCTATAGACGAAGGTGCAGAAACTTTGCCTCTGGGTTGTGCTGATGGCATCATACAGCAGGGTTCTTTAACGTGCCAAGCCTACCGTGACACGGGACCTCGTTTATTTTAAGTTCCCATTCGAAAGAACCATGACTTTCATTTCGTAATGCCGAGTGTTTGTGAGTCACTACCCACTTTCAAGTCTTGGTTCAGACCCGGCCGGGGATCGAACCCACAACCTCCCACTTAGTCTCCCCCATGTGGGCACTGGTATAAGGCAGACCATACAACACACTCACAATTCACATGCATACAGGAACTTATTTATGGCCAAAGAACAGTCACTACCCACTTTCAAGTCTTGGGTCAGACCCAGTCTGGGATTGAACCCATGACCTCCAACTTATGGAGCTAGCACTCTACCAACTGAGCTACCGCAGTGGTTAGTAGTCAAATTGGAGAATTTTAGTCATTTATTCTCTCAGAAAACTTAAATTATATTCAGTAGTCAGTAGAGGCAAACTAAATCACTGTGTTTTGTCATACAATTGAATTATATACATGTATCAATTATTCAGAACTGCTAATGCTAAATTAATGCTAAGTTAATAAGTTCAAGTGTAAATGCAATTACAAGTTCATATATGGAATTAACAAGCTAGGAATGTATTTGATTGGATCATAGAAAGTGTTAAAATCTGTCAATAAAAACCACCCACGTTTTTATTTTTGTATAAAAATGTCTTACAGTGTTTCAGATTTTTGGTGCGTCCACATCATTACCACGTCATATCTCAAAAATAGAGCTCTTGTCTTGGACTGGGACATAAAACCCCATTTGATTAATGAATCTCAATCAATCTTTTCTTCCATCAGCAGGCCTTAGATAGAATTTTTAATTCCACTTGGCACAGTTTCTAGTTGAATAAGAAAACCACGCGGCACATGGAAATTTAACTCGGCACAGTCACCACAAGTGTCAAAGGTTGTTTACCTTTCTTCGACATACTGTACTTTTACAGATGACTGACAAATTTTATATATAAACACTCAGAACATCGATTGGGTTTTACGTTACACTAAGTGACTTCCGAATGTGAAACAGTTTGCACATATGATGCAAACATTCAAATGACCTCCTTATACATGATTTTCTCGACCTACACTAAATTGTCTGTTTATTAATTGTAACAAGCCCATGATGTATCTCTGATAAATTTAACTGGGTACCTTGATGAGTGCAATAACAACATCACTCGTCCCAGTACACAACATCACTCGTCCCAGTACACATTTCATTCGTCAGGACAAGTGGACGAGTGAATAATCGAAGCCCTGATCAGTCACACTGGTCTACATTTCTACATGGAGTTTAAACTTAATCAGATCTGGCAAATGTAAACTTAAGCATACAAGGATGTTTCAGGGCCCATATTTAGTTATGTAGGTCAGTTAGGTAGGCCAAAGGTCAATGCCACAAGAAAACCTCAGTAAAAATGTAAACCAGTATGCAAGAATATGTCACAAACCATATTTAGTTATATAGGTCAAAGGTCAATGCCATGAGGTCAAATCTTAGAATTAATTTTTTGCATTGTATTTCATATTGGCTTTGTATCTCATAGATCACTGCAGGTTCAAATGTAAACCAGTGTGCAAGGATATGTCATAAACCATATTTAGTTATGTAGGTCAAAGGTCAATGCCATGAGGTCAAATCTTGGAATTAAATTTTTGTATTGTATTTCATATTGGCTTTGTATCTCATAGACCACTGCAGGTTCAAATGTAAACCAGTATGCAAGGATATTTCATGAACCATATTTAGTTATGTAGGTCAAAGGTCAATGCCATGAGGTCAAATCTTCATAGAACACTGCAGGTTCAAATGTAAACCAGTATGCAAGGATATGTCGTGAACCATTTCAGTTAGGTTAGTCAAAAGTCAAGATAATGAGGGTAATGTAGAAGATACAGGGATATGTTAGCTTGCTTACTGTCCCTGTTCTTTTGCCTAGCACTCAGCATTACGAAGTAAAAGTCATGGTTCTTTCAGATAAACAAAGTCCAGTGTCATGGTAGAGGTGGCATGATAAAATACTCTGCTGTATAATGCCACCAGTGCAACATACCTGCAAAATTTTTGCACCTTCATCTATAGTTGGTGACTTCTTGACATAAGTGAAATATTCTTGACTGGGCATTAAACACTATCATTCAACTCAACTCTTCTGTGTGTGCTCATAATCTATATGAAAGAATGGCAGGCTAACCCATGTGTATCAACGTTAGTTCAATGTTGTTAATGTTACCTGTTATGATTATAATTATGATATTATGTTTATAACTGAATATGGTGATTATGTAGACTGTTTTGATGTCATCATTATTTGTAATTTGTGCTCATATGGTGACTTTTTGTGCTTGTTATGATATTGATTTCTCCTATCTTTTGGTCAATTTTATGACCTTAGCTCCTCTCTCTCTCTCTCTCTCTCTCTCTCTCTCTCTCTCTCTCTCTCTCTCTCTCTCTCTCTCCTCTTTACTTTAAAATTGTGTAAACATTTTTATGATGTTTTCAAGTAAACATTCTAGAAAATGTTTCAGCATTTAGCTTTTTGTATTACTGGTATTATAAAACTTTTAATACATACCAGTATTTATGTTTTTCATTTGTACAGGGATGAAGCTTAACTATTTTGAGTTAGGGGCCCAGCTCACTTCAGAAAAGAAGTTGTAGTAGTAATAAATAGTTCAAATTGTGTAAACATTAAGGGACTAGTGCTGTTATTATATATCGTCATGGCGATTATCGTTGCCAAGGATTTGCCGATGGCGATATCGTGGAACAAAGCTTACATCATGATATCACAGAACCCCAATTACTTACAAAAAAATTCTTTGAAAATATTGCATCACTTGTGTTGTGATCATGATTAAGCAGATTATTATTGTGGTTTTGTTGTGAACCACAAACAAATCAGTGCCAGCTGACGTAATAAATATACAATGTATCAATGCATACTGTTTTCAATGTATATATTAGCTAACTGCAATTTCATATTGGGCATATTCATATAGAAGTATCGCGATATTATCGTAATGATATCGTCAAAAGTTCAGCCATATCGCAATGTCTTTTTGTCTCATAATTACTGATCTATAAGGGACCCAGACTGATTTTAAGTAGCCATTTGGCTACTGGGTCCCTGCTAATCTTCATCCCTGTTTGTACACATTACATTGGCTCAAAAATTGGATCTTTGAACTTATAATGTGTTTTGGAAGAGAAGTAGCATTGATAATATCATTTCTGCATTTTTCATGTACATTCAATCCTGTCTATAAAGACCACTTAAGGGAATTTGTGAAAATGGCCATTATGGACAGGTGGTCCTTATATACAGGTTCAAAGAACCTGAATATAGAGTTATTGGGATAAAATTTTATTGGATTTCAGTTTTAAAAAAGTGGCTCACATATATAGAAGTTCCAATAACATGAATATAGAATGATTGGGATAAAACTGTATTTGTATTTAATAGTAGGTGGCTCTGATATAGAGGTGGCTGTTAATGGAGATTGGACTGTACTCATCTGGTAATAGAAATTCATTTGTACCCCCATCCCTGTGCAAGATGGCCTTCATGCCTTTTTCTGTTAAGATTAATTATCAATGGAATAGGATGTGTGTCAGTAGGTTGAGAATATGTTGAAATTGCTTTTTAATTGGATTAATGTATTTTGTGGTGCAAGAAATAGAATGTATTTGGTGCCAGATCAGTGAATCGTAACGTGGAATACCTGATTCTGGATCAAACAAATATATTATCGGTAGATCTTGGTTTGAGGTTTTCCATATCTGGCACTGCAAGGCATGATTATATTAGATTCTATTAGTCTTACTACAGTATAAGACAGGTTAGATTAAATGTATGAATTGCTTTATTTTATTTACAACTTCAACTGCATGCAGCTAACCTGCATTTTGTTTATTCTTTTTCATAGAAGTAA
This sequence comes from Anadara kagoshimensis, assembly GCA_021292105.1. Lineage (NCBI taxonomy): Eukaryota > Metazoa > Mollusca > Bivalvia > Arcoida > Arcidae > Anadara > Anadara kagoshimensis. Next base: position 13,027,417 of record CM037871.1, on the reverse strand, counting down.
GATTTGAATGAACAATGTATCTGATGTGCGATTTTATGTGTACATATTTCATTGAAAACCATTTGTTCATATTAAAAGATACAATATGTAAAGTACAAATTGCTGTATTTTATTACAACTGCAACTGCATGCAGCTAGCCTAGTTATTCTTTTTTTCTAGAAGTAAGATTTGAATAAAAAATTGAATAAATCATATGACCAATAAAACATGTGATTTCATGTATGTATATTTCATTGAAAACATTTGTTCGTCTTTTAGATATAATATGTATGATACAAATTGCTTTATTTTATTACAACTACAACTGCAGCTAGTCTGAATTGTGACTAATTTTTTTTCCTAGAAGTAAGGTTTGAGCGAAAAATGGTATCAGTCACATTGGTATCGGCCATAAATATATATATGATCGATAATATGTGCGATTTCATGTGTACATATTTCATTGAAAACTATTTCTTCATATTAAAAGATATAATGTAGCATTTAATAATGTTTTAAACAATTTGATGCTCGACAACGTTGGAATGAGCTGGCCTGGCTCGGGGTTTTATAGTTGCTGGGGGATGGGTTTAGAAAATGTATTAGGTTTCATTTGTGCATATATCATTGAAAACCATTTGTTCTTATTAAAAGAAATATGTACAGCATTAAATCATTTTTAAACAATTTGATGCTTGACGTTGGAATGAGCTAGCCTAGCTCGGTCGCTGTAGGGGGGAAAGGGGATAGGATAGAGTTGTAAAATACATAAAAAAGGGCATTGTATTGATTATGTGGTGTAGTAGAATCATTGCAGTGGAAATGAAAGAAAACAAGATTTATGTGTATTTATGGGGAGTGCTCTTGTCAATAATTCATGTTATACATGGGGTTGTAAAAGTGAATGTTACACATGTATAATGTAACACTGCTAATCTACACACTGTATACAAAATGTTATAAACACAAGTTACCGATCGAGTCAATTGAATTTAGGAGGGTTTATTAGAATTATGGGTTTCTTTGGAATAACTGTGAATGAAGATTTTTTTTTCAATAGTCATGTGTCTTGTATACTGGACATATTCCCAGAATTATGTTGTATTTAAGGTAAGACTTCAGCTTAAACGATTCCATATCCAATGGAAATGACTGCATGTATGACACAAACGCTATTGGGTATCAAGTGACTCTATTTTTCCAAGTGTAAGACTATGCATACAACCATTGCTTTTTTTTTTACAAAAATTCATGCAAAGATGTCCCCAAAAATTTTTTTCTTTAGATTACTTGGAATGAAATTTTTTTCTTAAAATGCAAACTTTTATTAAAGAAATAATGCTGATTATTGTAAACCCCCTTCCCCACACCAAATTGAATTTTAGCATTTAGTGTCCATGTTTATGATAGAATATTTATTTAGAATCAAATACAATATGTCAAAATTTTTCAGTTTGTTGCCAAAGGTCATTTATTTTCTCTCCCAATCTCTGAGAACTGGGGGGGGGGGGAATCTTGACTGGCCCCAGTTCTTAAATTGATCGAAATTTTGACAATTTTTTGCAACAACAAATTAACAGTTATAACAAAACCACGTTAAACTGTTAAAAGTTTGAAATGCTTTTAAAAATTTCATCTTAAATTCCAGAATATCTTAAAAATTAACAAAATTATGAAGATTTCAAATTTGCTAGAATTAAATTATTGAAACTCTTAAGGAATGATTTTAAAACTGGAGGTGGGGTGGGGTGGGGTGGGGGGGGGGGGTAAAGTGTAAAACATACTAATCCCCAAATGTTTAGACAGTAGATTTCTTTATAAACAGTAACTGGCTTCCTTGATTTAAACGGAAAGTTCTTGACTGGCGTCAAGACATCCATGATTAATAGGGTTGTTTATAGACATGCATGGTTTTATTATACATGATTGTGTAAAACGAAACAGCAACAAAGTTAATATTTTTTAAAATTACTGACATGTTGCAGTATTATTTTAAGCGATCGCCAAAACCTTTCTCCAGTTTTATTATTTTTGCGTGGCAGATAAAATTTTCGCATTTTGCGAAATTGGCAACCTACAGGGGAAACACACTGGACATCCAGTAAGATTAACTCAGTCAGTTCTTCTTTTTTTGTAATTTTTTCCCCCAAAATTTGGGATTTTGTTGATCAAGTTTTCACCATTTCATTCTTAGAAGGTCTTTTTTAAAAAAATATTCATGAAGGAATGACTGAAGCTTGTAATATATCATTAATCCTAGGTTTGTTATAGAGAACAGATACAAAGGTTAATGGTTTACACAATTACTGACAGTTGTAGTATTATAAGTTATAGTAAGGTTATTATGAGAGATCTTGAGATAAGGCAATTACCACTTAATTAAAACTATGTGGAGTAATAATTTGATAAAAAAGGATGTTTGCTTTCTTCTAGTGTGAGAACATCATGTAAAAATTCTTACAATTGTTTCTAATGATCATATATATATATATATATATATATATATATATATATATATATATATATAAAGTTCTTGTTTCAGCACTCTTCAGGAGCATTATTTTTGCTCCTGAAGAGTGCTGAAAGCATGAAAGCGCTAGAGCAAAATGAAAGTTTTTTCTGTCGTTTTCTTTTTAAACAAGAACTTTATATTTTCTGTGCTTGAAATCATTTTTTGGACAATATATATATATATATATATATATATATATATATATATATATATATACAGTAAAACCTCGTTATAATGCCCCTCGATAACTTTGCCACCTCGCTTATCGCCACACTATTTTGAAGTCCTAAAATCCATTTTGTTTATGTTTTTCTTTATCCGCCTCCCCCGATTTATCGCCAAACCCCTTTATAACGCCAAAATTTGACTGAACAAATGGTGGCGATGAATCGAGGTTTAATTGTATATACAGTCAAACCTACCTTAAAGGCTGTGTCTATATAAGGGGTACCTGCTTTTCAAGTCCAGCAAAAATTTATCTCAATTGCTCGCTCACCTGCTTTTAAAGTCTTGCAACAATTTGCCATTTGCTCTTTATTCCTGTTATTTGAACCTGTATATAAGGGTCACCTGCCTATAAAGATCACTCTTACTGGTTTCCTTGGGTGGGTGGTCTTTTCATATTGGACATTATTTTGAATTTATGCAAGATGAAAATGATATAATTTACGTTCTGCAAAATTAAATAATTAATTTTGATGTGGTCCTTAACTTTTTTGTGGAGTATATTACTATATATATGTATAAAAAAATTCTTGACTGGGGTGTAGAACTCCACAACGGCTCTTTTGAATATAAGAAGTCTGTGTAAAAATGATATCCCCTGTCTCTGAAAAGCCTTTTACAAAATTGAAAAAGAACCCTCAATCCAGTCATAGTTGGTTGACATTGTATACAGAGCCCCAGATAAGAGGCGTATCTGGGTAAATATGCTATGACTTTTTAAAAAACGCTTTAAAATTTAATTAAAGGTGTTCCAAAACGCATTGAAATTGCTCACTAGACTTTACATTTCCAGTACAAGGTGTAACCATGATTTTGTAAACAAGTATCACTCACCGGCATGCTTTCATACAAGCTTACATTTGTTAAACGTTATAATAATCAAGATTAAAGAACAAATTGAAAACAGAATTGTACTTTAAAATGACAGTCCAGATCTGTTTCGGTCTGGAATCTTACCCTATATCATTTTCTTTTTCCATCATATCACAAAATGTCGTCTACTATGACAAAAGGATATTATGTGCGCAAACAGTCAGACAGCGGGGTAGCAACAGTATCAATACACTTTAGATTTTACAGCATACACTTTAGAAAAAAAAGTAGGGGGTAATGACCCTTTATGTCCAATTCTTATCTGGAGCTCTGATATATAAAAACATTTTTAGTCAGTGGTGTCACAGTATATAAATTATATGTGTATTATATTGTGGGCCTATTTCACCCACTCATGCACTCGCTTATTTCAGTGAAAACCTTGTAATTATATATACACATGTTATATAGTTCATAAGGTCACAATGAATATGAGATATTTTATATTTTTGGTCAAGTTTTTTTTTTCCTTTATATACCTGAAAATTACTGGTCATTTTAAGTGCATATATATGTATAGTGATATATACCTATGGGGTCATTAAATGACCAATAATACATCAGATATCTCTGGCTGGCCAGTATATAAAGTTTGTAACCCCCCTAGTTGTCCATCATATTTATGACATTTAATCCCATAACTAACATGTAAATTCATACATACATATATATATATAACCACTATTTGTTTAAACTTATACAGATAAGAAAGGTTTTTGTTTTATGTGGTATGTTATATTTTTATTTGTGAGTACATGCTATCTGTATATTCTATTTTTCATAAGGGTAATTATTAAGTAGTTTTTTACACCACAAATTGGCATAATATTTGGTGAACTTTTGAATGCAAAAGTAACTTATTCAACCAATTCAGATAAAGAGAAGGCAAGGTAAAATATGTAACACACACACACACACACACACACACACACACACACACACACACTTATCCATAAATAATAAATATTTTTCTTTATCAAAAGATATATATAGTTTATGTGGGTAACATGTGCCCACTTTAAATTCTGCTACAGATGTGAAAAGCCCTGGGATTTAAGCAGTAAGAGTACTAAAGCCCCCCCCCCCCACCCCCCACACACAACCATGCCCCCCCCCCCCCTTTCACATTGCCTTGAGTGCACTGCAAAGGTAAAAATTTCTGCCACTTCCCCTATAGCTGATGACATCTAGATATAAGTGAAAAATTCTTGACTGGGATGTAAAACCTGAAATCCAATTAATCAAACAATTTTGTAGCCATTAATTGCTGTAAGTATTAACTCTCCTTTGTCTCGTGCACCCCTTATTTTTCAGAGGCCGCAGTGGCCTAATGGATCAGACATCAGTCTTCAAATCCATGGTTTGTCACTGCTGTGAGTTCGAGCCACATGTGGGAAAGTGAATTGTCCTTGCCGTTGGCCTTTACTGATTCACTTGGTATTAGTTAAATGGACTGGGGGACTAGTACGCTTGTCTGCGGTGTACTGACTTTGTGAGCTAGCACGTTAAAGTCGCCCTGAGTGCCCTCTAGTACAAGGCAGACCATACAACACATTCACACTTCACATGCATACATGAAATTGTTCATTGATTAATCCATAGAGATTAATAAAATAGTTTTCAATCGCGAATAGCTGAAAAATTGCTGATGCCAAGTTAAGCAACATTCAACCAACCAACAACCATTGATTTCATATTCCAACTACTAAACTAAAAGATTTTATTTTTAATTTTGTTAATCTATAGTGTAAACTGTTTGCTTGTATGCTTAATAGCAGATTTTCAGATTTCAATTTTTTGTTTAATTTGTGTTATTCACTATTATAAACTGTTGACTTTTTAGCTCACTTGAGCCAAAGGCTCAGATGAGCTATTGCAATCTATCGCCGTCCGTCGTCCGTCGTGTGTAAACTTTACATTTTAATCTTCTCCTCCAAAACTACTGGGCCAAATATGATGAAACTTAGCGATTATCATGCCTGGGTAACAGCCTTTAAAAATTATGTCCGGGGTTTTTCCACACCCAACAAGATGGCCGCCGTAACTAAAAATAGCAAAAAGACAAAAAAAATCTTCTTCTCTGAAAGCAAAAGGTGCAGGCAAATTTTGATTAGATATTTAGATTCAGCATACCTGGGAACATTAAAATTGTGTTTTTCATGAAAATTGAACGAAAAATAGGTTACGCGTTTTTTGCGTAAAATTATGTAATTTCGAAAATGAGACATTTATTGTTATAACTCAATAACGGCTGAAGATAATTGCATGGAGTTTTCACTGTTGATCTTGTCTTGCTATTTCCTTCCAGAAGATATCAAGGTCAAAGGTCAAGATCATGTCCCTGTTTTTGACCTTTGATAAAAAATGCTATTTTTTTAAACACTTCAGGTTATAATGGCATGGGATTTTCAGCTAATTTTAGGTATTGACATGACAATCATTTTGATACATAGATGAAGGTCATGAGTTCAAAGGTCAAGGTCAAGGATGCACAACTATTACCGTTATAGTTGATTATTTGCAAAACTATTAACTTTTTGTATAGGCATACATATTAGAATATTGTAGGTAATGGCACAATGGTCATTTTGATATATTAATAAAGGTCATGGGTTCAAAGGTCAAGTTCACAGATAGAAAACAATACGGAAATGGTTAATTATCTCGAAAACTATGAACTTTTTGTATAGACATGTATATTACAATATTGAAGGAATTGATTTAACGATCATTTTGATATATAGATAAAGGTCATGGGTTCAAAGGTCAAGGTCACAGATGCAAATCAATACCAAAATGGTTAATTATCTCAAAAACTATAAACTTTTTGTATAGACATATATATTAGAATATTGTAGGTTTTGATTTAATGATCATTTTGATATATAGATTAATGTCATGCATTCAAAGGTCAAGGTCACAGATGCGAAAGGATACTGAAATGGTTAATTATCTCAAAAACTATAAACTTTTTGTATAAACATGTATATTACAATATTGTAGGAGTTGATTTAACGATCATTTTGATATATAGATTAAGGTAATGTGTTCAAAGGTCAAGGTTACAGATAGGAAAGTATACTGAAATGGTTAATTATCTCGAAAACTATTAACTTTTTGTATAGGCATGTATATTTGAATATTGCAGGTAATGGTCAACAATCATTTTGATATATAGATGAAGGTCATAGTTTCATACTTTTGTTTTTACTTTTTTAGCTGTTTATAAATATTGTGTTGTAGCTAAACTATATATTATATATATTAATATATTATACATATATTATATGTAGCAATCTCGGGACAAGGTATGATTAATTTGCAAAAATCGTTGCATTTAATTCTGCCTTACTGCTGAAAATTAGGAGTACTCTTTAACATTGAAACTCTGCATGAGATATGTACTTAGCCTCAGGTAAGTGTTAAGGCCCATGGGCCTCTTGTATATGCAGCACATTGTCAGATTGCAGATTTTTCATATCAGATTATCAAATTGTAACTAAGAAACTAAAAAAAATTTTTTATTCCCTATTGTAAATTGACAGCTTTAATGCTTCATATCAGATTGTCAGATTGCAACTAATAAACTTAAATTTAATTATTTTTTTTTCATATTGTAAAACTGTTGGCTTTTAACTCACATACAGGTACAGATATATGACTATATGCATTTTTTACTGTTTTGACAGGGGGGGGGGGGGGTTGCAATATATGATTTTACTTGAGAATCTAATTTCACTTCCTTGTCATTTGTATTGGTGTATTTGAATTTTTTAGGGGGGGGGGGGGGGTGTGTGCAATATATGATTTTACTTGAGAATCATCTAATTTCACTTCCTTGTCACGTGTATTCGTGTATTTGAATTTTTTATTTTTAAGCTGATAAAGTTTCATTTCTTTAATGACTGAATTTCAGGTTCAAATAGGTTTATCTGTACTTAAAAGATAATGTGCATTTTAAGTGAAAAGTATAAGCTAGGTACATGTGTATTTTCAGTCTATTTGTAATTTGTACTATCGGAAGCCTCGTTGGTTGAGCAGGGTTCTCTCTAACACCCTTATGTGATTGGGGCTGGAGCCCTTTCAATTGTACATATAAGCATCATAATGGTCAAAGTTGTGAAAAAGAAGACTCAAAAATTAACTGGTTTTGAAAAGCTGAAATTTCAAAAATTGTAAAAATTGGCAAGGTGATTGTTAAAAAAACTGTAACATTTTGAATTGTGAATAGGGCAGAATTTTGGCCCTGAAAACGACCTGCTGAGTGGTTTAAGTGCAAACTTTTGGATCAAAGTGCCTGTTACCACCTAGGTTCCAATCCCACTCAGGTTAGATCCTAGCGTGAGAAAGTTTGCCGAAGGTTGGTAGTTTTCCCTGGATACTCCAGTTTCCTCCCCCATTCCAGAACTGACTGCCTCTATATAAGAAAAGAATCTCCTTGACTGCAGTGTTAAAAAACATTTCATTCCACTAGGCTCATCTAAATACAGTCCAACCTGCCTTAAAGAACACCTCTATACAAAGGCCACCTGCATGCTTATAAAGGCCAGTAGAATTGTATCTCAATTCTTCTTTATTCGTGTTATTTGAACCTGTATATAAAGACCACCTGTTCATAAAGGGTACATTTACTAGTTCCCTTGGTTGGCCTCTATAGACAGGTTTGACTGTACAATAAAGAGAATCACTGTCACAAAGCCAGTATTATTCAGACATAAACATTAATGTAGTTCATGTACTTTCACTGCAGTTTCATTTCCTTGTCATGTGTATATGAATTATGATTTGCGATCGGATAACAGTTTGTTTTGACTGCTGATTGCCTGGTGCAAATAGGTGACATTTCCTCAATCTGGCTGTACCTGTTAAGTCAGGTGTAAGTAGGTCACATGTTCTCAGTCTGTCTGTACCTTAAGAATATATCTTAAATACTAAATCAGGTGCAAATAGGTAAAGACGTCAGTCTATCTTATTTGACTGCAGCAGTACTGTTATAATACTAAGTTAGTTAGGGGGCCAAGCTCACTTCAGAAAGGATTGTTGTTAAATGTTGCTTAACATCGCATCAGCATTTTTTAGCTATTCCCGATAAGAACTACTTTATTAATCTTTTGAATTAATCTATGAACAAGTTCATGTATGCATGTGAAGTGCAAGTGTGTTTTATGGTCTGCCTTGTACTAGTGCACACTCAGGGTGACTTTAAGGTGCTAACTCGCCAAATCAGAACGCCACAGACAAGCATATAACTCCCCCAGTCATTTTTGAGGGTTAATTTGTATTCAATTCTGGATTCTATTTTTGGCTGTTTTGACCACGAAATTGAACGTGCAAGCGTCACATGAATGTTTAAGACATAATACTGTATACAGCGTGATGTAGTTGTGTATTGTATTTGATTCTGTGAATATCCATTGGAAGGACGCAAAGCATGTTCCATGATCATGAAAAATTGCAATATGCATTAGAGGAGGAATCTTTTCCATTTACACAAGGAAACTTCCGAGAGACATTGTGAAGTTAAAAAATGACTTGATCATTAAACACAAATGCATTCGATGCCCCAAGAAATAACCAACCTTAGAACATGGAGACAGCCATTTTGTTTACCAGGTTATAGTTCTCCGGGAATGCGTATTGTCAATTTTAATATTCAAATGCAGTTAGTTATAAGGTCGTTTTGCATTTATAGTCCTATAAATACCATTGCTCTCAAACTGGAAGAAATAGGACCTCATTTATTTTAAGTTCCATCCGAAAGAACTGTGACGTTCATTTCGTAATGCCAAGTGCTTGGTGAAAGAACAGTCACTACCCACTTTTAAGTCTTAGGTCAGACTGGGCGAAGGCTCGAACCCACAACCCCCCACTTATCGAGCAAGCACTCTGAGCTACCACAGTGTAGAATGAGTGAATATCTGTGACAGAGCTCAGAGTCAGCAGTTTTAAGTCAACAGTTACATGAGATCTGATTTGTAGTTACCTGTAATGTGAAAGAATTTAAAAATGGTCTTTGATTTCATGTTACCTGTAACCATAGCAACAGATTAAGATACTCCTGCGCAGAGTTAGAGTGCTCAGTCAGTAGTTTTATGTGATGTTAACTGCAGTTCAAATCTGATTTATAGGTACCTGTAACTTTAAAGAATTTTAAAATGATAAAACAGTCTTTGATTTCCAGTTACCTGTAACCTTAGCAACAGAAACCATGACTCCTGTACAGAGTTACAGAGTACCTGTGATTGACAGTGCTCAGTCAGCAGTTTTAAGTCTGATTATGTCAAGAGTTTTGTGAAATCTGATTTATGGGTACTTACCTGTTAAAAGAAATTTAAAACGAAAAAAAAATTGCCTTCATAGTCTTAATAGATAGTGACAATGGTAGGTCATCTCTAAGTATGTCAACAGTTACATGAGATCTGATAATAAACTGTCTTTGATTTGATGTTTGCCTGTAGCCATAGCAACAGAAACACTCCTGGGTAGTGTTTTATTTTAAATCATATAGGACTTGGAGATATGATCTAGCTTCTTCTGTGTGATTGGTTAAAACAATAGGTAAAAATTATTGTTTCATCTAGTTTGCAGATATTGTAATCATAGATGAAATGGGGAATTTTCTAATTCAGCATTTTGTGAAGATCGTATTATACTGAAAATAATTCACTGCAGTATTAAATTTTAAATATAGTCGCTCATGGCATATAATGCAGTAATCCTATACAAGTACATGTTTATATAAAACTGGTTTATAATGATTGAAAATATATATACATTTGTATTTTTTTATACAAATACTGGTTTACTTCTGTCCCTCTGTCCGTACGTCTGTCTGTCCATCCATCCGAAACAAAACTTTTTGTACAACAGTTTTCTCGGGAACTGCTAAACACAGCCACTTCAAATTTTATATGCAAGTTCAGTATTGTTATAACCCCCTTGCCTCGAGTACAGATTTCAGTATTGTTATAACCCCCTTGCCTCGAGTACAGATTTCAAATCTGCCAGACATCTACTTTTTGTTTACTGACTTGTTTATTTTTTGGCATTTACTCTTAGTGGTTGAAGCAGGGTATACTAGTGAACAGTACATCATAGGTTTCTTGTATTTATAAAAATATGATTGAATCAGTGATTTTGTTAAAAAAAAATTTAAAAACTACCCTCTGCCTTTTAAATTGGGAAAATATGGAGGTCTGAAATACAGCAAACTGTGTAATGACATGTTTGCAATAGCTTAGGATCCTTTTTGCAAAGATGTTATATTGTGACGATATCTAACATTTTGTGGGTTAGGACAACTAGATTAAATTTACTAGTATATCTATGTTGTTTTGGGAAATTTTTGTCAATTTTTCCCATGGGAAACTGCCTTTATTCTGTAGTAAATTTAGCCAAACAAAATCACTGGTAAACCTCATGGTTAATCTTTCTCTAAGCACTCTGCATTTAGCAAAGAAACTCACAGGGTCCTTAAGAACAGACCTTAAAAACTGATGCTCCTTGTCATGGCAGGCATGAAAATTGTCTGGAGCGCACTACTAAGGTAATAATTTCTGCCTCTTGACCTTTAGCTGGTGATGTCTCGATATAAATGAAATGTTATTAACTAAGATGAAAACCCCATTCAGTTAGCTCCCCCCAATGAAAAAAAAATATTACCATTTTGAACAGTAAGCAATAGTTGGTGCAGTACTTTGGGTTGCTCTTAACACTGGATAATAAATATTGAATGAAATGGTTTAATGTATTGATCAGATGCTTGTAATTGATCATATTACGGTTGAGTGTCTGTCACACTGAGCGTATGAGCAAACAATCAGTATATTTGTCATTGATTCCCGATCTAGATAATATAGTGTGTACACATGTATAATTTACACTTTTCTTAGCCTAATTAATTAGCATGCATGTACAGTCCAACCTGTCTTAACAGCCACCTCTATATAAGGGCCACCTGCTTATAAAGGTCAGTAGAATTGTATCCCAATTGGTCTTCATTCATATTATTTGAACCTGTATAGAAAAGTCACCTGCCTATACAGTCCAGTTTTACTGATTCCCTTGGGTGGCCTTTATAGACAGAGTTGATTGTATTAGATTGTTACTAGAAATTTTGCCAAGCACTCAGCATTATGAAATGAAAATCACAGTTCTTATGGATATGAACTTAGATAAACAAAGTACCCTGTCACGGTAGGCGTGGCACGATTAAAACACCGCTGTATAATGCCATTAAAGCAGCACACAGGCAAAACTTCTGCACCTTCACCTATAGCTGGAGATGTCTCAATATAAATGAAATTTTCTTGACTGGGAGATTAAACACTATTATCAGGGGTCCTACCATTCCTATATTTTCCCATATAATTAGAAAAATCTATATTTCCTATATTTTTGTTACTGGTAGCTTCAGGAATTCAGAATGGGGACATTTTCCAGCATTTAGTACATGTCTGAAGCAAATTTAACATTTATGTATTTCTAAAGCAGTTTGTGTACATTGCAGTTGCCTATCTTTTATTCTATTTTAGTAAAAGGAGAAAAGGGAATGGCTGAAGGGGAGGAAAAGAGGCCATTGATGTATATTTTATGTCTAAACTATTTAAAAATATTCCTATAATTTTTGTGAAAACTTCTATAATTTCCTATAAAAGTCCTATAATTTAGACCCAATATTCCTATTTTTCCTATATTTTAGACCCTAAAACTGATAGGGCCCCTGCATTATTCATCTAAAGTCACTCCATTATGGTTAAGTAAGTCTTGTCAAAACTCACTCCATTATGGTTAAGCAAGTCTTGTCAAGGAATGGCAAAATGAAATTCTCAGTTTTAGACAACTACTTGTATAGATTCTTCCCTTCCTACAACAAGGGAACTCTTCTTTCAGTCTAAATCATTCCATGTTGTAATTTGAGGTTATTGTTTTGATAAGAAAATAGTAACCTGACTCTATACGAGCAATTTGTGTCAAAAAATTACCATCTTATTTCGTATGTTATTGTGATTGATTATCCTCTATAGACTGCCCAAGAGTGTCAATTTTGTTTTACTTCAAGTGTGTAAAACAGCATACAAAGATCTATAGATATATGGTCTCTTCTGAAAAGTCCGGGGCCTTGGTGACCGAGTAGTCTAATTTGGATCACATTACCTCTAACGGCTTAGGTCCTACTCGGGACAGATCCTACTATTTTCATGTGTGAGAATGTTTGGAAGTTCGCTTGACGAAGGCTGGTGGTTTTTCTTCAGGCACCAACCATGAACTGACCACCTCAGTATATATTAAAGGAACTGGATTTTGATATTAAGCTCCATTACTTCTCTGCTGAAAAGTGTACTTTGTTGGTGACCCCAAGTTCAAGGTCATCCATTCATGGAAACACTGACGTTTAAGAGCACTTTAACCATTAAAGATGGCAATGACACTGACAACATTAATGTGACTGCCGTCTTTCTCTCACTGTCAAGGCAGAACTGAAGTATTGAGTATTGGTGTTTTAACATCCTGTCAAAAATATTTCACTTAAAAAAAGATGTCGCCAGCTATTATAGGCAAAGGTGCAGAAATTTTGCTTGTTTGTTGCTGATGGCATTATACAGCAGGGTTCTTTATCATGCCAAGCTTACCTTGACAAGGGACCTCGTTTATTTCAAGTTCCCATCCAAAGAACTGACTTTCACTCGTAATGTCAGGGATTTATCAGGGCCTTTTCCCATCAGGGCCTTTTGGCCTTTTGGAAAAAGGGCCTAAACTAAAAAATGGAAAAAACTATAAACGTTTTGCTCATTTTGGGAAAAACTTTGACATCATTTTTTATGCCATTAATAATTAAACCTAATGCTTTTAATTTGAGTTTGTCATCAGCACATTTTGCCGGTTTACTTTCTATCTCAATGTCAGAAGTTGGTTTACTCATTCATGGTCTCAGAAGCCTTTGATGTAGAAGCGGTATTTTCATCTTGCTTTGCAGATGTTGATTTAAAGTTATCTAGAATCTTTTTTCTTGATTTTGCATCCTCCTTCTTGAGGCACTTTATATGTTACTTGTTCTTATGTGACATTATAGAGTTATTGAATCATGATCTCTTAAGTGTCTGTTGCTACATTTCAGATAATGAATAGTCATACATTTGATAAAAATGCATGGCTGATGTCGATGTTTAACTGAAAAACTGGTACCAGTTGATAAATCACTCTTACATTTTCTTAATGACTCTGAATATTGTAGCGAGGAACCTGTTTATGAATAAAAACAGCTGATTCGGGGGCTTTCGAAAAATTTACTTTCGTTTTCGTTTTAAAACAACACAATTTTCAAATTGGGAATTTTCTCAGTTGATTTTGGGAAAAATCAACGTTTTTTCCAGTGGGAATGGGGCCTTATTTCGGCCCTAAATAGGCTCTTGATAAATCCCTGTAATGCTCAGTGCTTGGGGAAAGAACAGTCACTACCCACTTTAAAGTCTTGGGCCAGACCAGGTTTGGCAAAACCACTTAGAGAGCAAGCACTCTACTAACTGAGCTACCACAGTGGTGGCAGAATTGAAGCAAAAAATGCTCTAATTCTTTATCAGAGCAACAAATCAACTTTTGTACAATGTAAATATGGTGCATAGATGACAACTCCAATATACTGTTCATCAGATATTGATGAAATTTTCAGGAATGATCACTGGGAGGTGTTGTTGCGTGTAATGATTTCCTTATCCAGTTCAGTAAATTTTCTAGGAGTTATGGCCCTTTGAATTTTGTAAAATAAATTCATGTAACAAATACCTCTCAATGGGGGATTTTGCCAGCACTAAAAGCTCTTGTTTAATTTCAAAAGTCATTGTATCCTAGCAGGTGCTCTTTTCTATAATAGAGATGACGTATTAAGTTGTCTCATTAAAGTGCACAAACTACAATGTATGTGTCATAAGATCGCAATATTTATTTCATATGTGATGCTTAATATTGACAATATAATTTACATTGTCTGAATGTATCAAATGATCTAGTTGTCTTTTAATTTGATTTTGAAGCTGTCTTTTGCCAGTAGCCTCTGGAGTTGTGAGTTGTAGAATATGTGACTGGTTTCATAGTAAGTTTCATAATCTTTGGACTACAATAGATCAGAGAGAAGGCGATTTCCCTTCGGAAATAGTTCCTGGTTGGAAGAAATATAAATTACATATATTTTATGGATATAAATTGCTTATATATAAACAAGTCAATTTGAAACTGTCTGAGTTAAATTGCAAATATGAAGGGGTCAACTTTATACATTCAGTCAGTTTCACATTTTCAAAATATACTCTTGATGTATTGTAAATCATTTTGCGTACATTAATAGCATTTTAATAACTTGCATTTTTGGGGAGGGAGGGGGTTAAGTACCAATGAGAACCTGTCACGGTCTATTTGTGTGTGTTCAATCAAATATTGGCATTATAATGTGGGGTTTGGCCGAAAATCGAGAGATGCTCACAGAGAAAATTTTGATTTTTGGAAACTTCAAAATGGTATGGCAATAAGTGAGGTGTCACTTATTGAAAGGCATTGTAACAAGGTTTTGCTGCACTGTTGAAATTTAAATAGGCAAGATGGCAAAGTTATCAAAGGGCACTATAAGCAGGAAGTTATCAAAGGGCACTATAAGCAGGAAGTTATCAAAGGGCACTATAAGCAGGAAGTTATCAAAGGGCACTATAAGCAGGAAGTTATCAAAGGGCACTATAAGCAGGAAGTTATCAAAGGGCACTATAAGCAGGATTTACTGTATTGTGACGATAAGTGAAGTGGCAAAGTTACCAAGGAGCATTATGAAGAGGTTTTGCTGTACTTTGGTGATAAGTTAGGTGATAAAGTTATATAGTGGCATTATACTATAAGGCTTTACTGTATTGTTCATGCATTTTAATGATAGATTTATGAGCCAGTATACAGACATCACAATAAGTGTGGCCATAAGCAAGGTGGCAGAGGTTGGTTGGTTGAATGTTGCTTAACGTCGCATCAGCATTTTTAGCTCACCTGACCAAAGGTCATGTGAGCTTATGGTATGGTGCAGCGTGTGTATGTGCGTGCGTGCGTGCGTGCGTGTGTGCGTCGTTAACACACATTTTCGACTTCTCCTCTGAAAGTACTTGGCAGATTTTAATGAGACTTGGTCAGAAGCATGTCTGGGTCGGTGCAATTCAGATTTGTTCGTGGCATTGCCATGGCTAACATAACTAGGTCAAGGTGACCTAGGGGTGCAAAAATCTTAAAAAATCTTCTTCTCCGAAAGTATTGATTGGAGAAAAAATCTGATGTGATATTTGGCTTCTCTAGGGTCTTAAGCCTTTAGTTTGTTCATTTCTTGAAATTCGGTCGAAAAATGGGTTACGCGTTTTTGCGTTTAATTTTGAAAAAATCGTAAAATAGCTTCAAATTGTTATAACTTGACTACTTGACCAGATAATGATATGGGGTTTTCAGTTTTGACATCTTCTTGTTAGTATCTTCAAAATGAGGTCAAGGTCAATTGTGAAGGTCGTGACCTAATTTTTTTTACCCCTGATTATAATTATTATCTCTAAAACTATAAACTTTTTGTATAGGCATGTATATAAGAATGTTGTAGGTATTGATACAACGATCATTTTGATGTATAGAAAAAGGTCATGGGTTCAAAGGTCAAGGTCACAGATGCGAAACAACACCGAAATGGTTAATTATCTCGAAAACTATAAACTTTTTGTATAGGCATGTATATTAGAATGTTGTAGGTATTGATACGACGATCATTTTGATGTATAGAAAAAGGTCATGGGTTCAAAGGTCAAGGTAACAGATGCGAATTAATACTGAAATGGTTAATTATCTCGAAAACTATAAACTTTTTGTATAGGCATATATATTAGAATGTTGTAGGTATCGATAAAACAATCATTTTGATGTATAGAAAAAGGTCATGGGTTAAAAGGTCAAGGTCACAGATGTGAAACAACACGAAATGGTTAATTATCTCGAAAACTATAAACTTTTTGTATATGCATGTATATTAAAATGTTGTAGGTATTGATACAACGATCATTTTGATGTATAGAAAAAGTCATGGGTTTAAAGGTCAAGGTCACAGATGCGAAACAATACCGAAATGGTTAATTATCTTGAAAACTATAAACTTTTTGTATATGCATGTATATTAGAATGTTGTAGGTATTGATACGACGATCATTTTGATGTATAGAAAAAGGTCATGGGTTCAAAGGTCAAGGTCACAGATGCGAAACAATACAGACATGCTTAATTATCTCGAAAACCATAAATTTTTTGTATAGGCATGTATATTAGAATGTTGTAGGTATTGATACAACAATCATTTGATGTATAGAAAAGGTCATGGGTTCAAAGATCAAGGTCACAGATGTGAAACAACACCGAATGGTTAATTATCTGCAAACTATAAACTTTTTGTATAGGCATGTATATTAGAATGTTGTAGGTATAAATATGACGATCATTTTGATGTATAGAAAAAGGTCATGGGTTCAAAGGTCAAGGTCACAGATGCGAATCAATACTGAAATGGTTAATTATCTCGAAAACTATAAACTTTTTGTATAGGCATGTATATTAGAATGTTGTAGGTATTGATACAATGATCATTTTGTGTATAAAAAAGGTCATGGGTTCAAAGGTCAAGGTCACAGATGTGAACAACAACGAAATGGTTAATTATCTGAAAACTATAAACTTTTTGTATAGGCATGTAATTAGAATGTTGTAGGTATTGATACAACGATCATTTTGTGTATAAAAAAGGTCATGGGTTCAAAGGTAAGGTCACAGATGCGAAACATACAGAAATGGTTAATTATCTTCAAAAACATAAATTTTTTGTATAGGCATTAGAATGTTGTAGGTATTGATACAACAATCATTTTGATGTATAGATAAAGGTCATGGGTTCAAAGGTCAAGGTCACAGATGAAACAAACAGAAATGGTTAATTATCTTGAAAACTATAAACTTTTTGTATAGGCCTGTATATTAGAATGTTGTAGGTATCGATAAAACAATCATTTCGATGTTTAGAAAAAGGTCATGGGTTTTAAGGTCAAGGTCACATATGTGAATCAATACTGAAATGATTAATTATCTTGAAAACTATAAACGTTTTGTATAGGCATGTATATTAGAATGTTGTAGGTATTGATACAATGATCATTTTGATGTAAAGAAAAAAGTCATTGGGGTTTAGTATTTACATTTTCTTTAAATCTATCAGCTAGCCATTAGTTATCAGGTGAGCGTATAAGGCCCATGGGCCTCTTGTTTCCAGCTATACACGATGAGAACTATTTTATTAACTATTGATCAATCTATAGTTTGTTTATGCATGTGAAATGCGAATGTTGTATGGTCTGCCTTGTGCTAGCGTGCACTTAGGGCAACTTTTAGGTGCTAGCTCACAGAGTCAGTAAGCCACAGAATAGCTTGCTTTCCCACATGTGGTCTGAGCGGGACTTGAACTCACAGCGGTGAGATACCCTGGATTTGTAGACTAACGTCTTATCCATTAGGCCACCACGGCCTCCCAGAGTTAACAAGGAGCATTATAGCAAAGTTTTATTGTATTGTTAACACAATCTAATAACAGATTTTCCAGTCAGTGTAGAGACATCACAATACAGTGGCAAAGTTATCAAGGCGCATTGTAATGAGGTTTTACTGTACTGTGGCAGTAAGTTGGGTGGCAAAGTTATCAAGGGGCATTATAAAGACGTTTTATTGTATTTTAATGCAATTTTATAACAGATTAACCAGCCAGTATACAGACATCACAATAGTGTGGCAATCAGCAATGTGGCAAAGATATCAGGGGGCATTATAGCAAGACTTTGCTGTATTTTTAATGCAATTTAATAACAAATTTAAGTGCCAGTATACAGACATCACAAAATGTCAATCAGTAAACTTATTATGAAAGGACAAAGGTATCTTAGTTTTCTCGATGGAGTCATAATCGGAATTAGATCTGAAATTGAAGAGCGGCATTTTATGTTTTTCTTTGTTGCTATGCTCAGCGGGGAAATCTTATGATATTTTCAATATCTTCACTAACAGTTTATCCATATATGGAGTCTAATACTGCACATAATTATACAACATATGTATCAGAAGAAGAAACTTGAGTTTATAATGAATGTTTCATGGGTTTTCTTTTAGAGTGGATATTTACATGCCGGTTGTTTCTAGTGTTCAAAGTGTTCAATCCTTAAATGTAGTTGAGATGGTTATCCTTGCCGAGGGTTTGAAAAAAGGAACCACATTTTCCAAACTTGGTTCAACGTACATTATAAGTTATACAGGGTTTTGACAAGGTAAATGGGGCCATGTAACCTGCCAAAACCCTGTATTACATTTTTGTCACCCTCCAAAGTGTTAGTTGTTTGATCTTTTAACTTCGATTTGTATTCTATGTGACTAACTACGTTGTCTCAAGGTTGGTTTACCGTAACTAGACGTTCATTTTATACAAGTTACTTTCCTTTTACCGCTAAACATTGTGTGCGTTTATGTACCCCAGCAGATTTCCGAACACAGAGCTTCAGATTTACGGTGTGATCGCGTCATTCTCGCAGGATTTTAAAAAATGGCGCATAACATTTGCTTCTAATGGGTCCATGTGGAGCATGGTTTTTCTTAGCCAAATTGATCATTAATAATTTCTTCCCAAAACTACATATTCAATTCCATGGGGTTTTCCGATTTGACTTTCTGTTTTCATTTTCTATTGGAAAATCTCTAGCGTCTTTGTTTATCTCATAATCAGCATATAGACAGGACTCCCGACAAGCCCCTTCTCTTTGCTCTATGCGTCGGGTATTAACATTAATACTTAAAGGGAGAGAACTTGTAATAAAACTTGTTATGACCTCGGATGTTGTCGTTCATTTAATATACTAATGGCAACCATGGCTACGAGATGCAGACGACTCACATTTTTTAAAACAACACAAAAACGCAGAGAAGTAGATGCACATAAAATGAATCATCGAGGTTAAAGAGTTTAAAATATATTGTAAAGGTTAACAAAATATAAACCGGCAGATGACAAGATCGTTTTTGTTGCATTATATGTCAAGTGCCGACTTTCACTTTCAGTCACGTGGCATAACATTTATTTAATTATGTGTCAAAACATGACCCACTATAACAAAAAATGACCCCTTGTTATTGGACCTGGTGGGCCCTTGTGGCCCGCTATCTGTAAAAACAATCTGAAGCACTGCAAACATATTTCTATGTACCCTGGCAAGTTAACCAATCGCTATGAAAAAAATTCTTTGAAGGGTGACAAAATACAATAACTAAATTAGTTTTATAAAAAGATCAGTATAAAGTCAAAGGAAAAATATAAATGAGATGAAGTCAGTGTAGTAGAGGATTTGAGTTTTTATGCCCAAGTCATGAATTTTTTTTTACTTATATCAAGTACAGTCAAACCTGCCTTAAAGGCCACCTCTATACAAGGCCCACCTGTTCATAAAGGCCAGTAGAATTGTATCCCAATGGATCTTTATTAATATTATTTGAACCTGTTTATAAAGGCCACTCTTACTGGTTCCCTTGGGTGGCCTTTATAGACAGGTTTGACTGTAGTCAGCCCAGGAATGGTGGAGGAAACTGGAGTGCCCTAAGAAAACTAGTACTTGTCTTTAAAGCACACTTTTAGTGAATTGAAAAACTTTCTCTCACTAAGATCTGCCTTGTGTTGGGTTAAAATCCAGGTGGTTAGTGACAGTGTGATCCCTAACCAAGCGCTCTAGACCACCAGTGTCCCTGTAAGCTCCTGACATAAATTGCAATGTGTTTACCAATAGAACAAACACTTGGCCAATAGTTTTTTCCATTAAATAATGAAAAAGGATTTTCTTTGCATAGTCTTGATACCAATATAATAGCTCAGTTGGTAGAGTTTGTTTCTGGTGTGGGGAGGTTGTGGCTATGAACCCTGCACAGGGTCTGATGAAGACTTGAAAATAGGTAGTGACTGTAGTTTTGCCAAGCACTTGGTATTTAGAACTGAAAAAAACAAGGTCTTTCTGAAGAGACTTTAAAAACAAGTAAAGAACCAGAACCCTCCCTGCACATTGCTATGAGCATACTGCAAAGGTAACAAATTTTTGTCACTTGACCTATAGCTAGTAATATCTTGATAAAAGTGAAATATTCTTTTCTTAGACATAAAACCCCAATTAATCAATAAGCCAACCATCCAACCTACCCACCCACTCACTGACCTGAATAGTTCTGCTACCACTTTGTCAGATAGCTGAACTGCGACACATGATTTATCTATTATATTGGATTATAATGTTTTTTGAATCGGTAGAAAAATTATCCCAGGAGCCTTTATTAAAGGCAGTATTAGTCAAGTGTAAAATTATCATTTCCTGGTAGAAAATAGCATTTTATTAACTCATGGAAAATGGTTTTGTATAAATATCCAGGTACACAAAGTAATCTATTAAATATTTAATTAGGATTGCGAAATATTTACAGCATTATAAAAAACCAAGTACCATTAATTTGGGTTGTGAAATACATGTATACACACACAATTAAAACTTTAGTACAATTTATTTACCTGTAAGTTGCCAAAAACACACTGTTATAAAAAGAAGTTCCATTTATTCAGTTGCGAAATATACACTTAAAACCAAACTTAAGTGCCACTTATTTAAATGTAAAAATGTGAGAAATTGGGTTATGAAAATCAAATATCGTTAATTGTAGTTGTGAAATACCAAAAATACAGTTATGAAAATCAAATATTTATCATTAATTGTAGTTGTGAAAAAATACACTTATGGAAATCATGCCATTTATCAAAGTTGTGAAATATTCCCATTATAAAAACCAAGTACCAGTACCAATTATTTATGTTGGGAAATATACCACTGTTGTTAAAAGCAAAAGTTGCGAAATCTACATTGTTATGAAAACCATGCACCATTTATTTCAGTTACGAAATATACATGTACAATGTTTTAGTACCTGACTTATATTGAAGTTGCGAAATGTACACCATCTACATGTTCTATGTCACATGTCATGAATCAATGTATGTTTATGTTAAACTGTATTTTTAATGGAAAATTTTCTACTTTCAGTTTGGACAAACTTGTAACAACACGGATTTAGAAATGGGAAGATAAAATACGTAAACCAGCAGTTATGACTATTTCTTTGTTAGGAAGGCTATTGATATAGTTTGTGTAGTGTGTACGGTACCTTATTTGGAATGTGTTAGCTGATCAGGACTGATTGTTTGTGTTACATGGGATTTTAGCAAATGAAGGTGTGTCCCAGGAGAAAGTAGTCCTGGATTTTCCTGGCTATAGGCATTACAAGGATGATCGCTTCATTTGTAGTGAATCCGCTGTCACAACTATGCTGTAGTTGAGGGAATTTTAATATACTTAGCAGGTTGGTTTTATATATTGATTTTGCCGTAACTAAATATTTCATGTGCTCTGTTAATATTATTGTGTGTATCTGTCATGGTTTTATTATTCCAGCATTTTTTACATATGAAGTCAAACCTATCTATAAAAGCCACATAAGGGAACCTTTAACATTGATTTTTATGGACAGGTGGCCCTTATATAGAGGTTCAAATAGCTTGAATAAAGAGTAATTCGAATGAATTTTTACTGGCCGTCTATAAAAGCCACATAAGGGAACCTTTAACATTGATTTTTATGGACAGGTGGTCCCAATATAGAGGTTCAAATAGCTTGAATAAAGAGTAATTCGAATGAATTTTTACTGGCCGTCTATAAAAGCCACATACGGGAACCTTTAACATTGATTTTTATGGACAGGTGGCCCCTATATAGAGGTTCAAATAGCTTGAATAAAGAGTAATTCGAATGAATTTTTACTGGCCGTTAAAACCAGGTGACTTTTATATAGAGGTTGGAACAACTTGAATAAGAGTAATTTGGATTAAATTTTACTGGCCGTTAAAACCAGGTGACTTTATGTATTATACTTGAATAAATAGCAATTTGGATTAAATTTTACTTGCTGTTAAAACCAGGTGACCCTTATAAAGAGGTTCAAATTACTTGAATAAAGCAATTTGGATTAAATTTTACTGGTCATTAAAACCAGATGACCCTTATAAAGAGGTTCAAATTACTTGAATAAAGAGCAATTTGGATTAAATTTTACTGGCCATTAAAACCAGATGACCCTTATATAGAGGTTCAAATTACTTGAGTAAGGAGCAATTTGGATTAAATTTTACTGGCCATTAAAACCAGATGACCCTTATAAAGAGGTTCAAATTACTTGAATAAAAAGCAATTTGGATTAAATTTTACTGGCCATTAAAACCAGATGACCCTTATATAGAGGTTCAAATTACTTGCATAAAGAGCAATTTGGATTTAATTTTACTGGCTTTATATAGAGGTGGTCTTTCAGTTAGATTTGACTGTACAGTAAATTTCAATTCATCGCCCATTGATTTTGTTTTTATAGTTTTCAAAAACCTTCTGACTTAAGATTTGGGAAATGAAGTTCTCACTGCATTACAACATGCTTGCTGTGGCTAGGATCATCATTGCAAAGATGTTTTGACAAATTTTAAAATTTTAAAAACTAAGCCTTCTGCCTTTAAGATTGGTAAAATGAAAGTTCTGAACAGTGTAGCAAACTGCGTTATGTTTAAAAAAGTTAGGGTCCTTATTGCAAAGACTGTTTATATTGTGACATTTGAAATTTTTTGTTTGAGAATCACAGTGCCTCATTGTTTTATGGATTTTCAGTTGTCAAATTTATATTTCACCACCATTTGTTAGCCCCGCCTTTTGAAGAAAGAGGGGGATATGAAATTTAAGTTTTTGTTTTGTCCGTCTGTCGGAAATGCTTGCCTGCGCTAATTGTCCAATACTATGAAGCGCTATTTCACGAAACTTGGTGCAAAGCATCAGCATAGATAAGAGATGCACATAATGTTAACCTGACTTGGTTTGCTCATATTCCTGGGAGTTATTGCCTTTTGAACATAAGTGCAAATAAAAAAAAAAGAAAATAACTTGCTGGTGCGGGATCCTAATTTACTGACTTTGCTTGTTCAGTAATATTTTAACATTATAAAGGGGTTTGGTGATAAATCGAGGGAGGCTTTAAAAGGAAAACAAAATGGAAGCAGATTATGTAACTTCAAATTATTGTGGCAATAAGTAAGATGGCGAAGTTCTTGAGAGACATTATAGCGAGGTTTTACTGGAGTCATAGAATAAATTATGCCCCTTAGCAAATATTAAACCTGCTATGCAGTTTTAAATGTTAAGTAGTGGTAAAAGTTTTTGGGAGGTGGTTGCAGTGTTTAATCCACAAATGTATTTACTGGGGGTTATCCCAGACTAGGCCTGGAAAAAAGGGGCCCTGTAGTGCTTTAACTGAACAAATGATAGCAATTATACTAATAAATTCATTTTTTATTGTACCATGTAAAAATTGAGTTGGCATTGTAGCATAAAAAATTTAGTTTGGAAAGATCAGTTTTAAGTCAAAAGAAAAAAACATATATATAAAAGGTGGAACTGAATTTATTCAAAACTCAACTAAGACCACAATGATCAGCCAGGGTAATTGAGCTCACAGACAAAAATAAAATTATTGGTCAAAGTATTTTTTGGGCAATTGTGAGATCTTGGGCCCTCTAGATTAAACTGTTTTATGCCCCAGTCAAAATTATTTCACTTGTAAAATGATCGAGGGGGTCAGTTCTGGAATGTTGAGGGAAAACAGTCAGTTCCTGGATGTTGAGGGTATTATAACAAGGTTTTACTGTAATATCTGTTACCTATATATACCTCAAAAAGGGGAATGTCAATAAATTGAATATTAACATGATTTTGTCTATTTTAAGTTCAATATATATTGACATGATATATATACTATATACATCATAGGTTTATATAGTACAGGCCTGTAGAAAGGTCAACACCAAACTAAGGAAGACAGTTCAACCTATACCTGATAGCTATACATTAACTCGACAGCTTTTTGGCAGCTGCGATATAATCTCTCTCCTGCTTTTCAGCCACCAGATTGATATTTCGGCCACTCTGCAATCAAGCATTGGCTCTTTTTCGCTAGATCAATGTTATACTTTCGACAGATCAGTGTTATATTTTCACTTGATCAGTGTTAAACTTTTGACAGGTCTGTACTGTATATACATGTAGATAGAAATAGTTATTGGATTGCAGTTATAGGTTCAATTCTGTTTGTTTAATTTGTTGATGTTTTACTATTCCAATATTTGTATATATTCTTACACAGAAGTGTTTATACAAGCATAATTAACTATTTGTTTTCACAGTTAGTTTTCCCTCCTACTGGGAACTTCACAGCTAAGCTTAAGGTTTTGTCAATTAACGAGTTTGTTAAGTGGAGTAAGAGTGAAAAAATAATGTTTTTATATATATCTGACCTTCCATAGGGGAAAATGGCCCTTAGAATAAACCAATCACAATTCAGAAAATACATTTTGAATGCAACACATGCAGTTTGTAACATAAACATGACGTTGTGGGTTTTTTTTTCTTAATTTCTCCACAACTATTGAGGTGATTTTATTGTTATTTTGAAGACAGACAGGGAGATATTAAATTTGAGTTTCCATCTATCCATCCATCCATCCATCTGTCCTAAATTCTTGTCTGTGCAAGTTCTTCAAAACTATGAAGCACTATTTCACAAAACTTAGAGCAAAACATCAACATTGATAGATGTGCTTATTGTTAACCTGAGTTGGTTTGCTCCTTTTCCTGGGAGTTATAGCCCTTTGAACATAAGCGCAAATCACAAAAAAAGAACCTGTTGGGGGATCCTAATTCACTGAATTTACTTGTTACTATTGTTGTATAATCCAATGTTGTTGCTTCAAAAAGATAGCAAAAGTGAAAATTTCAAGCTTTATGAGGGCCTTTTTTGTTGCATACAGATAGTCATATACAACTCCAAGTCTCCAAGGCCAAGATTCTTCCACCTATATTGACCTCATAAAGCTGTCGGTTCTCAGGGATGATGGAGGAAACAATTACTCCTCTTCACTCATTCCCGTACCTACCTCATATTTCCATAGATATGTCACAACTTTTCTTCTAAATTTTAATATTTTAAAATGCAATAAAATGCAATGCGACTTAACTAGCCGACATTAAAATATTTTGAGAATCTAACTCAAATTTTCAAGGCATTTAAGAATCTAGATGACCTTTAGAAAATCCTGGGCTTGATGGCCTTGGGTGGGGGTGCAACGTATATACAGAAAGTACTGCATGATAATGAGATAAGTATTAATAACCCTACATAAGAGATGTCCAGGTGAGCTTTGAATGTACGGCCTTTTGTTTCTTTCCTGGCACAGAGTGACTGAGGATTTTTAGTTGCAAAATCAATTATAAAATTTCATAACTTCCTGATAGTGACATACATCTATGATGTTAAAGGAAACGGATGTTTAAGAGAAAAAATTTAAAACAACCATGTGATGATAATGATTTTGTAACATGTTATCATGATACCAGCAAAATTTGATGCTTTAGATATGACCAAATCTACAACAAATTTAACATTTAACAGTCAAAAATTCCTGAATTCCTGGAAATTGACCAAGAAATAAATTTTTTAGAATTTTTGAAAAATATGTGAATTTATGTGAAACAAAGGAGGATTTTACAAAGTGTACGAATAGTTTTTGCACATCTCTGTAGATGCAATACTTGACACATGATTTTTATACCCCCGCAAGCATTTGAGGGGGTATAGGAATAACCATGTCTGTCTGTCCATCTGTCTGTGTAAAATCGTGTCCGTGCAATATCTCATAGATGCTTTGGATGACGTTCATAAAACTTCACATGAATAATCACCATGGTTGGAATGTGTGTCATGACCTTGAACCAAAGTCATATCATAAAGGTCACGGTCGCGGGAAAACATTAAATGTGGGGGGGGGGGGGGGGGGGGGAGGTATTCAGCTCTCAAGAGACAGTTCTAGTTAGTATTTTTTTAATATTGAGCCTTGTAATAGATATATTGCCCTCATTCAATTTTTAAGTACAATAAAATGATACTTAAGGTAAGATTATGCCTTTATTCCTCTTTATGACTATGATTATATGTATGTACAGGTACTTCATCCTTAGAGCCTCAGGTTGTAAAATTTATGTTCATCCTTGTCTATAGATATAAAAAAAATGTGATAAATATGATTGACAAGAAATTTGTTTTTGGAATCAATTAGTTGCTTATCTGTTCACAAATTTTCCATATTCATTTTGTTATTCTCAGGTGTTACATCATTCAAACCTTCTGCAACTAGTTTGAAGGGGGGGGGGGGGGGTATATAGGAATTTTTATTTCTGTCTGTCAGTGCAACATCGTGTTCAGGTCATATCTCATAATTACTTTGGATGACTGTCATAAAACTTCACATGAATAATCTTGATGGTCCAAAGATGTATCATGACCTTGAACCAAGGTCATATCAGAAAGGTCAAGGTCATGGGAAAACATTAAATGTTGGGGGTTGGCTCTCAAAAGACAGTTCTAGTTATTATTATCATCCCAGTTTAACATCCCAGTCAAGAATATTTCACTTATATTGAGATATAACCATTTGAATGTTTTAACTTCTCTTTCAAAGAAACCTACAACTTTTATTTCTAAATTGCAAAGTGCTTGGCGAAAGAACAATGACTAATTATTTTCAAATCTTTGTCAGACCTGGCTAGGGTTAATACCCACAACCTCCCACTTACAAAGTAAGCACTCCACCAACTACAGTTCATAGTGGTACTAATTTAAGAGCATCATGTGTATGATCAATTCACATACATAATGGATAATTGGAAAATCCAGTATTTTTGAAAACAGCTGCCATAAGCTTGATTCCCAGACCCCTGAGTTATTGTAAAACAATTATGTCTAAATTAATATAAACATTTATTTTTGTGTTATAATTTTCTTAAAAGTAACAAAATATATTCTTTTGGGAAAAATATAATTATTTCTTTAATTTGTGTCTGTTTTCTGTATGACTTCAGGTGTCAAAGCTTATGGTGATTCATTTCTAATATTCTCCTCTGAAATGTCCGAAGGAAGTCAAAAAATCAATGTTTTCACATGGTTTCAATAAAAATGTACATTATATTCATGGAAATGTGATACTTCTATAATTTAAGTTTATTACTAGGAGGATCCCTTTTTTTTTGAGCTGAAAGCTCATATGAGCTGTTATGATATTGGTTCATCTTTTGTAATCTGTCTTGTGCGGCTTGTCATCTGTCATGCAATCACATTTGACATTTTATTCTTCTCTTCCAAAATCATTGGGCCAAATTTGATGACAGCAATGTCAATCGTGTCTAGGTGAAGGACTTTCAGATTACACTAGAAGGGGGTTTTACCGGAATAATTGCGAAAATCCGGAATAATCAGACCAAATCCGGAATAAACCAAATTGATCTGGAATAATCAGGTAAAGTCCGGAATAAACCGGTAAAATCCGGAATAATCAGGCAAAATCCGGAATAATCAAGCAAAATCCGGAATAATTGGACTATTTTGTTACGGTAAGTTTTCCGTAATCTAAAAATTACGGTAAGTGTCTGATTATTCCGGAAAATGACCGATTATTACGGAAAAAGTCTAATTATTCCGGCAAATGACCAATTATTACGGGAAATTTTCTGAAAAATAATATTTTTTTAAAAATATTTTACCGTAATAATTGGACATTTGCCGGAATAATTAGATTTTCACCGTAATAATCAGTCTTTTACCGGAATAATCAGACAAGTTACCGTAATAATCAGACACTTGCCGGAATTTTTAGAATCCGTAAAATTTACCGTAAAAATATTCTTATTATTCCGGATTTTGACCAATTATTCCGGATTTTGTCCGATTATTTCGGATTTGGTCTAAAAATTCTGGAATTGATCTAAATATATCGGATTTTCGCAAGATTACGGAAAGTGTCTTACTATTCCGGAATTTCGCAATTATTATTAAAACCCCTTCTAGTGTTAGCAGGTTAAGTCCCTTGGTTGGCTGAATTATCTCCCTTTATTTGTATTGATCTAAGGGTCTTTTGTGTTCCTAGAATCGGTCTGGTTAGAAGGTGTATGATATGGGAAGATGGGGTATGATATGACAGAGACAGGGTATGATTTGGATATCTGTATCACCCCTTGTGTCAAAGGATTTAATATGGCTTGTTTTCAGTTTAAAATACCTACTACCATTGTATACTATACTTGGTATATGATAAAGTAATATATTAATGATTATATAAAATAAATTAATATATATATATATATATATATATATATATATATATAATGATTTAATGGTGGTTATACATTTTGTGACCATTCTTAGTATTCCAATGCCTTTCCAAGAAAGAAGAGGGATTTTAGATTTGAATTTCCAGCCTCCTTCTGTCCATTCAGCCAACGTTTTTTCTTTTAGTTTATTTCGAGAATAACAGACATTATATTTGTTAAAATTGACCAATATATTTTGTGTAAGCATGGCCAATAAATCGAAGGCCTAGAAGTAAAAGATGATATGTAGCTTCTTTATAAGAAGTGAAAGTGTTGGTTGGTTAAATGTTGCTTAATGTCACATCAGCAATTTTTCAGCTATTCGCGTAGAGAACTATTGTATCAATCTCTATAGATTAATCTATGAAAAATTTTGTGTATGCATATGAAGTGTGATTGTGTTATATGGTTTGCCTTGTACTAGTGCGCACTCAAGGTGACTAAAACGTGCTAGCTCTCAGAGTCAGTACGCCGCAGACAAACGTACCACTCCTGCAGTCCATTTTACTGATACCAGGTGAATCAGTAAAGGCCAATTAATGGCAAGGAAAATCCACTTTCCCACATGTGGTACGAGCCGGACTTGAACTCAAAGCAGTGAGAGACCCTGGATTTGAAGACCTGACGTCTTATCCATTAGGCCACTGTGGCCTGTGACAGTGTTATAGCACATTTTAGCTCTAAGCCCTTGATATATGTCCTACTAGCAAAATGATCTCAAATTGATTTTTCTTTCATAGCCGGGACAAGGGCATTGAATTTCCACAAAATCGTATTTTCATTTCCGCCTGATATATCTTCACAATCATAATTATTTACCTGTACAGGTAGGTAATAAGATTTGGTAATCAACAGATGAATTGTGGAATATTTTTTAGCGGAAAAGTCATATCGAATTGCATAAATGAAATGCTCCAAACTGACCCCACTCCTAATTTGGGTCAATTTTAATTAAAAATCAAAATTGTTGGTTTTGGTCTAAGTTTTATTATCAAGTTTGCACTAATATGTACATTGACAGCAATTATGATACTGCAGGTATTGATGGCAATATTTTTGCCCCATGTAACTGCAGTCATGTTGGCACTTTTCAGGTGAGAAAAGAAGCATGATTTTAAGAAAATAATGCAGTGTTAATTAATATTGAGATCATTATCTCTAACTCTACCCTTTGTACCTGTCACATAGAATCTGAAGAGTTAAAGGATGATTCTCAAAACGCCGAGCTATCCGCCTATAGGATTCCAAATTTAAAAGTATGTTATAGACGTATTTATAGTGAAAAAACCTAAAGCTACCATCATTTTGTAAAAGTTTCTATGGTAAAAATCTCAATAAAATATTGAATTATATGTTTAACACATGCAACCCATTGGTCAAGTCTCTGTATAACTCTATACAAACATGGTACAAGTCAGTGAAAATCAACACGTTTTTTAATAAATACATATAGCGCGCATGCCTCTCCATTTAAGATATTTTGAATACAAAAACTACCTTATTTTATCGTTAGATATGCAAAGTATGGTTAATGGAGAGATATGCGCTGACAGTGAATTTTGTAAAATTCAATGTTTAGAGTGTTACCCCAATATAACCTCTTTCTATACCGTACTATACTCGTACTTGATATTAATAAACTCTCATTGTCAACAATTGCCTGCATGGTGTAGTGGATATATGTCGGGACTTGTATGTCTTATGTTGTGGGTTCGAAAACCCAAAGTGCCATTTTATTTTTATCTTAAATCATTTTAATAAAATGTATATTGTACAGCTCTAGTTCTTTCTTTTATCTTATTATGTGTTAGAATTTAGATGCAATAATATTTATTTCTACCACAAATAACATAATAAAAATAAAGACATGCACATACATTTGCTTTATACATACAATATATAAAACAACGATATTAATTACAGTCCAGTTTCAGGCCACATGTCATTTCCCGTGTGTTTCCTGAACGATGAACACGTACTAGTAAACGAAATGCCAAAACATTAAACTGTTCTAAGTGCAATCATCGCACGAAAAAAGGCCGTAGATGAAAAGTCGGGGTAGGTTTAAATTGTGATAAATATCACTAGCTTGGCAAGACTGAAGATCATGAGCCTGTGGTTCCTTCAATAGACTTTAAATCTGAATGTGTAGACCTACTCATTTTGAGTTGCGGTAAATCAAATGTCATTTGCTTTGTTTTCAAAGAAAAAGTTTCCTTACGAGACTTGCACTAATTAAGGCAAGAATAGACATTTTCGTCAAATAAGGAATCCTTGCACCATCTGATATTCGCAAATACTGTAATCATTTATCTGGACAAAAGATAAAAGCTTCAATAATTTTCAGTAATTCACTTTGGTGCGAATAACAGCATTGAAATAAAAAAAAAGCGAACCAATCAGTAAAGTTAGCTTCTACACACGTCATTATAAAAAGAAAAATGTTTTACAGATGCAAAGTATATATTTACACAGAGATTTATTTATATTTGGCCTCAAGTAATGACGCCTATAGAGGCTCGAAAAGGGAGAAACCTAGTTCCTTGCGTATTTATTCCTATAGGCGGATAGCTCGGCGTTTTAGGAATCATCCTTTAGGGCAAAAGGTGTTACTAGAACAAAAAGAATGGTAAGGTGAAAGCAGTCAGTTTTTAGCGCTGATGGGGACATTAAATGGTGGGCCAATTTGATTGCTGTTTTCCAGCTTAAACTTGTAAAGAGTAGAGTGGAGTAATGGTGTTTTATGCACAAGTCAAGGTGCTTTTACTTTTATCCAGGTGCTCAGATCTATTCTTGCAGAAACTGATGTATCTAGAGAAAACCACTGACCTTCAGTAAGTGGAACTAACAAACTTTCTTACACAAATAAAAATCTGGTCAAGTCGGGTTCAAACCTAGGCAGTGAGGAGGTTCTGTAATCAGTAAGAGACAGTATGCCCTTTTTTAGACCGCTTGGCCACCGAGACTCTTAGCAGTGGCATTTGGCGAAATCAAAGAAATATAACAAGACTGTCTTTTTGTGCCCTTATACATTAAGTTCTATGAAAAAAAATTGAAAATTGTTTTCACAGAAATGTTCCAAATGACTTGATTCCATCATTTTTACCTTTACTCTTCTGAAGCTTATTGCCTTACTTTGCTGGTAAAAATTCATGTGTTTATACTTGGTTTGCCAGTTTTAATGTTTTTACTTTAGTTTGGACATGGATTGGTATGTTTGTCTTAGATTTTAGACTTTTTCAGTTAAAATAAAAAAAACTTTCAAAATGTACTTGTAAATGGAAGTGATTACAATATATTATTTATAATCCTGAGAAGGTAATTAATTAAAAGAATTTTAGTTCTTAAATCTATTATGTTTACTTGTATTTCGATTTATAAATAACAACATAACACATAAATATAGATTACTTGGATACTCAACAAAATCATAATATTTTGCCTGATATAAATACTAACAAAAGGAAATTTTATATACAGTACAGACCTGTCCAAAATTTATCACTGAGGTTACGAAAAATAGTAGAACTGTAGCTTGGCTGCCGACAGTTCAACTTATGGATAACTAATGACCAAAAAGTTGCTGGACAGGCCATCTTTAGTGCAGACAAGAATTTAGTGACCAAAAAGCTGCTAAAAGATATCGGATAGAAGCTGCCGAGATATGGCTAACCAGGGACCAAGATAAACTGCCGAAATTGCACTAATTTGTTAATGAGCCTAGTGTTAAACTTTCAACAGGTCTGTGCTGGACTTTAATACATTTTATATTAATTGTTTACTTTTGAGCTGTTGACTGATTTTATTATTTTTTTTACACCATTATAGTAATTTCATTTGATCTAAGAAGGAGAGGGGAGGGGGGGGGGTTATATACTTCGGGTGACAGGTACTCTTTAATATTGATCACTTAATTAAATCTCTGATCTTTTTGTCTTTTGTTTGGGATAATGGTTGGTCTACTTTTAACCATTTTATTTTTATTGTAATCCAATAAAGAAAACATTTATAGGCAAACAACATTGACCTGTTCAGTTGACCTTTCATTAGGAATATTAATTCATTTACGATGATTCACACAATGCATAGATATTGCGAGGTTTCGCAGTTAATACACAAACAGACAAACAGTCCATGTTTTCCTGTGATGTGCAGGAAACAAAAAAAAAATGGTTTCCCTATACATAAATGTTGTGGTTCATAATTAATACATTTGTTTTAATTAAAGTTCAAGTAGACAGGTCAATGGTGTTTCAGGCTATACACATTTTGATTTTGGTAAAATGTACATTATTGATCATACAGTTAGCTTATATTCATCTATTGTTCGTAATTGTATAAGTTACGTGTGATATGGTCACTTGAGGATGTCCTAGTTTTTGAATCCTATCATAGTTAAAGTATTTGGAGCATGATTGTTTAAAGAATTTAATTAACATATATATAAAAGATTTTATATATACATTTGATTTTGTAGATAGACCTACAATATTACCAAATACTTCAAACAATTTCTTTTTATTTAAAATTAATATTTTGTTAGAAACGTATACATGTATATATGGTTAATGGATATGAGGCATCAGAATTTTTATAAGAAGTGGAAATCACAGTTTTAACATCAATTACATGTTTAAATGATGCAGTAAGTTTACTTTTATTTAATTTATTTAAAATATTGAGAGAACTTGCCAATGTGCTAACTGCTTTGTTTTACACCCCAGTCAAGATTCCCCCCCCCCCCCCCCATATTTGGTAAGGTAAGTTGGTAAGGTTTATAAACATGAGGTATCAGAATTTTACTTTTTTTCAGAAGTGGAAATCACATTATTATTATAATTATTTTTATCAATCATATATAATGCAGTAAGTTTTATTTAATTTATTGAAAATATTAAGAGGACTTACCAATGTGCTAATTGCTTTGTTTTACACCCCAGTCAAGATTTTTTCCATTTTTAGCTCACCTGACCGAAGGTCATGTGAGCTTATGGCATAGCACAGCGTGTGTATGTGCGTGCGTGCGTGCGTGTGTGCGTGCGTCGTTAACACCTATTTTCAACTTCTCCTCTGAAACTACTGGACAGTTTTTAATGAAACTTTGTCAGAAGTATATATGGGCCGGTGCAATTCTGATTTGTTCGTGGCGTTGCTATGGCTACCATAACTAGGTCAAGGTGACCTAGGGTGCAAAAATCTTAAAAAATCTTCTTCTTCGAAAGTACTGTTTGGAGAAAAAATCTGATGTGATTTGGCTTCTCTAGGGTCTTAAGCCTATAGTTTGTTCATTTTGTGAAATTCGGTTAAAAAAAAGGTTACGTGTTTTTGCGTTTAATTTTGAAAAAATCGTAAAATAGCTTCAAATTGTTATAACTTGACTATTTGATCAGATAATGACATGGGGTTTTCAGTTTTGACATCTTCTTGTTAGTATCTTCAAAATGAGGTCAAGGTCAATTGTGAAGGTCGTGACCTATTTTTTTTTACCTCTGATTATAATTATTATCTCGAAAACTATAAACTTTTTGTATAGGCATGTATATTAGAATGTTGAAGGTATCGATACAACGATCATATTGATGTATAGAAAAAGGTCATGGGTTCAAAGGTCAAGGTCACAGATGCAAAACAATACTGAAATGGTTAATTATCTTGAAAACTATAAACTTTTTGTATAGGCATGTTTATTAGAATGTTGTAGGTATTGATACAACAATTATTTTGATATATAGAAAAAGGCCATGGGTCCAAAGGTCAAGGTCACAGATGTGAAACAATACCGAAACAGTTAATTATCTTGAAAACTATAAACTTTTTGTATAAGCTTTTATATTAGAATGTTGTAGGTATTGAAACAACAATCATTTTGATGTATAGAAAAAGGTCATGGGTTCAAAGGTCAAGGTCACAGATGCAAAACAATACCGAAATGGTTAATTATCTCGAAAACTATAAACTTTTTGTATAAGCATGTATATTAGAATGTTGTAGGTATCGATACAACGATCATTTTGATGTATAGAAAAAGGTCATGGGTTCAAAGGTCACGGTCACAGATGTGAAACAATACTGAAATGGTTAATTATCTTGAAAACTATTAACTTTTTGTATAGGCATGTATATTAGAATGTTGTAGGTATTGATACAATGGTTATCATGATGTAAAGAAAAAAGTCATTGGGGTTTAGTATTTATGTTTTCTTTAAATCTATCAGCTAGCCATTAGTTATCAGGTGAGCGTATAAGGCCCATGGGCCTCTTGTTGTAAGAGTGGGTTAGGTTTATAAATATGAGATATCAGAATTTTACTTTTTATCAGAAGTGGAAATCATATTATTTTACATCAATTAAGTTTTATTTAATTTATTAAAATAAAAAATGGACTAAACTGCATGCTTTGTTTTACACCCCAGTCAAGAATTTTTTACTCTGAATCCAGTAACCCCCCCCCCACCCCCACCCCCTAAAAATATTAATTAAGAAAAAAAAATAAAAATGGAAGTTTCTGACCTTTTAATTAATCTAATTAATCATTTGGTCATAAAGTTGTATTAACGTGGTTTGTAAGTAATTAACTTATGTCAGGTTGCATGATGTCATGATGGTAATATTGTTATTACATTATATAAACCGTCAACATGTCGGCATAACTACAATTTTTTTCTTTTTGGCCAGTCTGTTCAGGTTAAAGAATAAATGTTAGTTATAACATGACTTAATAACAAAATAAACAGTTTAAGAAAATCTGAACTGTAGCCCATACTGTTAGGATTAGAGTAGGGTTGAGTAATAGTGTTTAACATCTTTCACTTATATCCAGATGCCACTAGCTATAGGCAAAGGTGCAGAAAATTTGCCTGTGCGTTGTGCTGATGACATTATACAAAAGGTTTCTTTATCATGCCATGCCTATCGTGACACAGGGTTTTGTTTATTTTAAGTTCCCATCAAAAAGAACTGTGACTTTCATTTCGTAATGTCAAGTGCTTGGAGAAAAAACAGTCACTACCGACTTTCAAGTCTTGGACCAGACCTGGTCGTGGTCCAAACCCACAACTTCTCAGTTACAGAGACAGCAGTCTACCAACTGAACTACCACAGTGGTTGTGTTAGGATTAGAGACTGCAATCAATCAATACATGTGTATTGGAAAACCATTTCACCATTTTTTATTTTTTAGAACTTTAGCATTTGGAGTAGTTTTTCCAGAACTTGCTTTTTCATTATAAGTGTAACTTATAACACTTTATGTGTTTCCCACTCAAGGTAGATCTTGGTCTGATTGTATGATTAAATGCCAGTAGTTAACTGGGACCAGTTTCACAAACATTCCTTAACTTAGATGTTCTTTAATTAACTTAAATCTGGCAAATTTGTTAATTATTACAATATCCCTGTATTTAAGGTGTCAGTTTGAAGATCGTTTAACGCTGATAACATTTGTATTCAGTTTTGTCAAAAATGTTTTTTTATGTTTCGAAAGAGATTGCTGAAATTCGCCAAATTTAATTTAAGGAACATCATGGTTAAAAAATTATTGTGAAACTGGATTCTGGAGCCTGGCCATTTCAGTATAAGTGAAATAATCTTATAACTTCAGTGTTTTGTTACACATCAGCTTGACCATATGGTGACCTGTGACTGACCGATACTGTGACATACTATCCACTATGTTACATTGATGCTTATTAATCTGATTTGAGTTGTCTACCAAGATTACACCAGCTAACATTTGTAAACATTGGCAATACAACTTGGGATCACATAGAGATATATGTCTTTATCGATTATTCGACTAATCTTAACCCCTGGCATTTTGTATTAAGATTGATTGAATGGGATTTTATGTCCCATTCAAGAATATAATAATTCACTTATATTAAGACTTCACCTGCTATGCATATTGTATTGAATGAGGTTAATTCACTTGTATTGAGACTTCACCTGCTAGGCATTTTGTATTGAATGAATGAGGTTTACGTCTAGGTCAAGAATATTATATTTCACTTATATTGAGACTTCACCCACTAGGCATTTTGTATTGAATGAATGAGGTTTGCATCTTAGTCAAGAATATTATATTTCACTTATATTGAGACTTCACCAGTTAGGCA
The DNA here is from genome assembly GCA_021292105.1 of Anadara kagoshimensis. NCBI lineage: Eukaryota > Metazoa > Mollusca > Bivalvia > Arcoida > Arcidae > Anadara > Anadara kagoshimensis. The sequence goes on along the minus strand of CM037871.1, from coordinate 12,990,313 downwards.
TTTTGAATGAATGAGGTTTGCGTCTTAGTCAAGACTTATATTTCACTTATATTGAGACTTCACCCGCTAGGCATTTTGTATTGGATGGATGAGGTTTGCATCTTAGTCAAGGATATTATATTTCACTTATATTGAGACTTCACCAGTTAGGCATTTTGACGAATGAGGTTTATGGCTAAGTCAAGAATATTAATATTTCACTTATATTGAGACTTCACCAGCTATAGATTAGTGAAAAATTTTGCGGCATATATACTGACTTTGTGAGCTATTACCTTACAGTTGCTCTCACTGAGTTTTGCTAGAAATAAAACACACTCACACATCTCACACATACATAATCCTTCTTAGAGATTGATAAACTTATTCTCATTGCAAAAACCTGAAAAGGCCTTCAAAAACTTTTATGGCTGTCATCACGATATTGTTGATAAGTTTGATGTCACTGTGTCCAGGATTGCCCTGGATATATTTGACGTCTCATACTTCCATGTTACTTTCACTCAATTTTGATTACCCACATGGTGGGCGTAACTATCTAAACCAGAGGTGCTTACTCTTCCTGAGCACCCAGCCTCCTAGTGGAAGTTCACATGTTTAATATATTTTGTCAGTTTCAGAGTTTTTACTTAGCTTCTAGATTGTGATTCTGACATGGATTAATGTTTGTTTTCTTTCGCTATGGATAATCCTGGTTTTATTTCTCAAGTCAGGATAATGTCAATGTCATTTTGTTGATCTGAATAACCTGTTTTGTTCTTCAAGTTGTGTTTATTTGAATATATTATATTCATTTCCCATTTGAATTGGAGTCGGGGTAGTGGTTTAAAGTGCACATTTATGAATTACAGCACTAGTCTCCTACTGCCTAGGTGTGATGAGAAAGTTTAGTACAAATGCCAAAGGTCAGTGGTTTTCTCTGGAGATTCCAGTTTCCCCCACCATCCCA
>CM037871.1:12111864-12306864 GCA_021292105.1 Anadara kagoshimensis | reverse complement strand
GTTATTGCCATGTTAAATCATACAAAACGTTATTGCCATGTTAAATCATACAAAACGTTATTGCCATGTTAAATCATACAAAACGTTATTGCCATGTTAAATCATACAAAACGTTATTGCCATGTTAAATCATACAAAACGTTATTGCCATGTTAAATCATACAAAACGTTATTGCCATGTTAAATCATACAAAACGTTATTGCCATGTTAAATCATACAAAACGTTATTGCCATGTTAAATCATACAAAACGTTATTGCCATGTTAAATCATACAAAACGTTATTGCCATGTTAAATCATACAAAACGTTATTGCCATGTTAAATCATACAAAACGTTATTGCCATGTTGAATCATACAAAACGTAATTGCCATGTTAAATCATAAAACGTTATTGCCATGTTAAATAAACACTACACTTTTCGTTAGCAAAGACATATAAAAGCGCAAATAAAAGTCTGTTAAAATTTGGTTAAAAGGTATCATTTTACAAGTCAACACTGGCTAAAAATTGTCATTTTTGTTTAAAAGTATCTCTTTACAAGTCCATTCTGACTGAATATTTATATGTGATTGTTTTAACATACTGTGACCGACTAATATCGCCTCTTGTGTACAATTCATACCGCGCATTAACAAAGTCCATTTTTTTCTCTTCATTTCGTCTGACTGTGGTCCGTGTATCAAACTGGTCAGGTGGTGTTTATTTAACAGTTTAACATGGGCAATTTTGAGTTGCGCAATAGTAGTATACACCCTTTGCCTAAATGTCATAAAGGGGTTATGAAAATTTTGCGCAAATATAATGCGCCCTGTTATCATTCGGATTATTGTGATTTATAGACAAAGGTCATGAGTTCAAAGGTCAAGGTCAAAGATGCAAAACAATACCATTGTAGATATTGCTGCAATAGTCATTTTGATATATAGACGAAGGTAATGGGTCAAAAGGTCATGGTCACAGATGAAAAGGAATACTGAAATGGTTGATTATGTGGTTAAAAACTATGGGAATTTTTAAATTTTAAAAATGAATCTGATCCCCGTTGTCATATATCATATTGTGTTTTGGTATATAATCTTTTCAATGTTCCATGTAACAAAACTAGCATTGCACCCATGTAGTTTTGCTTTCGCGACTTGGCATCCCAATGTGCGCGCTATGACGTCAACTGTTGTTTGTTTCATAACTACACCTTGAGTTGTTCTTGGTCAACATTAATTTGTTATTTCAGTGTTTAGTTAGATTTATATAATAAAATTTTTATAAGTAAGATTATCATGTGTTGAAAATGCTAAAATAAAACTTTAACCACGTCGATGGTCATTTTAAAAATATTTTTTATGAAAGAAATGCAATTTCTGATTTTTTTTTTTACTATTTGTTGAAGATGAAAGTTAATACAGGTTTTAAATATTTCAATCATTCGCTATTTTTATTGGAAAATAATTTGTTTTTTCTTACTTTTTCATTTTTCACACTTCAATCTGTTACTTTGGCAACCAATCATCATAAAAGGAAGAGCATGTTTGTAAAGGTCACGATTTCAACAAATCTATGGTCTTAAAAGATTGAAATTTACTGAACACCAAACAATTTCAATTTACATATTATACCAGTTTTAATTTTACAGCACTAGACGACTGTTCGGAATACAATTTCACATGTTGATCAAAATTGTGAAACCAATTATTGTCAAGTGGTTGAAAAATATCCAAAGGACCAAATTATAGCTAAGAGAATACTTTGCATGAGGGGGGGGGGTATACCTTTGTTTTTGAGGAGTACCAGGTTTTAACCAGCAGATATTTTAGACTATATTTCTGACAATACAAGAGTATTTCGTGCTGAGTTTATGATACCCTCTGGGATGCTTGGTCCATCAGTAGAGATATAATAATGAAAGTTGTTGAAATTAAAACTATGATTTTGAATGAAACGGATATATAATAGAGGCACCGTTTGTATACAAAAAGTCATATATTTTTGCAACCGATCAAAAATGCGTACTCTCTCTCTCTCTCTCTCCATCATTTATATCTCAACTATGTCGCCCACGAAAGGCTACATTTGAAGCTGTATGACATGCGTGATGAATATTCCTATTGTCAACTTTTCTTTTCTATGCAGCAATATGCCTGCTTCTGCTATGGAATGTTGCAAGCTTAGGTTTATCAGAGCCCTTAATAAGTTTTATGGCCGTCATCACAGTGTTGTTGACAAGTATGATGTCTCTGGGTTTAGGATTGTCCTGGGTATATTTGACGTCCCATAGTTCTTTCCATGTTCCTTTCACTATCAATTTTGAGTACACACATGGTGAATGTACCTAGTTAAAAAGGAAGTTGATACCCTTCTGGAGCACCTGATCTCACTTCCCTGGTGGAGGTTTACGTGCTAACCTTATTTTCTAAGTTTCAAAGATTTTTCTTCGCTTTGGGATTGTAATTTAGACATAAGTTGGAATGTTTGGTTTTTATTACGTCCGGCATTAACGACATAAATCGATTCGTTTCGATTGTTCATAATCTGGGACAGTAACACGGCAGTAACACGACAAACATTACGGATTCTGCTGGTGGCATCTTGATATAAGTGATCCGATTTTGACTGTACATCACATAACATCCCATTAAATCTCTCTAGTTTGCGAGTTGTGATTTTTACCTTCAAGCAACAATTGCGATGTCTAGTAGAGATCGCCAGTCTGCAACGTAGTCAATATCCTTAACGTTTGCGTTGAACGTTACGTCGAAATTTCCCGGAGTAACGTCATTTTACGAGAAAAATTTGTTGTTAATTTATTGAATGAGGTTCAAATCAAGAATATTTTATTTCACTCATATCGAGACGTCACAAGGCAAAGGTCAAAATTTCTGCAATTCAGCTATAGCTGGTGACATATATATTTATATATATATATCGTTGGTAGAGACATAGCAGACTTCGTCGACGTCATCGCCATCGACAAATTGACAGCTTCAGTCAGGAAAAATGTTGTCCGTGGAACCCTTTTTATGTTATGGGGCGATTCATTTATAAGTTTTTCCGAAGTCAGGGTTGACCGTTTTCTCCAGCTGATCCGGTTTCTCCATCATCCCAAAATTGAGTTTAGTAATGGTGTTACTTTCCAGTCAAGAATATTTTACTTATATCGAGATGTCATCAGCAATATACAAAAGTGCAGAAATTTTGACTCTGAGTTGCGCTGATGGCGTTATACAGCAAGGTTGTTTAGCTTACCAAGCCTTTCGTGACACGGGACTTTGTTTTTTTCAGTTCCCATCCTAAAGAAATGCGTCTTTCATTTCATTTGACCTCCCACTTACGTAATGAGCACTCTATCAACTGAGCTACCGCAGTGGTAATATATCATTTACTGATGCCAATCTTCTGCGTAAGCTCGAATGGTTTTATTTCATCTATACTCGATTCGCACTTTATGACTTTGTTAAATTCACAGATTAAGAAGTTGTAAATGGGATTTTGTGTTCATGTCAATATTATTTTACTTATCTCGAGACATCATCAGATATAAATACACGTTTTCTACAGAAATGCACATATACATATATAAACAGGAAAAGTGCCGACACAAAAGGTTAGCGTTTAAGGTCGCGCTGAAGATAATATTCAGGAAGCAGATCCCAAAAAAGTGCTTATTTTTCAGTTTCGTTAAACATTTTGGGTGTAGCAGAAAATATAGCTTAAAATGTTCGTCTTGGTGTCCTGATTAAGAATACTCTTTTTTTATCGCGAAATGTTGGTGTTTTTTCAAGCACCAGAACAATCACAATGCTTTTTAAATTACGTTTGAGTTGAAATGTTTCTTTCCGAGTATCCACTATCAACTCGCTTTTTAAAATAACACTTTTTTGCATAGTTTCAGTGGATAATGGCAAGTTTGCCCCCCCCCCCCCCCAACAAAAAGTGCCCTAGATTCCCGAAACATAATGTTAATTGATCGGAAATTGAGAAATTGAGATTTCGGCTCCGTTTTAAGCACCTTGGGTCAATTTGGTTGGAAATTAAGAGATTTGCTTAAATTACCCCACCCCTACCCCCTGACGCACGCCTTTGCGGCTCCCCCTTGCTTGGGTCTACCTTGATTTGTGTCTAGAAATGATCGACACCTCTAAATCTATATGTAAGGTGAGAACCCATCTTTTTCCCGCTCGTTTAAGAGCATTCTAGTGTTTTTGCTGAGGTACATGCTCAGCCTCGTGTTCATGTTTTCACTCCTGTCAGGAGTGGGGCCCTGCACAAAGCCCCCCTTAACGGCAAATGAGCTAAAATTTTGCGATGGAAACAATGATATTCTTAATCAGGGCACCAAGACGAACATTTTAAGCTGTTTCCTGCTTCTACCCAAAATGTTTAGCGAAAATCATTTTTTTTTTGGGGATCTGCTTCCTGACTATAACCGCGACTTTAATTTTAGTGCCAAGTACTTGGAAATAGAACAATCACAGGTACAAGTACGTATTCTTTTCAAGTTTTAAGCAATTACCTTGTTGGTTATTGACCCTTGTCCATCTACTCACTTAACAATTTAGGTGTCAAATTAATGGTGAAAGTAAATGATTCATTAATAAGGTTTGGTCATCAAACCTGTGGTAAATTCGGTTACTCATCCGATTAGAGATGCTGACCATGGCTAATGAATGTGAAATCCGGTCACAGGTAATTCTACAAGATATAATTAACCACTACGGTAGCTTAGTTGGTAGAGTGTTCGATTCGTATTTGGGGGTCGTGGGTTCGAACCCCGGTCGGATCTTACCAAAACTCCAAAATAGGTAGTGACTGCTCTTTCGCCACGCACTCGACATATAGAAATGAACGACACGGAGTCCGATACTCCGTGTCACAGCAGGAGTGGCATGTTATAGAACCCTGCATGTACACGTTATATAGAACCCTGCTTGCCTGAGCGCATACACAGGTAAAAAATTCTGCCAAATCACATATAGATGGTAACGCCTCGATATCAGTGAAATATTCTTGACTGGGACGAAAAATCACAGTCAATCAATATATATATAATTAAATAATGAAATTAAAATAAAAAAAGAAATACTTTTTGTTGTAACTTTATTTCACTTACTACAATGCACAATATTAAATTCGCACCACAGCACATTAAGAAAATTTTATTGACATAAAATATACCGATGTACCAATACCCATCACTCTTTGGAAATGATTTCACTTAGAATAAACGAAAATATCAGTAAGTCAAAATGAACATGACGAGTTTTAAAATTGAGATCCTTATAAAATTAATACCGGTGTCTCGTTCGAAAAACACCTTACTTGGATAATTTTTTTTTTATTTATTTATTTATTTTCTAATCTTTTAATTTATAGAGAAAGTACATAAAACATAACAAAACATTCTAATGATCAAGAATCAGATTTTAGCAAAATAACGTGAATGGAAACTTCGCTTTCTCCAAAAACAAAACTGTATGACAGATATAAAAAGCTTGTTGGTGTCAGTCTCCTTATTCCACCCCCCCCCCCCCGGGAGAAATGCAGAACAAACATAAAAATGTTTTCATTCAATTTTCAAGCACCTTCGTTATGCTGTATTTTGGATTAGAAATCCTTGCAAAATATGCCAAACACAGAATAGGCGTTAAAAACAAAATGCTTCCAATAATATGAAAGATATCACAGTTAGGTCCACACAATATATACACCCTGACTACAAACTGAAAAACACACAAACAATAATAAATACAACATAACACAAAAACAAGGCAATATTTATATGGATAATAAAACATGAGGACTATATAAAAAGATTGAGTTTTTTGTCTTAAAAGAAATTAAATAATCTTAAATATTTTTGCAGATGTCTTGCATGTAGGATTTTTTTTCTAAAAAAAATAAAAAAATACCATGTTATATATTATAATAATTAATATATATATATATATATATATATATATATATATATATATATATATATATATATATATATATATATATATATATATATATTCAAAATGTGTCATAAATACCATGCATTTTATTATTGGACGGCATTTTATCTTTTGATAATTTTATTTAAATATACATGTACATGGATTTATATTTTTATATATTTTTGAATATGAATACTCATAAATTTTTCGCATTTTAATATGATATTTGTCATATCATAATTTTTTGAATTTATAAATTTTTAAATATTTTATTCAGAAAATTCAAAAATTTATAATATGACATATTTATTATGTTTTAATTGTGTCTCCTAAGACTGGGTGTTATTTACAATTTTATGATATCTGAAAATTGTTAAAAATAAAATGCGGCACAGAAATAAACCATTCACTTACTTTTTGTATTAAACAATTTGTAGTATAAATATCTGTTTAATTTACAAAATAGCTATATTTTATAGTGTCTCGTAAGTCAATTATAAAATTGACTGAATATCGATCGCAAATCTAAAAAAATAATAACATTACTGAAATGAAAAAAAATTGACATTTTGTTCCTGCATAATTTGCACATTCACTATGAGAATTTTGTTGTATGTACGTGTGAAAAATGTCCAATTCTTTCATTTCAAAGAAAAAAAATGTTTTCATTTCTTATGATCTTATTTATAGAAATTTGAAACAACAAATCGGCGCATTTGTTACTTTAACAGCACGACGGTAACAAAAAAAATTAACATTGCGTTGAAATGGACATGGAAATATGGCTGTGTGTGTCTCCTGCGATAATATGACGTCACCGAGAGACTGAAAAGATCTGACCGAATGGAAATCCGTGAAACAAAAGGGAATTGGATTATTAATGAATTAAACTCAGGAAAAATAGTCATTTTTAAATTAAATAAAATCACGTGAAAGCCTCGCAACAACAATAATCAACAATTTTAGAAAAAACTGTCAGATTACAGAGACGGAAATTTGTCAGTAATTAAAATTACGTCTGATGACAATTTTATAGGCAAATTTATGAGCGAACTGTAAGCGAAATGTCAGAATGTTGACATGGAGGTTAAAGCCATTTAAATGTATTTACAAAGTATTTTAACAGACCAGTTAAATAAAATAAATAAATAAATAAAACAAAACAATATAAATACAAATTTTTGATAACGGAACTATACACTGGACTTCATAGATAACTATACAAATTTAAATTTGCCATATTTCAAATAATAACGATTCAAAGAAATGACATTTTTAAATATTGAAATATATAAATACAAATTTTTGATAACGGAACTATACACTGGACTTCATAGATAACTATACAAATTTAAATTTGTCATATTTCAAATAATAACGATTCATGGAAAATGACATTTTTAAATATTGAAATATATAAATACAAATTTTTGATAACGGAACTATACACTGAAATTCATAGATAACTATACAAATTTAAATTTGCCATATTTCAAATAATAACGATTCATGGAAAATGACATTTTTAAATATTGAAATATATAAATACAAATTTTTGATAACGGAACTATACACTGAAATTCATAGATAACTATACAAATTTAAATTTGTCATATTTCAAATAATGATAATAATTCATGGGTTATAATACTAAAGCTTTTGCAGTATTTAAAAGTGATATTTAACTAAATGACCTTAATGTACATGTTGCAACAAATTAGAGTTATTTTTCTTTGAAAAACAGGGTTCTTTGATTTTTTTAATTTTAGTTTAAAAAACTCTATAAATTATAGAAAACTCTATTTTTCGAGGAAAAAAAACTCAATTTTGGCTGAAAAATATTAAGCTTTAGCACGGTGAACTTTAAAACAGTTAAAATTTAGATTTTCAGTTGGTAATGACCAGTTTTAAATATGTATAATTATTTATGAATGGCAGAGCGTAACATTAAAATACAAAAAAATATCCCGTTATCAAGAAAATTACACGAGAGAAAAAAATTAAATTAAATACTAGTTTTAGCACGCACCTCTTAATATAGCACAAACATGTCAAAAATTGACAACGCTGTCACTTCAATATGTCAAAATGCCCAGATAACTGCGGTTGCCAAGATTGATGGTACTCCCAAGAAGGCACCGATGCTTGCTGGAACGACTGGCTAGAATGTCCATTGTAGAAACCTGAAGTCGCTGATGTTATCGAATTCACAGACGATGTCATTGAGGTGGTCTGGCACGTAACCGTTGGATGCTGGAAATACATGGAATGTCCATATGGGTGAAATCCAATAGGCGATGTTGTCATTGGAATATATCCTATGTTATATCGTGAATTGAGCGTTGTTTCTGCAGCGTAATCCACATCTTTCATGCTCTTTCTTGCTCGTCGACGAGCATGACGACGTCGAAAATCCCCTTTACTGAAATCTTCAAGGCATGCCGGATGAATGGACCAATAGTTCCCTTTGCCATTATCTGAACGGCCATTTTTAACAAAACATTCATTCAATGATAAATTGTGTCGAATGCTGTTTCTCCAGGCTTTGTCCTTATTATTGTAATAAGAGAAATTGTCCATTATGTATTGGTATATATCGCTGAGTAACATTTTCTTATCTGGAGTGCTCAAAATTGCCATTGAAATCAGCGCAATATACGAATGCTGCGGCTTGTCTCCACTTTCTGATGAGTTGCAACTAATAGATCTATCCAGAGATAGCAGTGCTTGAGCAATAGACTCCGGACTATCATTTATAGTACTCTGAAATTCGCTTGGTACAGGGGACGAACCCGGAGAAAGTTTCCTGCTTGGACTACCTTCACTTCCATCGCTGTCCTCCTTCTTGTCGTCGCCCCTCGTTATATAATCAATGCTAAATGGATGCATACTTTCCATGAACGAACCTTTTTTAAAAAAAGTTTAGATGTGGACTAACGTGTAGTTATTGTCGATACTAAATTGCCACTAATGATAGGGGTTTTTTATGAACACACGTCTAGCATATGATTGGCTTATAGCGTTTGTGACCACACATGTTTGTTTACACGTCATTAGTTTTGACACACGTTGGGTTAGTTAGGTTAGGGTATTTCCATCCTCGTCTCAATGTACAAAGCATTCGCACCTATTGTTTGATTTTAAAATCACAAATATTTTGTTTTCTTTTTAATCACTTAATGTTATTTAATACCCATAAAATATAACTATTATATAAGCCATTCTGGCTTGTTCCTGAATCCTTTTCTATATTTATATGTTTGTATATGAAATAATATGTTGTATATATTGTTTTTGGAGATTAAAATATTGTTTAAACTAAAATATAACCAGTAGAGTTTCTTTTATTTATTTTGTTGATGCAACTGGTTATAATATTAAAAATATATTTAATGATGAATTCTGAAAAATTTTTAAAGTATGTTATGCTTGCTTACCCACACACGTGCGAGTGGGTGATACGACATTTTTTCGACATGGTTTTAGTCTAAGAATTCTGCCATGGAAACGACTTCTTATAATGATATATATTGGTTCTGTGTGTTCTTTATACAGTGCATTGTTGCATTGATACAATCCATTTCTTTGCATTTTTGTCTAAAAATCAAATTTAAAGAAATGTAAATAATGGTGTTTAACGTCCCAGTCAAGAATATTTCACTTATATCGAGACATCGGAAATCATAGAAGATGGCGATCTATTGAGTTTTTTCGCCAATCTGTTCGTTAAAAGTGACACATGCCACATACAGGTGATGTAAAAATGGAAAGTTGAGTTGAGTAATGATGTTTAACGTCCCAGTCAAGAATGTTTCACTTATATCGAGACGTCGGAAATGTCATGTACCATTTTTTTTTAAAATTTAATCATAAAATACATTCAAAAAATGGTATATGACAGAAATAATAGAAGATGGCGTCTATTGTTTTCTTCTTCTTTTTTTAATACAGGTCTAAAAAGTGTCACATTAGTTCAGCGGCGGCCTCAAAGTTGGAGGGAGGGTTCCCGATGTTGGAAACTTGCTCAGATTATATATAATTACAGGGATTTGAAGCATTTTATGCTACATTTCAAAACATTTTCTGGCATGTCCTTAGATCCATAGCTCGACCTAAAATCCGCGTCAACAAAAAAATGATGGAACTACGGCGTTCCAAAATCTGGATTCGCCACTGTAGCTGAAGATATAACTCAACCTCCGCATTTTTAGACTACATTGGTGCCAGTTTTTCCGACCCATTCCTTACTTAACTTGGCCTTTAACTCCCAGTGGAGCTTAGGCAAATGATAAAATCCCTCGATCTTTATCTATTTTGCGCCAGTTTATCAGCATCCGCCCTGTTTCCGATTCTATGTTTCTTGTCCAGGTGTTTTTATGACATCCCTTTTCCGTTGCCTCTGTGGGTTCTAGATCTCAACCCCCCCCCCCTTTCAAAAAATCCTGGATAGTTCTCAACCCCTCCTTTCAAAAAATCCTGTATCCGCCCCTGCATATCACAGAATTTATGCGACTCTTGATTATAATTTTGTGTCATTATCAAACTATTACTTTACTCGAACGAATTCAGTTGTTTTTCATTTTGTTTTTCTTCTCCATTAACAACCAGTAACAAGAAATTAATAAATAGTGCCGCGTCGATACCTATACCCACCCATGGGCAGTGCGTGTTTTCCACGTGTCATCATTCTAAGTTCATTCATTGCGTTGGTCACGATGTCCTTGTGCATCACGGGGTATTAAATTAATATAACTTATTTATTTATTTATTTATTTATTTATTTATTTACTTTCTTATTTTATTATTATTATTATTATTATTATTATTATTATTATTATTATTATTATTATTTACCAAATATAAAATACACGAAAAATTACAATAAAACACAAAAAAACAAAACGATAAAGATCTATCAAAAAAACATTAATTATTTTTAAATAATCACTTGTTTATTAACATTAGTTGTCAGTTTCATTGTTTCCCCTCCAGAGTTGCTAACGCTTGCTAATCAAGTATTGTAAAGTGATTGCCTAGTATCGCAAAAACCGTTCGATATAACGTCGACATGGGGAGTAGTTGTACGTTAGACTTCAATTGGGGCTTGTTATCATTCGGTTAACACGTTGACATATGACTGGTCTGTCATAGAGTGAATATTTTAATAAGTTTGGCATGTTGATCACAAATATTACCAAACTCTAAAAACACATAAAAATATTCATTAATCTTAATTATTTGTTACAATACAGTAATAAAATCTAATAGATAAATATCGTTAATTGAAAAACACCAACTAACCCCCCCCCTTCTCCCCCAAATTAAAATCAGTAAAATAAATTGACAGAGATGTAATTTTTAGGTATTTTCTCTTAGCACATTTTAAAATGTGAGAATAATTTTTTTAGTTGAAAGAAAACGTGTCATGTGTGATTTATTTACTTTAAAAATTAAAAGTTAAAACTATCAAATTCTGTTCTGTTTTAACGTTGACGAATTTTAAAATAGTTTCTTTTTATTTCAATCCGACAAAAATGATGATACTATATATATGTTTTAAAAATTATTATCATCCAGAAATTATAATGTCATATACCATTTTTGAATGCTTTGAATGATAATTTTTAAAAGGTATATTACAACATGAATAATAAAACAATATTAAGCACAAATCAGAGAAAATTTTGTAGAGAGAGAGAGAGAGAAATATATATTCTCTCTTTTATATTGTAAGCAAATTTTACAGTTATGTCGGAGAGAGAGAGAGAGAGAGAGAGAGAGAGAGAGAGAGATTCTCTCTTTTATATTGTATGTCGGTGAGAGAGAGATTCTCTTTTATATGTCAACACTTTAAAGGTTATGTCAGAGAGAGAGAGAGAGAGAGAGAGAGAGAGAGAGAGAGAGAGATATTTTCTCTTATATTGTTATCGCTTTTACGGTTATGTCATAGAGAGACTCAGAGAGAGAGAGAGAGAGAGAGAGAGAGAGAGAGAGTTTGAGTTTCTCTCATATTGTCATCAATTTTACGGTTATGTCGATGAGAGAGAGAGTTTCTTTTTGCATTGTCAGTAATTTTACAGTTATGTGGGTGGGGGGAGAGAGAGAGAGAGAGAGGGAGAGAGAGAGAGAGAGAGAGTTTGCTTTGGTTATAGAATGCTACATGATTGTTTTTAAAGGAACTTTAAATTTGATTGACTTTCAATATGTTTGAGAAAGGTTATCAATTATCACATTTTTGTATAACTGCTGGTGGTCACTTTCGAGAACAATTCTTTTCGTTTCCGCCATTTACCATCTTATTCTCTATGGTCACTCCCGGTCAGTATGGTCAGTTTGGTGTTGACACGATAATCGCTAGAAAAGGTGTGAACAAGGTGCTACACCGTTATTACCGCAATTTTAAGATACATGGTATTTTCGAGACTATAAGATTGACAAGAAAATTTTTTGATGACACGGTTGCAATACAAAAATGTATATTACCTTTATTATCCCATACCGTGATCACAGTGTATGAACGGAACTGTACGCAAAAAGGTAGCTGCTGTTCGTCGAAGCGAGAAGAAGGTGTATCGGGAGACGCGAGGTTGTTGATTATCTATCTTTCTAGCTCAATTTTACTGGATTTAGTTTATCCCTTTTATTTAATCCATCTTCACTATATAAAGCTTTAGTGGTAGTCATATACCCTCAGAAAAGTGTCAACTTATTTAATAAATATGATGATGAACATCATCAAACGCCGAGCCGTGGGCTTCTCACTTCTAGTTAAATGATGTAAAATACGTATTATTTCACATTGTATGTTCTTTTATCAGTACCTATATGAAGAAAAATATTCTTAGATTCCCTAAATCATGTACAGAATGTTACAAAACTCTTATTTACACTGAAAAAGCAAGTTTTCCTTCCGTGGTCGAAAGTTAGAACTGTACCGGTAGTTTTCAACATCTGTGTTGTTTTTGTACCGGTAGCTACTTTTCTCTTCCACGTCAACCATGCGAGATGGGATTTTCAGTTTGATACTAGAAATTTTTGTAATTCAATTATAAATTATAATCATGCTTTTCTATTGAAGCAAAATATGCTATGGACAATATTAAAGACCAATAGCCCCTTAATTATAGTACATTTTTGCAATTGCATTAAAATATATCGTATACTGTAGCATGTTTTTGGCAATTTATTACTCAAATTTCCATATTGCACGAACTGAGGGGGTGATAGCTATAATATAGAAATATTATTAAACATAAGCTACTGTTCGCGACGAAAACAAGATTATTACCCTCTGAGAAGTAATCTATGTGCGTGAGATTTGCTAGTGTGTTTACTATCATCATTAGCAAGGAATTTAGCTGCATGGTCATTGCAAAGATTAAGACAGGAGTGGACAAGAGATTCAGGAAGGAACATGCAGGATTTAGACCAGGGAGAGGAACAACAGAGCGTCATGAGAAAAATACCGGAACAAGCAAATGAATTCAGAACTCCAATATACACATACTTTGTGGAAAAGGCATTCGACTCGGTGCATAGAAAGAGCCTTTGGACGATAACGAAGAGCTATGAGATTCCAACCAAAATCAATAATGCAATAAGTGGGATGTATTAGGAATTCGAATGTTCTGTCATTGAAGAAAATGAAACATCAGAGTGGTTCGCTATTAAAAGTGGTGTAAAGCAGGGGTGTGTAATGTCAGGGTTTCTTTCTACTAGTTATAGATTGGATGATTAAGAAAACAACAAATGGAGTGAGAAGAGATATAAGATAGGACTATACAACATAATCGTTAGGTCTCGGGTTTGCGGATGGTATAGCACTCTTATCCTCCAAATTATAACACCTGAATGATAAGACTAGGAACACGACTGAAGAGGCGTTTAGAAAAGGGCTAATCAAATTCAAAGAAATGGACTTAGAAGGATTTAGAACACCAGAAATATTGGAAAAAATACAAAGATGCACCTATTTATGACCTTAATAGGACCAGTAGAGGAGAACAACGAAAAAGGAAAGAAACGCTGCTGGATGGAGTAGATGGAACACAGCCAAAGCAGCAACGAAGGGCAGACAAAAATGGAAGGATAGCGTTGAGGCCTTATGTGCCTTCTGGCGCAGAGAACATTAAGTTAAGTTTATGGTTTTCATTGTACTATCGCACACTCAGGGCGACTTTAAGGTGCGAGTAGTTTTAAACTTAAGTTCAAGCTCAATGTCGTTAAAAATAAAAATGCATGAAGACTATTTGCAGTAACAACAATGGTAAAAAACCATTTTCGTAAATGAAAGTATTTTATTTTACGACAATCTCTTTTGGCCAAAGCATTATCACAAGTTTAAGAGGATTTGAGTTGAGTAAATGTGTTCTACGTCCCAGTCATGAATATTTCACTTATCAAGAAATCGCCAGCTATAGGTGAAGGTGCATAAATCTTGTCTGTGCGTTGCACTGATGGCAATTTACAGCAAGGTTCTTTATCGCGCCAAGCCTATCATGACACGGGAGCTCGTTTATTTCAAGTTCCCATCCGAAAGAACCATGACTTTCATTTCGTAATGCCGAGTGCTTGGCGAAAAAACAGTCACTTCCCACTTCCAAGTTTTGGTCAGACCTGGTCGGGGTTCGAAGCAACGACTTCCCACTTACGGAGCGAGCACTCTACCAAGCTACCGCAGGGGTTATGTTTAAAAGGAAGTGGTGGCTGTATTACCATAATACTGATAAAACCATATGGTAGCATAATAAGCATAAAAGTCTTAAAAATCTCTGACTGGAAAAAGAGAAATTTTTCCAGTATCACAGAGAGACTGAAGTTAAAGTATCGCAATAAAAACTACCGGTACAGTGTTTCTTGAACTAGAAATTCGCTACCGGTACAGACAAAATATAAACTACCGGTACAGTAACACCTTGTCAGTCATGTCGTTTGAATCATTATTTTGAATGTTTCTGTGCCAAAGTAGATGTTATAACTATATAGACTGATTGAAAAAAAAGTTTCTTTTCATCATGTATTTTAAAATTCTCGGATATTTTCGATTAAATGAGCATAAATCTACATTTTAGATAGGTCCAGCGTTGCTCAAATACGTGTTCATGACTGTTCTTAATGGAATATTTAATTTATTTTGAGATTCTATAACACACAAAAACGCCCAAGAAGAAGATACAAAACAACTGCTTACTTACCGTATTTGATTTCGAGTGGCTATTTACGCAACAAGAAAATAAGAAACAATTTACTCGTTGACCTCATTGTCTCTCGCTTCGCCGAACAGTAGCTACCTTTTTGCGTACAGTTCCGTTCATACACTGTGGTGATACTCGTGCCGGAAATGAATTAATGATGCGAAAACGGTCTACTTTTTGACATCTTAAATGCCCCCACCCCCACCCCTCCCCTTCCTGAAATTTCATAAAGTTAACGCCACATTCTAAGCTGCATTATATTTATTGATTGGATGAGGTTTTGCGCCCAAGTCAAGAACATTTCACTTATATCGAGACGTCACCAGCAATAGGTGAAGTGACAGAATTGTTTTTACCTTTCCGTTGCGCTTTGGTCATTGTACACTAACAGGAAGGGTTCTTTAAAACGTGTCACGCCTGCCATGACACGGGTCATCGGTTTGACATATTATAATAATAATTTATTTAATAATTTAAGTGTCACATATAAAAATTCAATGTTCACATACACATAAAAAACATTATTAAATTCTTATATCCGGCCACATGTGGCCTACAAGACACTACATATTATATCTATGAATTTAAATACATGTAAAAATTACAACACATTAAAACATTTGATCATATAAATTAAAACATTTGATCATATAAATTCAAACATTTGATCATATAAATTAGTTAAAAGGTCTCTTTCGAAGGACCCTTGACTTTCATTACTGATTGCCTATTGCTAAGTTAGACCCCGGCTGTGGTTCGAACCATCGACTCCCAAATTGTTGTTGTTGTTGTTGTTGTTGTTGTTGTTGTTGTTGTTGTTGTTGTTGTTATACGTGAATATATAGACAAACAACATTGATCTGTCCCACCATTTTGTACACAATGGGTGTTGCAAGCTAAAGGAGGAAGTACTTACCTATTCCAGAGCAACCAGCCTCACTACATATGACACAATGGTGATTTATTTATTCTTTTGCTGAAAATCACGTGATCATGATTAATTTCATTAATCTTCATGAGCAAAGTTTTGAATGCGCCATCATTCAAACGTGATGCCGAAAACGCGTATTATCCATTTTTTAAATAAACCAGGCCGAAAATTGTCAAGTCTTCACAGAAGAAGAACATTATATTCTAGTGGTAAAATTTCCATAGTCACCGACCCCATCAGCAAATCTAATAAGATCTTTAGTTTTAGAATTTAAATTGTGCTTCGAATTTACAGAAAATGTAGATATGAATGAAATTACCATGTTTTAAAACAAAAACACAATTATAATACGTTTCGGATTTTGAATTTGAAAGGGACGGTTTTTTTAATTTAGTAAATATATGTTGTTACCACCCAAACAATATCCGGCGGTGTACAGTCAAAGTATGTATCAGCAAATTATATGCTTCCTGTCGAGAAAACTCACCATTGATCTATATAAAGTCTTTTATATTCCAACCATACTATGAATCCACAATGGCTGATATGCATATTAACAAACTGACCATGATTATGCGATATCACCCGGGTGGAAGTTCCAGTTTCAAAGATTTTACTTTGCTTTGGGATTGTGGTTTGTTTTTACTTTGTTTTTGGATTTGGATTTGGACATAGATTAGTATGTTTGTTTTTACTTTGGTTTTGGATTGTGGTTTGGACATGGATTAGTATGTTTGTTTTTACTTTGGTTTTGGATTGTGGTTTGGGCATAGATAAGTATGTTTGTTTTTACTTTGGTTTTGGATTGTGGTTTGGGCATAGATAAGTATGTTTGTTTTTACTTCGGTTTTGGATTGTGGTTTGGACATAGATTAGTATGTTTGTTTTTACTTTGGTTTTGGATTGTGGTTTGGACATGGATTGGTATGTTTGTTTTTTTACTTTGGTTTTGGATTGTGGTTTGGACATGGATTGGTATGGGTTTTGGATTTGGACATGGAATGGTATGTTTGTTTTTACTTTGCTTTTAGATTGTGGTTTGGTCATAGATTAGTATGTTTGTGTTTGCTTTCAATTACATGCGCTATCACTAAAACAAAATAAGCATCTAAATTTCAATTTTTGCTGGGACTGTGTCATCCCATGCTAGTTTGTAGCTCGAGGATTGATTGATTGATGCCCCAGTGAAGAATATTTCACTAATATCGAGACGTCACCAGCTATAGTGAAATCGCAGAATTTTTTACCTTTGCAGTTCGCTCAGGGCAATGTGCTGGGAAGGTTCCTGTCGTTGCACGGGGCGTTGATTTTTTTTAAGGTCTCTTCCGAAAGACCACGTGACTTTCATTTCTGAATGCCAAGAGCTTGGCGAAAGAACAGTCACTGCCTATTTTCAAGTCTTGGTCAGAATCCGGCCGGGTTTCGAACACACATGTACAACATCTCATATTCGGAGCAGGAAAGCATAGAATCTTTTCCGTTTGAGCATGAGCATTAATGGAAGTACCTCAAATAAAAATTAAATAAATGGTAGCAGTTCTTTTTGTACCCCCCCCCCCAATTAAATTCTAAAATTTTATGTAAAAAAAGAATATTTAAAAAAAATTTTTTTTTTTTTTTTTTTTTTTTTTCTTCACAGAAATGTTCAAAATTGCTTAATTCCGTCATTTTTAGGCTTTTTAGTCGAAATTAACATTTTAGTGGGATATAAATGGAGTTATTTCCAAATGAATAAACCGAAATATAAAAGCGGAGGCGAATAAAATGCATTAGATGGCCATCAGCTGTAACAAACTTTTAGCCAAACAATATTGACCTGTCCGCTTGACCTTTGATTTGAATATATAATATGTACAAGCACATTTGTGTAAATAACACAGTGTAAATGACACACGTGTATAGTCTTTTGCATTATGTTCGAAATGTACATTTTGTATTAACTACCACTACCTACTAACTAACACAACCTATGTATTTGATTGATAATCGTTTATAAATATTCCTCATGAAAGGTCAAGTTGACAGGTCAATGATGTTTGCCGATACCTCTATGTACTTAAAAGAAGGCGTGGTAAAATTGGTTAATTATAACAGTTACTCACCAGGATTCAACTCAAGTCAATTATCTTCGCCGCACGATAAGTGTGGCATTTGGACACACGCAGGTACCCCCTTGATTGTTGTGGTTATTTAAGTTGCCGTGTAAGAACAACAGTTTAACATTTTAACGTTCGTAAATGACATTATAAATATTTGAAAATTATTTTTTTAATGCTCTTGGCGATTTCAAAATTATTTTAACGAGTTTAAAACGGACATATCACTTGACGAACCGCATTTATTATAAAGAGGGAAATAAAATAAACCTCTTACATTTTAGGATCGGTCAAGGTTGTTCAGTTGTCAAAAACGCGCACTTAAGGGTCATAGCGCCTTTCATTGCCCAGGTGTCAATCCCTGTCGCTCGGGACAGTATCTAGTGTATCAAAAACGTGTCTGTTCACGTGTCGAAGGGCGGTAGTTTTCTCTGGGAACTCTCGTTTTCTTCGCCATTCTTAAACAGACCGCCTCTGTAATATAAGTGAAAGAATCTTGACAGGGTCAGAAAACATTATTACTCTTCTTCATCTTTTATTGTAATTAGTTACTAAGTATGTTTTTCCCGAAACTTTCAAAAGAAGTTACGCACGTATTCTGAACACCCCTTTAGAAAATTTCAGATCATCAAGATTTATCTATTTATTTAGTGTGCGTGGTGTGTGTGTGTGTGTGTGTGTGTAGAGGCGGTGAGGATTATTAGTATTTGTTAGAAGCCATTTTTATTGCGTTTAAACCACCTGAAAAAGTTGTGTGTAGGCGTTACGTTAGATATGTCCAAGGTGACTGTGATCAGAAAGCACATTTAGACTGTTTCGGGTGAGCCGAATTAAAATCAAATCCATCTTGTTAATATTTTTAATAAAAACATAGAATTTATTTTTAAAGTATTTACAAAATATAAATTGATAATTTTCTTAACACAAAAAGTTTCGAAGATTGACAAGAATTTTTTTAATATTTTGGGCATGATTGACATCAAGAATATTTATGTAAATTACAATATTTTATCGCAAAAAAATCATATTGTATTTCGGCTTATAAACCATTGGTGCACAAAGTCAAGTGGACAGGTCAATTTTGTTTATACGTACATGTACATAGGCAAACAACATTGACCTGTCCGTTTGACCTTTCATTAGGATTATTCATATAGGAGGATCTACCCGATACATGGGTAGTGTTAGGATTCGCAGTTCACATTGTCCATGATTATTATTTACATCATATAGACGACATATATACGCACTATCCCTATTACTTAAATGTACTCGTCCATAATGACTATTTAAATCAAAGGTCAAGCGGACAGACCAATGTTGTTTGCTATATACATTATAAGATAATTGTATAAATAACATTGACCTGTCCGCTTGACATGGACGAGTAAATTACTGTATATGGTACACGGGTGTTTATTTCAGTCATATCGTGGGAAGCATGTATTGTAATAACTCCTAATGAAGCACAACGCCAAGAATGAAGTCTGGGGTTCATTAGGCGTTGGGGCGTATTACATTTGGACATTTGAGCGACGACTTTAGTGGACATTTGAGCGACAGATTTTAAATGTTACCTGTATTTTACAATTGACATTTGAGCGATAGTTTAAATCTACTTTCCTGTACACTTACCTGGTTAGTATCTGAAAGTCAGTTAACCAAAATGAATATAGAATTAGTTGAACAAACATAGTTTCGAAAGGGTGACGCTACAGAATTGATGTTGAAGTCTGGTGAAATAGCTTCGATATGTATACTTATTAGTGATGTAAAGCAAGAATACGTACTGATTCTGCAGCGACCAAAGATAAAACGCACTGAGCTGCAGACAATTTTGGAAGAAAATTTAGTGTTAGACTTTTAATTGATTTTATTAATTTTAATTTGGTGCTTTCAAAAAATTTTGTCTGCTCAAAATCCTACTAACGGAATAAATTCAATTTTCATAGATATGTCCAAGGTGACTGTGATCAGAAAGCACATTTAGACTGTTTCGGGTGAGCCGAATTAAAATCAAATCCATCTTGTTAATATTTTTTATAAAACATAGAATTTATTTTTAAAGTATTTACAAAATATAAATTGATAATTTTCTTAACACAAAAAGTTTCGAAGATTGACAAGAATTTTTTTAATATTTTGGGCATGATTGACATCAAGAATATTTATGTAAATTACAATATTTTATCGCAAAAAAATCATATTGTATTTCGGCTTATAAACCATTGGTGCACAAAGTCAAGTGGACAGGTCAATTTTGTTTATACGTACATGTACATAGGCAAACAACATTGACCTGTCCGTTTGACCTTTCATTAGGATTATTCATATAGGAGGATCTACCCGATACATGGGTAGTGTTAGGATTCGCAGTTCACATTGTCCATGATTATTATTCACATCATATAGACGACATATACACGCACTATCCCTATTACTTAAATGTACTCGTCCATAATGAGTATTTAAATCAAAGGTCAAGCGGACAGACCAATGTTGTTTGCCTATATATAACATTATAAGATAATTGTATAAATAACATTGACCTGTCCGCTTGACATGGACGAGTAAATTACTGTATATGGTACACGGGTGTTTATTTCAGTCATATCGTGGGAAGCATGTATTGTAATAACTCCTAATGAAGCACAACGCCAAGAATGAAGTCTGGGGTTCATTAGGCGTTGGGGCGTATTACATTTGGACATTTGAGCGACGACTTTAGTGGACATTTGAGCGACAGATTTTAAATGTTACCTGTATTTTACAATTGACATTTGAGCGATAGTTTAAATCTACTTTCCTGTACACTTACCTGGTTAGTATCTGAAAGTCAGTTAACCAAAATGAATATAGAATTAGTTGAACAAACATAGTTTCGAAAGGGTGACGCTACAGAATTGATGTTGAAGTCTGGTGAAATAGCTTCGATATGTATACTTATTAGTGATGTAAAGCAAGAATACGTACTGATTCTGCAGCGACCAAAGATAAAACGCACTGAGCTGCAGACAATTTTGGAAGAAAATTTAGTGTTAGACTTTTAATTGATTTTATTAATTTTAATTTGGTGCTTTCAAAAAATTTTGTCTGCTCAAAATCCTACTAACGGAATAAATTCAATTTTCATAGATATGTCCAAGGTGACTGTGATCAGAAAGCACATTTAGACTGTTTCGGGTGAGCCGAATTAAAATCAAATCCATCTTGTTAATATTTTTTATAAAACATAGAATTTATTTTTAAAGTATTTACAAAATATAAATTGATAATTTTCTTAACACAAAAAGTTTCGAAGATTGACAAGAATTTTTTTAATATTTTGGGCATGATTGACATCAAGAATATTTATGTAAATTACAATATTTTATCGCAAAAAATCATATTGTATTTCGGCTTATAAACCATTGGTGCACAAAGTCAAGTGGACAGGTCAATTTTGTTTATACGTACATGTACATAGGCAAACAACATTGACCTGTCCGTTTGACCTTTCATTAGGATTATTCATATAGGAGGATCTACCCGATACATGGGTAGTGTTAGGATTCGCAGTTCACATTGTCCATGATTATTATTCACATCATATAGACGACATATACACGCACTATCCCTATTACTTAAATGTACTCGTCCATAATGAGTATTTAAATCAAAGGTCAAGCGGACAGACCAATGTTGTTTGCCTATATATAACATTATAAGATAATTGTATAAATAACATTGACCTGTCCGCTTGACATGGACGAGTAAATTACTGTATATGGTACACGGGTGTTTATTTCAGTCATATCGTGGGAAGCATGTATTATTATACCTCATTAGAAAAATACGATGCTATCTGTAATTTGATTGGATCGTTGGATCATGTGATCAGGGTGGAGAAAACATCGTGTATCCCTCTGAAAACATCATATCCCACCTCTTCGGAACACACAGTGACGTCACAATGGTATAACGTCATCGATGGAGAATCGGTCTTGACGTTCCAGCGTTTGCCTCCGATGAGTTCCAATAGGAGAAAAAACAATGAATCGACGAAGGATTGATGTTTTCAGGCTGTCTTTTTTTTAAATATTTTCTTTCTTTCTGTCTTTCTTATTGCCATCGTTATCTTTCGGTATAATAAACAATTTATTGCCTTTGTGTGAGGGAGATATGAACATTTGTTCACCCTTAACAAGTCACATTTCCCTCGGGCTTCGCCCTCGGGAAATATGACTCGTTGCGGGTGAACAAATGTTCATATCTCCCTCACACAAAGGCAATAAATGTATATTGTAATAACTCCAAATGAAGCACAACGCCAAGAATGAAGTCTGGGGTTCATTAGGCGTTGGGGCGTATAACATTTGGACATTTGAGCGACGACTTTAGTGGACATTTGAGCGACAGATTTTAAATGTTACCTGTATTTTACAATTGACATTTGAGCGATAGTTTAAATCTACTTTCCTGTACACTTACCTGGTTAGTATCTGAAAGTCAGTTAACCAAAATGGATATAGAATTGGTTGAACAAACATAGGTCGAAAGGGTGACGCTACAGAATTGATGTTGAAGTCTGGTGAAATAGCTTCGATATGTATACTTATTAGTGATGTAAAACAAGAAAACGTACTGATTCTGCAGCGACCAAAGATAAAACGCACTGAGCTGCAGACAATTTTGGAAGAAAATTTAGTGTTAGACTTTTAATTGATTTTATTAATTTTAATTTGGTGCTTTCAAAAAATTTTGTCTGCTCAAAATCCTACTAACGGAATAAATTCAGAAAAATTGTCACTATTTGAAATTTCGCTCAAATGGGTTAAAAATGTCCATTACTTCGTCGCTCAAACGTCCGATTTTTTTTTTTTTTTTTGCACTATTTTCCTATGCTTTCACTCAAATGTCTAACGCCGTTTAAAGACCACTGCGGTAGCTCAGTTGGTAGAGTGCTCGCTCCGTAAGTGGAAGGTCGTGGGTTCGAACCCCGGCCGGGTCTGACCCAAGACTTGAAAGTGGGTAGTGACTGTTCTTTCGCCAAGCACTCGGCATTACGAAATGAAAGTCACGGTTCTTTCGGATGGGAACTTAAAATAAACGAGGTCCTGTGTCACGGTGGACTTGGCACGCTAAAGAACCCTGCTGTATAATGCCCTGAGCGAACTGCAAAGGTGAAAAATTCTGCACCTTCGCCTATAGCTGGCGACGTCTCGATATAAGTGAAATATTCTTGACTGGGACGTTAAACACCATTACTCAACTCAACTCAACTCTAACGCCGTTTAAATATTTTATGGGTTTACATACAGACAAAGCTCCGTTGCAAGGCCTTCTAAAATAATTCGGACAGAACTTCAAAACATAGACTGAGAAAATGCTTTGTTGCCTAGAGATGTACAAAATGTGCCAGTTGCATGACAATTATGTTTTGGGTGTTTATTTAACATGGCAATTACGTTTTTTGCGTAAATGAAATGCACCGAGGGGTTGGCGATTTCGACGCCTAATGAAGTCCAATGAAATGAAGTCTGGCTTCATTAGGCGTTGGACTAAGGAGTAGGAGTTGCTACAATCAATTGATATTATATTAACTGTTAACCGTTACAAACTACCCATGTAGTGAATAGATAACTGAATATGAATATTCCTAATGAAAGGTCATACGGACGAGTTAATGTTGTTTGCCAATACCACTAGTATCATTGCGTGTATGTTTTTCAGACGTCAAGTCGCCATTTGCCAAACTGTAATGCCAATTTGTAAAGCGGCGAGGGTATTAAAGAACTGTAAAATTGAAAACCAATTCTTGGAAAAAGTCTTAATGTCGTCAATACTGTTAATGACTTTTAAATATGAAAGGGTAAGCGCCTCCTGTTTAGCTAGCTACATTCGCCACGTGCGTAATCAAAATTGAGTGAGTTGAGTTGAGTAATAGTGTTTAACTTCCCAGTCAAGAAATTTAACTTATATTGAGACGTCGTCAGCCATAAGCGAAAGTGCAGAAATTTTGCCTGTGCATTGCGCTGACATCATTATACAGCAGGATTCTTTAGCGTGCAACGCTCATTATGACACGGTACCTTGTTTATTTTAAGTTCCCAACCAACAGAGAACCGTGACTTTATTTTGTAATGCCGAGTGCTTGGTGAAGGAACTGTCACTACCTCTTTCAAGTCTTGGGTTAGACCCAGCCAGGGTTTGAACCCACAACCTCCATCTTACGCACTCTACTATCTGAGCTACCACAGTGGCTCAAAATTGAGTGAAAGGAACATGGAACTATAGGACGTCAAATATATCCAGGGCAATCCTGGACAGAGACATAAAACATATCAACAATACTGTGACGACGGCCATAAAACTTTTCAGGGCATTGTTAACCCTAGGCTTGCATTATCATTTCGTCAACAATTCATTTATCAGCAGCTTGGTTTGTTCTATAAAGTTCCCATTGTGGGGACACGCTCTACTATAGCATGTTAATTGTGAAACAAATACACCATGAGCAAAAGAGCAGATATATTGCTGTATAGAAAAGGAAAGTTGACAATAGAAAAATTGAAGTCGTACAGTTTCAAATATAGCCTTTAGTTGACGTCATAATTGAGGCATAGGTCTAAATATGAAACAGAAGAAGGGAAATCAGTTGTATCTTTTATTCAAAGCTCGCTAGGATAGATGATATTCTCATAGTCTTCAATTTAGGATTGTTAAGTGACAGGGCGTCACCTATAAATCTGTATGTGGAGTTGATTTAACAAGATTTCGTATAAATTCTGCTTCATAAGAATAAAGAAACAAATCAGCAAGTTTGTGCCCATTGGTATACCGATTGTTTGCTGAAAAACCATATTACCAAGCACAACAAATCATTTTTGTTTGGAATCCGTATGATGCTTTACAAAATTACACAAACTAATGTTTGCGTACTATTTTTTGTCTCAAATACAGTTTATTGCACCTATTTTCCCCAGAAAAGCTTTCAAACGGATTGTATTTTTTTCGCTTGTAAGGCTGCTCAATTAGATTTGTGTGAAGGTAGTCCGCAATGGAAACCTGCAAATGTATACAAATCCGCCAGCCAGCAATTCTATACAAATCCGCCAGCCAGCAATTCTATACAAATCCGCCACCCAGCAATTCTATACAAATCTGCCAGCCAGCAATTGTACACAAATCCGCCAGCCAGCAATTCTATACAAATCCGCCTTCAAGCAATTCTATACAAATCCGTCACCCAGCAATTCTATACAAATCCGCCAGCCAGCAATTCTATACAAATCCACCAGCCAGCAATTCTATACAAATCCGTCACCCAGTAATTCTATACAAATCCGCTACCCAGCAATTCTATACAAATCCGCCACACAGCAATTCTATACAAATCCGCCACCCAGCAATTCTATACAAATCCGCTACCCAGCAATTCTATACAAATCCGCCACCCAGCAATTCTATACAAATCCGCCACCCAGCAATTCTAAACAAATCCGCCAGCCAGCAATTCTATACAAATCCGCCACACTACAATTTTATACAAATCCGCCACCCAGCAATTCTATACAAATCCGCCACCCAGCAATTCTATACAAATCCGCCACCCAGCAATTTAGTCCGTGGGCTAGGTGGACCCACCGTGCCCCCCCCCCCCCCCAGGATCCACCGACACCACTTTTTTCTGGTACCTTAGGGTGTCTAGTAATGGAATCAGGATGTTTCCCAGAAATAAGTTGGGATGCTCTTCATGAAAAACTTCAATATTTAGGAGTGCCTGAAAGTTTTCAGTAAATTTCTCTATTAGGGGTAGGGGAACGTTTTTATCTTTCTTTTTAATAATACTATGCAGATACAGATCATATTTGGTATCATTGTAAAGGAAACATGTTCAGCTTTAATAAAATACAAAGTCAGTTGATGTAGCTGCTACTATGTTGTCACCATGACGTCATAAACACAAGTTTTGATAAAAAACGCTATAAAATCGTGTCAATTTATCCTTTATAAAATTATTTCTGTACAACATAATAAAACACATTAAGACAAAGTATGTTTTGCATTTACTTGATGAATTGTAGTTATAAATGATCATATATTCTCATCTTCCAAAAAAGACACCACTCTATTAGAAAAAATATATTAAAGATACCCATTTTTTTCAAAATGATCGAAACGGGTAGGGGAACGTTTTTATCTTTGTTGTCGATGATTTTATGTAGATATAGATCATATTTGGTATCATTGTAAAGGAAACAGGTTCAGCTTTAATAAAATACAAACTTGATTGGTGTAGCTATGTGACGTTTCTATGACGTCATAAACACAATTTTTGAAGAAAAAAGCTATAGAATCATTTAGAATTATACTATATGAAATTATTTCTGTACAACCTAATAAAACACATGGAGACACTGTATGCTTTATATTTACTTCATACATTGTTGTTATAAATGATCATAATTCTCATTTTAAAGAAAAGACGCCACTCTGTTAGGAAAAATATATTAACTTAAAGATGCCCTTTTTTTAAAATTGATCGAATTTTAAGATTAATAGTTTTCACGATAAAAGTATCCCAGTATGTTTCTTTGCATAAATAATATCATCATCATCATCATCATCATCATCATCATCATCATCATCATCATCATGGCATCATCATGGCATCATCATCATCATCCATTATTCTATAGCTAAAAAAAGCTTAATTAATAATCTTAGTTTGAGAATGACGTTAGTTCTAATCATTGCCAATGGTACTTTAGCAGTTGTTTTAATGGTGGAGATATGCCACAGGGTTGTTATATGCATCTAGAGCAGTGGATTCTTCCATAGGCTAGTTGTAGCGAAAAGGAAACATATAGAATAAATCTCTTTTGCCTCACTTTCAAGACTCTTGCAGTGCCTCCTCTTAGCAACATTCAGAAAATGTACAGGTGAATTTGTGGGAGGTTTCCCAGCAGCTGCAGTCCCAGAGATGCAGTTCCGTCATGTTTTCAAACATTCATAAGCAAAATCATAGAAATTTTCTAACATTATCATCCATTATCCTTATAACAAATGCTTCATCAGTACAATGCATTATAAGACAACAAGCTGCGCCATTAATTACTTTACTTTGACATAGTTCAAATAGTTCCTTGAACAATATATGGCTACCACAGTATTTTTCTAATTGAAGCGATTTTGTTCCATCTCTTTTATTTCTCACCAAGATATTTGGTCTTCTACTCTAACACTTGTCCTGTAGTGGTTTTCTGAGCGTATGTCTAATCCAGTTCCGCCGTTTCTACACCATATAAGAGGGACAACTTTACATTTGAGTTGGATATTGGGTTTTTTGTTCTTAGTGGCAGACGCTTTCCATATGTTTCTTTATAATTTTTAATGCTTTTCTGGATATTTTTATTCTTGTCTTGATGCCCCATTATGTTTCTTCTTCAGCACCAATCATGCTCCCCAAGTAACAGAGCTCAATTATCTCTTCAATTTATAACTACTTTAATTTATACCTTCTGTTGTATTGTTGTTCAACATTTTGTTTTGTTTGAGTTGATCTTCAGTCCAGTTTTTAAAACTGTTTTGTTCAGTAGCATGGTCTTTATCCACATTTGATTTAATGTGAGGGTCAATAGGCAGATATCGGCAAAGCCCACATATTCTATCTGGGGTGTTAGTGTCCATTGTATTCCATTTATTGCAATTAAAGATGATTTGTGATTTGTATACAGCTTTGACATACTCCTGTATTCACATGAAAGCTTGGGGATAGTTTTCTCTATTGAGACCTTAACAAATGTACACTTAGTATTTATAAAGGCATTATACAGATTGTCATTCTACTGACTGTATGGCAATTTGGTCTGTGTAAGATTTTCTTTCATAAAACCAGCTTGTTTTGTTCAGAGCACCTAGTACCTCTTCTATTCCATCTTTTAGTCTTTGTAGGATGATCTTTGACAGTATTTTTGCAGCTACATTGGGTAGCATGGTGCCTCTCCAGTTCTTACATCTCCATGATCTACCTTCTTTAGTAGTTTATTGAGATAGTCCATCCCCCATTGTGTTGGAATAATTTCTCTTATCCAGATGTTGCACAGTAATTTAGATATTTATTTAGGTCCTATAGCTTTTCCTTTTTCAAGTTGATTTATACTTTTATATTTCTTCTTTTGTTGGCACCCTTCCTTATTTTATTATCAAATGTATGTGATGTTATATCCAATATTTCTTATGGAGGTGGTCATTTTGGTATATCGTTAAAATGTTCAGCCCATCTTTCCTCTGTTGTGATCTTTTTTTCATCCTTTCCTTACACCGGTCTGTCTGTGTTTGCTGGTTTACCTGTGTGGTTTTTGTTCTTGTTAGGTATAGATCTTCTAAGTTTCTCCCATTAGCTACTATTTCTTATGCGGTTACAATATTTTCCATCGTTCATCACTTGTTTGTGTTCCTTTATATTTCTTCCTTTGCCTCCTCCTACTCCCTTCATACTAATTTTTTGCTAATCTGGTTCTGCTATTTGTTATTTTCTCTTGCATTTCCTTGTGATATTTTGTCCCTTGTTTCCTCTGACAACCAAATTCTCTGTGTCGTTATACCGGTATGCCCTTTTTATCCCAGCTCTCATTATTATCACCCATAGCTGTTAAAGAATAAAACCTGTTCTTCAGACTTCTTTCTTTTACAGTTGTTCAATTTTCTAACATTAAACCCATGTTCTGTTTTTTCAGGATTTGTTTGGATGCTTTTATTTTTATCTTTGTCGTCTACATAAACCCATCGACAACAAAGATAAAAACGTTCCCCTACCCCGTTTCGATCATTTTTTAAAAAATGGGTATCTTTAATATAATTTTTCTAATAGAGTGGTGTCTTTTTTGGAAGATGAGAATATATGATCATTTATAACTACAATTCATCAAGTAAATGCAAAACATACTTTGTCTTAATGTGTTTTATTATGTTGTACAGAAATAATTTTATAAAGGATAAATTGACACGATTTTATAGCGTTTTTCCTTAAAACTTGTGTTTATGACGTCATGGTGACAACATAGTAGCAGCTACATCAACCGACTTTGTATTTTATTAAAGCTGAACATGTTTCCTTTACAATGATACCAAATATAATCTGTATCTGCATAATATTATTAAAAAGAAAGATAAAAACGTTCCCCTACCCCTAATAGAGAAATTTACTGAAAATTTTCAGGCACTCCTAAATATTGAAGTTTTTCATGAAGAGCATCCCAGTTTATTTCTGGGAAACATCCTGATCCCATTACTAGACATCCTAAGGTACCAGAAAAAAGTGGTGACGGTGGATCCTGGGGGGGGGGGGGGTGCACGGTGGGTCCACCTAGCCCACGGACTAATTCTATACAAATCCGCCACCCAGCAATTCTATTTCCCTTGCATGGCTTTATTTGTATTATCATTTAAAGTATTTATGTTCGTTAATAGGTTTATCTTGCAATAAACGCACCTTTTTATCAAGTCCATTTGTGCATTTAAACCACAAGAAACATGCTTCAACGTGAAATTACGTTTCTCCACCTAGCCCTTTCTATCATAAATGCATCTTTCTAGCTAAATACAACATTTGGTGAAAAAATAGGGGACCATAGAATGGTAGAATAGGTAGAATAAGACCTCGGAAGGACCCCTTCTGAAATTTAAAATGTTGACAAAAAAACATTAAGGTTGACTGAGTCGTCCAAAGTCGTTTTCCGATCTAGGCTTTCTATCACGTGCTATCACAGAACAATATTTTCCCACTGAACAATTCAAAGGGCTATCTGTGTTAAGGACATACGCATCTCGCATTATTGTTGATACTGTCTACATGGACTTCTGATAAAATAGTTTTTTGGGATTTACCCCGGACAAGAATTTCCGATTGAAAAGTATTTAAATAAGGGCCAATAAATCCAAGTTAAACTAAAACTGATTATTGAGAGCCAATTACCCCCGCTCCAAACATTTAAAGTTTTCCTGCGACCTTGACCTTTCCAATATGACATTGGTTCATGGTCATGACACACCTTTGGACCATGAACATTATTCATGTAAAGTTTTATGAGAGTCGACTTAAGCATTTATTGGATATGGCCAGGACACGATTTTACACGGACAGACAGACGGATAGACAGACATGGTGATTCCTATATACCCCCTCAAACTAGTTTGCGGTATTATTGACGTATCGTTGGACATGCAAATTATGTTCCGACACTGGCCACCCTCACGGTACCAAAACAACAAATGCCGTACTAGTGTCTGTGACGTCATGAAACAGCACAATGTATTCTTTTTGCGTGTAAATTAAGCATGTCGGCCATTTGTAGGAGCACTGTGGACGTGGCCGTCGATCCGTCAATTAGCAAACCAACCCGGGTAGAACTGCACCAAGTTTCGTAAAAGTATTATTCACAGTTTACAGAATAAACTGTACAAAAGGAAGGAAGGAAGGACAGACGGCTCTTTAAATTTCTTATCCTGTTTTCTTTGAAAAGCAGAGGATAGAAAGAGCAAATGTCATCATTAGAGTTTACCGCAATAGGGCATTGGCGTCTTTGCATAATGCGTGGTCTTGTAACCGATCTGAACAGAAAATTACTCATTGAAAATTGCTATAGCAACATAAATTAATGCCCATCCTTTTTTTCAAAAATGAATGAAAAAGCAGCAATTTATAAAATTATAAGTGGGTATAAATGTTATAAAATAACAGATTATAACACTGAACACTAGTGATGATAAATTTGGAAACCACAAGAGAATTTCGGCCACCAATTTTGTGATCTTGATCCCAAGATAGTTTTCCGTAATGCGATTTAAGAACTAAAATTTTTGCAATTTTTCTATGTCGATACCGTCTTAAGCTTTCTGGGCTCTTGTTAAATCTCCAAGTTTCTTTAAATTTTTACTTTGTTGGATTTTAACGGTGCACCCCATGATAGAAAGTCCTGAATACACGGAGAAACTCATACTACTCCCTTGTGCGCAATTTTTAACATTTCTTTAATATTTCTTTTTTACTTAAGAAGGTGGTATTGTATTTTGAGCTTTTGCAGCACCCTTTATTCCCCATCGGCGTTATGGAAATTGTGCCAAATGTTTGGTTTTGATAGGTGCGCCCCAAGATAAGACAGGCATAGATACACGGGGGAACTCATACTGCGCCCTTATGCGCATTTTTAACATTTCTTCCAAGATTTCCTATTTACTTAAGAAGGTGGTAATGTATTTCTGGGCTCTTGTAAGGCCCTTTCATTCCTTTTAGTGTTCTGAAAATTGTGCCCAAATATTGTAGTTAGAAAGATTCACGCATGATAGAAAGGCCTAGTTAGGGAAACCATTTAAAGCATTTTGTATAACTTCCTAATTTCGCGTTAAAACATATTTCTTATGGTCTTAATATACAGCTGACTTTTATAAAAAGGTTCTAGTTTATGTCAGCTTGTCCAGAGCTTCAATACTTAGTATATAGCCAGTGTCAACAGGGAAAGCAGATACGCGCATTTTTACAACTTCTAATAGTCAGGGGGCAGATCTAAAATAGAAGCATCTTTATTGACCCCCCTAAACTTTTTTGTTAAAAGCAGGAAACATGGTGGATCTTATTGCCCTATATGTACTTAGTCAGGCTAGGTATGTTTCCACCTTAACTTTTTCCGTTTAATGAAAATATGGCTGCCAATCGAAAATGGCCGCCAAAAAAGATAATTTAAGTATAAAAATTCAATAACAAATCAACTACTGAACCTTTTTAGTTGAAATTTGGTATTTTATCAATTAAATATTTATACTAATTTTCCATGAATAAATATTGGTTGTAAAATTCAATATGGCCGCCGTTTTTAAGATGGCCGACTTATAATCATTGCGCTGCATTTTAAATCAAATACAAAAAAGATGTCATTATTTTATGAAATAAAACCAATGTATTGTATTTAATATATATGTACTTAGTTAGGCTAAGTATGTTTACATCTTGACTTTTCCATTCATTTATATTTATACTAATTTTTCATGAACAAACTTCGATTGTAGAATTCAATATGGCCGACCTTTTCTTAAGATGGTCGACTAATAATCACCGCGCTGCATTGTTTTAATGCAATAAACCAATATATTGAATTTGTTAATATATATACTAGTTAACTGACTCCTTCAATAGCTTTAATGTGCAGTAGAATGTGTTTTCACAATAATTAAACTGCACAAACATCACAAAGATTCAACAATTCCACATTCATAAATATTGTAGGTCAATTTCCCAACTGCTCACAAGAGTTATGTTATATGTTTTACTGAGGAAATAAACACAGATTAAAACCATTTCCTGATAATAAATGTGTTTAATGTGCATGATCGGAACGTATCTTGTAACGTGGCAATGCCGGAACATATGACAGTGAAGTTCATGAAGGTTTTTGTTGAGGGTTGGTAGTTTGAAATAGATTACAAACAAGGGGATCTACACTTGATGACAGCATTGCCAACTTTATCATGTATTCATAAGCTTTCAGTTCACAGTTTTCAAGCTCTGTAATTTGTTTGAACACTTCCCATGCTCGAAGCTCAATCACTGTCTTTTGATCAAATATCAACAGATCTAAATGTTTTTCTTCTGATATTTCTTATTGACTCTTGGTTTCTTACTTGCTCTAGAACTCACTTAAACCTACTGTTTAGTTGTGAAACAAAACCAAGAAAATACAAATATCTGATCATTATCCGTTATTCTATCCATCTCACTTGGCATTAGGAACAAGTCTTGAGTCTGTCTATTTATGGTTTGCACAAAGACTTGGTGTATCTCACCCTGTACTCGAGAATGTAGTATTTGGATCCGCAACCCTCCACTAACCACTGACTCCTTGCCTAGTACTTCCTTGCTCAACTCATTTGATATTAAACTAGTCAAATAAGCTTTATTCTCTCCCATATTTATAAAATTGTTCAAATTTTCAGGCAACATGGAATTCTTTCTTTAAATCTGTTTATACAACGGTGCAAACTGCTAACAAATGAATTGTTGATGCAGGGATAATGCAAGCCTTAGCTTATCAAGACCCTCATAAAGTTTTATGGCTGTCATCGCAATATAGTATGTTGACTATGTATCCGAAAATACCATGGATATGTGGCGTCCCATATTTAATGTTACTTTCATTCTAAAAAGTGTGGGGTGCTCAATTATCCTTCCAGGTCACTTGTGGATGTTCCTGTGTTAAACTTCATTTGAAAGTTTCAAGATTTTTACTTTGCTTCAATTGTGATTTTGACATGGATTGATATGTTTGTATTAAATTTATTCTTTTTGTCTGGTTCAAGCTTTATAAAAGCAAACAGTCTACTCTAACTATTTTCTAAAACATACCTTGTGGTTGCTGCAAGACAATCTTCAAAGAACGTATTGTGGTTTTCAAATGCTGTTAACCAATGCCGTACCATAAATTATCGTACAGGTCTTTATATTTTTCGGTAGCATTATGGAGTTTCAAAAATCAAAACAACAATAGCTTAATAATATCATTGTGCCAGTGAAAGTAGGAAGAGGTAACGGTGATAGTGATATAATGGACAAAAGAAGTAACTGTAGCCTAAGTAACATCATCAGGTAGCTTACGACCGATCAACAAACATCTGATGAAGCCACAGGTTGATGATGTCATCCAGAAATGTTCAGAAAGGTATAAAGATTTGTACCATAATAGAGAATATGACATTGTTAACAGCATTCGGAAAGCACCAATGCACAAACTTTTGACAACTTTGTAGATTTGCAGATAACACAAAATGTCATTTCAGGAACAGTGATAGAGTAGATGTTTTGTGATGATTTGTTTGATTGATATTTTGAGCATTCTTTAAAGTTTGACAAGGAAAAAATAAAAAACAAAACAATCCATCCACAAATCATAATCAGAGCATAAAACCAGTAACAACTGGTAGGAATAATTCGATTTTAAGAAAATACATGAACTGCAGAATAGAGATGGAAAGTTGAAAATTGGAAACTTCAATATACATATGGACGAGAATAAAGAATGAATCTGATTTTTTAGTTTTATATCAAATAAGATAAACAAAAAGGGTGTATGGCAAGCAGTTGATGGTTCGGTTAGGGTTTTTTGATGCGAATACTACATTCTCGAGTACGGGGCGAGGTAAATCAGGTCTTTGAGAAAATCAAAAAGAGTCAGACATAAGTTTTGTTTTTGTGCCAAAGAAGCCAAAGAAACATAATGGTCAGACAATTATCCTTTGTAGCGATGCAGACGTTTTGTTATGGTCTTGGTTTTTGTTTTAAAATTACATGTAATCTTTTGGAAATAAAAGATTGTAATTCAATCTCAATGTATATTGATAACTGTTGAATTGTTAAACCGGGGAAATGTTATACCCTGATCATACTTATATAATAAATATAAGGGATATACGTATAGAATATATTGCTGCAAGGTGCTTGTGGATGTTAATCATGTTGCTGTTCGACCTCTTTAAATGTTTGAATGAGTGAGAGGACTATTTTTATTGCAAACGTCAAAAGTCATTGCTATTAAATTAATTCAAATAATATTTATTGAAAACTTAAAAATGTTTCGGCTTTGTTATTTCAAGTATTTAAATTACATAAAATAAGTTTAAAGAGCAGTACTGGTAATATTTTCAATATTATGTAACACACACACATTGGTTTTATGTCATAAAATAATGATGACATCCTTTGTTGTATTTGATTTAAAATGCAGCGCGATGATTATAAGTCGGTCATCTTGAAAATGGCGGCCATATTGAATTTTACAACCACAGTTTGTTCATGAAAAATTAGTATAAATATTTTATTGATCAAATATCAAATTTCAACTAAAAGTCAAGCGGTTGATTTGTTATTGAATTTCAATTTTAAAATTATCTTTTTTGGTGGCCATCTTGGATTTGGCAGCCATAATTTCATTAAACGGAAAAAGTCAAGATGTAAACATACTTAGCCTACTGAGTACATATATATTAAATACAATACATCGGTTTTATGTCATAAAATAATGACATCCTTTTTTGTATTTAATACAATGCAGAGCGATGATTATAAGTCGGCCATCTTAAAAATGGCGACCATATTGACTTTTACAGCCAATATTTATTCATGGAAAATTAGTTTAAATATTTAATTGATAAAATACCAAATTTTAACTGAAAAGGTTCAGTGGTTGATTTGATATTGAATTTTTATACTTAAATGATCTTTTTTGGCGGCCATTTTCGATTGGCAGCCATATTTTCATTAAACGGAAAAAGTCAAGGTGGAAACATACCTAGCCTCACTAAGAACATATAGGGCAATAATATTCACCATGTTTCCTGCTTTTAACAAAAAAGTTAAGGGGGTGTCACATTTTTGGGATCTGCCCCCTACTATAATGAAGTCAAGTGGCTATTTAGGACCTTCATTAGGAGTTGTTACAGTGCATATTATGAACTAGAGATTGTTTGGCAATTTTCCTTGGAATTGAAGACTTTTGAATTCTTCAGTCCGGAGTAAATCTCTGGCAAAACTAAATATCATGAGTACACAAAGCATGATAACAGCGCATATTTTATGGCGCTTCAATGCAAAACGCGCGCGCGCGTGTTTTTTGGGGATCCTAATTCACTGAATAAAGTTCTAAAAATCTCTAGTTGAACCATTAAATAGCTCAACGAATTTCACAAACACATGTTTTTAACACTTATCAATTGTTTTATTTTATTTTTAGCAAACGAACCAATATAACGTCTTCCTCACACATATGCTCATTAAACTGCGTCAGTATAAGTATAGCCTTACTCGTTACCATGGCTACCTTACACGTTTATTGTGCTTATTTTCGAATTTTATGAACTGAAGTGTGAACAAAAAAGCACCTGTTATCACAAGTTAATTACTGAATTCTTTGTTTTATCAAAATAAAAATGATTAGTGCAGTATAGATTTGTCAAAAATTTAACAATAAGCTGACGAAAGGAGTCAAAATTCGGCTATCGAATCACTGAGGCATAGAGAGCACGTGACTTAAACCCTGCAAAGAGATAGAAAGCAACCGTCCAAAAGCGGTAGAGAACTAGATATCGCTAACGCTGGCACTAATTGATTCGTTAGCTTAGTGTTAAACTGTCGACAGGCCTGTACTTACCTTTGAGCTATATACCCATTTTCCTAACGATAAAAAATTCGTAAATTCTACCGCTTATCACATTTTCCTTAACTTAAAGCTGGAAATTTTTGACAATTTTAGTAACATAACTAAATGTTTCAACACAATTGGAATATAAATGTTATAAGACTACAGTGATCTTCAAAATGATACCTTAAATTCAGATGAATATCTTAAAACTAAAAAGAATATTTAGATTTCTTTGCCAGATACATGTACATGTAGTTGGAGCCTGGCCAAAATTCATAATATATTGCTAATGTTTGAAGTTATTCACAAATTTAAAGTGCCATTTTGAAAATATCTTACAGCTTATGTATATTATTTTTGTTAAAATGTTTATTCTTAGTTTTAAAAAGGAGTGTCAGAATTTGCTAAATATAAGTTGAGGAAAGGATTTCCGTGTCTTAATTAAATAAAAACATACCAACCCATGTCCAAATCACAATCCAAAAGCAAAGTGAAAACTTTGAAACTGGCCACACGAACTTCAACCAGGGAAGTGAGTCCGGGTGTCCCGGAAGAAAGGGTAAGGACCTTCTTTTAAAAAGCTACATAAGCCACATGTGAAATCGAAATTTGGGATTGAAAGTTCTAAATATGGAACTTTTTGACGTCAAATATATCCCGGATAATTTTGGATATAAAGACATCATACAATACTGTGATGACAGCCATTACCAGCCAGCTCCCAAAGCGACTACTAAGCCAGCTAGGAAACCCCAGCTAACAGAAACAGCCGACAGCAGCAAGTCCCCACAAATACAACAGCTACTTAACATAGCTTCAAATGAAATCAACATCAAAGCAAGCGCCGACTTTCCAGCCAGCTCAGCGACGACTCATTACAAACGACATCAGAGGAGTTCGACAGCTTCATATACAAGACGCCTGACCGGCAGCCATCACAACAACAACCTGTGGCCACACCAGACCCACCCACACTGCAACCTCAGCCCGCCAGACATCAAAAGAAGAAGCCTCGTAGAGACAACAAGCACCAGTCTACACATTGGGAATAAATCCCACATGTAGACGTTAAACTAATCCAACAGAGAGAAGAAACAGCCATCACATTTTTTAGGGCCTTGATCAGCCTGGGCTTGCGATGTCCCTGTGTCGACAATTTATTTGAAAGCAGCTTACGTGTTGTATAAAGTTCCCGTAGTGGGAACAAGCTCTACTATAGCGTATTAATTGTAAAACAAATACACCATAAGTAGGCGAAACAGGTATATTGGTGCATAGAAAAGGAAGGTTGACAATAGAAAAATTGAAGTCATCACGTTTGTAAGTAAATATGAACTATTTGCTTCTTTTTTAAATTATCACAAATATAAGGAATCATTTTGAAGATCCCTTTACAGCTTATAATTTTTATATTTTGTCCGAAAAAAATTATTCGTAGTTTCTAAAAGTAGTGCCCAAATTGGACAAATTTAAGTTAAGAAAGAAAATCCGTATCTAAAATCTGGAAATCAGAATTATTTTCATACTTTTAAAATATTCAAGAATTTAAGGTGTCAATTTGAAAACCGCTTACAACTTATATTTTCTGTACAGTATATGTTTATTTGTAGTTCCAAAAATGATTGCAAATATTTGCTAAATTTAAGCGAAGAAAAATCGTAATTGAGGAGTGAATGTGAAACTGGGTCCTGGTCTGCCAGATCTAAGATGAAATGGTTAAATGGTAGAGAAAACCAGAGTGTCTGACCTTCGGCAAGTAAATGAACGATACAATTATGAATCTCCCTCCGAATCCTCCAATCGGGTATCAATCAGAACCAACCAACCCACCCCCCCCCCTTTCAGTGTATCAACATGACCAAGTAACTTGCAGGATACAGACTAAAGCTATATAGGACGTCCAACGATGAAAGGTGCAAAAAGCAACCACAGCCTTCGGTTGAACATTGTTACAGCAGTGTTGTCAATGAAAAACAACAGCTTTAAAGAGGTGATGTGATATATCAAATGTGGTAAGTCTGCTGGTCTACCATATACCCAAGCTGCTGTGTCTTCGAACCAGACACTTTTCCTCGCAACGCCGATAGGCTGTTGTACTGTAACAATATTCCTGAAATAACTTTAGCACACGATGCTGATAACAGTGCCCCTTAATGCTAGCAATAAGCATTAGACTCCTTGCACAAGATACTACATTTTGTACACAGACATACTTCCGGTTCCGTTTTCATACTTCATGACTGAAATTTTCTTTCTTCGCTTTCGGACAGTAATAGTCAAATTATTATTGGAACAGATCTGGTAATCCGTCGATTTCGATACAATGTAGATGGTTTTCTGATGTCTCTTCAGCTCTTTGTAACTTTCGCACAGTGAAGACTTTACTATACCTAGGCTTATTAAGGCCCTCGAAATATTTATGGCCGTCATCACGATATTGTTGATAAGTACATTTGTCACCCTTCAAAGGATTTTCTCGCATTGATGTTTGTTAACTTGTCGGGTTACATAGAGCTATGTTCGGAAATCTGCCGGGGTACATAAACGCAAGCGACGTTAAGCGGTAAAAGGGAAGTAACTCGTACATCGCGGGCCTACACTTACGATAAACAAACTGTATATCAATGTACGTAAGTTACAAAGAATACAAAATCCAAGTTATACAGAAAAACTTATACCGCTTTTAAGGGTAACAAAAACGTTATACAGGGTTTTGGCAGGCTACACAGCCCCATGTACCCTGTCAAAGACCAATGTACCCTTCGACTGCGGCTCAGGGTACATAAATCTTTGACAGGGTGCGTGTTTACCTGCCAATACCCCGTCTAACTTATATTGTCACCCGTCAAAGAATTTTCTCGCATTGCGTTTGGTTAACTTGCCAGGGTACATTGAACTATGTTCGGAAATCTGGCGGGTAAAATTGCACGCGACGATTAGCGGTAAAAGCGATAAAACTCGTACATCACGGAAGTCTAATTACGGAAAACAGACATGACGACAGCGAACACAAGTCACAAAAATACGAAATTTAGTTAAAAATATCAAACTTATACAGCTTTGAAGGGTGACAAAAACGTTATACAGGGTTTTGGCAGGCTGCGCGATACCATGTACCCTGTCAAAGATAAATGTACGTTATTACATTATTATTATGTACATAGATCTTTGACATGGTACCATGTATGGGGCCGTGTAACCTGCCAAAACCCTATATAACGTTTTTGTCACCCTTCAAAAGAGTAATAGTTTGGTCTGTTTAACTTCGATGTCGTATTCTATGTAACTTAAGTTGTTGCCATGTTTGTTTACCGTATCTATACGTCCGCAATGTACGAGTTACTTCCCTTTTACCGCTTAAACTTACTCCGGCAGATCTTTGTACCACGGCAAGTTAACCAAACGCTATGCCTGGAATTTCTTTGACGGATGACAACTTATTATGTTTTTCCATCCAAAATGACCATGGTCAGATATTTGACGCCTCCTTCCATGGTGGCTGTTCACGTTTTCAAAAACTGTTTGTCAGTTTTCAGATATTTCATTTGGTTTTTGGATTGTATCTTTGACATTTAGCGACGGAGTCGTGTTTGATTCAATAAAATTCCAATTACATGCATCTACACGAGTTATGGACATCTCTGCGAAGTGAAAAATTTCAAACGCCGAGAACCCCTTCGCTTCAAATTTCAGGTGTGACGGTGAGTATCGAAGCATCCGCTGTGCAGATGCAGTAGCTGAACTGAGGATTTAAGGAAAGTAGAAATGAGCTGAATGCACTCGTGTCATCATCAGTAGACTGTAACTGCAGTTAGTGTCATCAGCTTACCTCCTATGACGAATGAAGATTAAAAAGAAACAATGAACTGTTTGACATTAAATATATATCCATAATGGTTTACGACGGACGTTTACGACACAATGGCCTTGAACTTCTTGTGTACTTCTGGCGATCCTTTAAGAATGTCGTCGAACTGTGTGACATTTTTGACAAGTTTTTCATCTTTGACGGTCAGAATACAACTAATATCGAGTCATTAGAAGTACAGTCAAACCAATGTTAAATCCCACCTCTATATAAGGGCCACCTGCTTATAAAGACCAGTAAATTTTTATCCCAATTGTTCTTTATTTATATTTCAAACCTCTATATAAAGGCCGCCTGCCCATAATGGTCACTTTTACTGGTTACCTTGAGTGGCATTTATAGACAGGTGTGACTGTATGTTTTCATTGACATTTTCAAGATTCTTAACTACATTACTTTAGCTGTATATACAGTACAGACCTGTCGAAAATTTAACACTCAGCTAACGAAAAGCTGTCGAAGCTCGAATTTCGATTCGCCGAGACTAAGATAGTTAGTGGCATAAAAGCTGCCAAAAGATAGATAGCAGCTGCCGAAAAGCTGTCGAGCTAAAGCTAACAATGGGGCGGTATGAGTTGTCACCTAATTGTTAGACCACTTTAGCTCAGTTGGTAGAGTACTTACTCCGTAAGTGGAAGGTCATGGGTTTGAACCCCGACCGGGTCTGATCCAAGACTTGAAAGTGAGTAGTGACTGTTCTTTCGCCAAACACTCGGCATTATGAAATGAAAGTCATGGTTCTTTTGGATGGCAACGGCAACTTAAAATAAACGAGGTACCGTGTCACGGTAGGCTTGACATGCTTAAGAATCCTGCTATATAATGCCATCAGCGCAACGAACAGGCAAAATTTCTGCACTTTCACCTATAGCTGGTGACGTCTCGATATAAGTGAAATATTCTTGACTGGGACGTTAAACACCATTACCAATTCAACATAACTGAATGTTAGTTAAATGTTATTTTGTCGACAGACCTCTGCTTTAGATCTGTCATTTATAAGCTATATTTACTAATAAGTTCAATCTTTCTATGGATAGTGCGACAAGTTTGACCTGGTCGTTTGACCTTTAATTTGAATATTGTTTAAAGCTAATAGATTGTGTGATTTAATGATGACAGTATATTGCATTACTATAAACACTCTGTATACCAGGTATTACTATCATCTTTCTGTATATATCAACTTTTTATATCTCATAGATTACACAATTGATATGATATATGTTTGAATATTCAAACTAAAGGTCAAACGACCAGGTCAAACTTGACACACTATACCTAATCAAATATTCACCCACGATATACATATTAAAGCTATATACACAATTTAAATTTTGGCACAATTGAACCCCCATACATTTCTACAGTTACACTATGACACAATAAAGCTTCCATAAATATTTACACCTAGTTACTCAATCAGAATTACTATACTTAGGCTATAAATGCCAGAGAGAATTAAATTATTGCCACAAGAGATTAAACTGCCACTAAGGCTCACACAGCCACCGAGAACCTACGTATGTCTATGCCATAAATGCCACACTTAATCAGAAAAACCACAGAAAGCTTTAAGCGAAAAAAAAAACAGTGCGTGTTTGCGCTAACGTTATTAGTGTTGCGTGAGTATAGGTAAACAACATTGACCTGTCCGTTTGACCTTTCATTAGGAATATTCATATAGGAGGGTCTACCCAATAAATAGGTAGTGTTAAGATCCAACTTAATAGATACACAGTACACAGGTGTACTCTATGAGTTGAGTATATCTCATGGCCGATATATACAGATGTTAACCTGTGTTACCTATACACAGATGTACTTGGTCCGTGAAAAAGGTCAAGCGGACAGGTCAAATTTGTTTACCTATACATACTAAATTTGGGTAAACAAGCGTCTAAAACATTCGTGTGAACACACACACACACACACATACACACATACACATGTAAAAAGGAAAAAGAACAAAACAACTTCCGCGGAACACACGATAACGTTGCATGCATGTGTCCATACAAACTTTTGTCTCAGCAGACGTACGCGAAATACATTGTAAAATACGTCTTTCGTGGCACCTCTGTGTCGCCGTAAATATCCGTTATAATTTAGTTTTTAAAAACAGTATTTTGTTGATATAATATTACAAATACAGTACAGACCTGTCGAAAGTTTAACAATTAGCTAACGAAACAGAGTGGAAGCTAGGATGCTGAGTGACCGAGATATAGATAGCTAGCTGCAAAGAGACAGAGACAGTGAGCTACCAAAAAAAGCTACCAATGTATGTCTAACTAACTAGGAACGCAGATGACCCGCTGATTGTCACTTATTTGTTAAAGTATTAAATTTTTCGATAGGTCTACAATGTACCTGCAATACAGGATTCTCGAGCAAGAGTTGATTTGAAATGAGTAATGGTGTTAAACGTCCCAGTCAAGAATTTTTCTCTTACATCGAGACGTCGCCAGCTACATAGGCGAAGGTGCAGAAATCTTACCTGTGTGTTGCGCTGATGGAATTATACAGTAGGATTTTCTATCGTACCAAGCTCAGGTACCGTGAAACGTGATCTCGTTTATTTCAAGTTCCGATCCGAAAAAACCATGACTTTCATTTCGTTATGCCGAGTGCTTGGCAAAAGAATAGTCACTACCCACTTTCAAGTCTTGGGTCAGACCCGGTCGGGGTCGAACCCACGACTTCCTACTTACGGAGCAAACGCTCTACCGACTGAGCTACAGTGAAACGACGACAGTGAACCATCACAATATATGTCAAATATGGCCTTAGTTCTCACCTGAAACAAAAACTATTGTCCCTGAATATAACATAGTACAATACATCTATAAACATTGATTTACAAAGTGCCATTTAAAATATACATTGCAATTCAATACATGAAGAAATGGATGTATACATTTATTTAAAAATAAATAAATAAATGAATAAATAAATAGATAAAAAGACATGAACTGTTATTACAAGTGTCTAATAAGGAAAAGAAACAAGAGAGAGAGAGAGAGAGAGAGAGAGAGAGAAAACAGTGTTCTGTTGAAAAGAATGTTCAAAGATATTTGTATCTCGAAAAAAGAATCCACTTATTTGA
The DNA here is from genome assembly GCA_021292105.1 of Anadara kagoshimensis. Lineage (NCBI taxonomy): Eukaryota > Metazoa > Mollusca > Bivalvia > Arcoida > Arcidae > Anadara > Anadara kagoshimensis. The sequence continues at coordinate 12,263,565 of CM037871.1, read as the reverse complement.
GGCCTGATCTAAATTTTTCAGTACATATACTACTGTGGCAGCTCAGTTGGAAGTTGTGGGTTCGATCCCCGGTCGTGTTTGACCCAAGACCGTGACTCGTGCCAAGAAATCGGCATTACGAAATGAAAGTCACGGGTTTCTTTGTTTGGGAACTTAAAATAAACGAGGTCTTTTGTCACGATAATTGTGGCACTATGAACAACCCTGCTTTATTTATAATGGTATCATCGCAAAGCACAGGTAATGTTTCTGCACCTTCGCGTAAAGCTGGAGACGTCTCGACATAAATGAAATATTTTTGACTTGGACGTAAAACACCATTACTCAACTCAACTTTTAAGCATTTTATTTTTATTGTTATCTTATTTACTTCAGATCAAAAGATATGAGTGTCCCTGACACACAAAATGTCAATTATACATGTGCCCGACTTTATAGATTAAAAATATATAAGTCACTTCCTGTTTCATTTTCGGAAAATCCATAAACATTTTTCAGAAAATCACCCTTGTACCGAGGCATTGAAACTTTAGAGGAGTCAAGAAAACGGTACATATCGAACTTTAGCTCTTAAAAATGGATGATGACGACGAGCAAAGAAAAGAAGTAGGTTATTTTTTTTACAATAAGTTATAAACGTTTATTGATAATATAGGTTTTAACGTATAATATGACATAATTTCAAGGTTCGTGTATGACATGCATAACTAAACAGCTTTAATATAACGCTATATAGGCACACATGATTAACCTGTCTGCCTGACCCTAACTTAAATTATAACTTTATTATGAACGAGTATATTTATATATAAGGAACATCCATGTTTATTTTGTCTATATAATGCGAGCACTAATCATGAACGCTGTTCATGTATTAACTGCGAATCCTACTACTAGATTTACCCATTTATTGGGCGGATTCTTCTATTTTCCTAACGAAACGCCAAGCAGACAGGTCAATGTTGTTCGACTTTACGTAATATGGAACTTTAAATGTCGAGTTATAAATGCAGCAGTTATACATAATTATTGACGCCAGTGGCGGATTTAAGGGGGGGGGCTGGGGGTTGCAACCCCCCCTTTAAAAATTTAAGAGAGAGAGACAGAGAGAGCTATTGACTGATATGACCCCCATATGTTAATGTAACAACCCATTTCTATACGTGTTGTTCCGCATCGCGTTTACTAGACCCCACGTCTCTGAAAGCTCGCGCTTTCGGCGCTCGCAGCTAGGATTGATATACTAGTAATTCTCACCCCCCCCCCCCCCTTTCAAAAAATCCTGGATCCGCCCCTGGATGCTGTATTAAGCGATTTATTGTTGAACAAATTGATTTGAGAGATAAATATTTGTATGTTAAATATAGGATCTTCGCTTGACAATACCCGCAACAAACAAACCAGGTGCAGGATAAATGCATCTGAATACAATGTACATTTTTGTAAATGCTTCTAGTAGATTGTAAAAGTTAGAGTGGATTGCAGTAGTGTTGTCATATACCATTTTTTAAATGTATTTTATGATTAAATTTAAAAAAATGGTATATGACGGAGTGATGGTGTTTTACGTCCAAGTCAATGAGAGTATTTCAATTATACCCAGCGGTCATTTCAGGAGTGGTGGGGAATCGGAGTACCTAGAGAAAACTATCGAGCGAACGGACAGACTTTTTCACACTAGGATATGCCCGAGTGGGATTCGAACCCAAGCGTTAAAAGGCACTCTGACCACTAAACGCCCGCTTTAGATCACTTGACAACAACGCAGAAGTATGAAGTCCACTCTTTAGCCCCCCTGACCTGCTGCTTCTTACTTTGTTGCTCCTTCCTGAAACGTCCTCAGTAGACTTTCCAGTTGTTTATAATGCGCCCCAGACGGAGTGGAGATATTTGTTACGCTGCATTTCTCTTTCTTCTACTTACGATTCTTTCGCTTTAACCCTTGAAAAGCGTTTCTACGGTGGGCGAATGAGGTCATGCAGAAAACAATTTCACTGTTCGTTTCTCAGAGATCTTGGATGTCACAGTGTTTCTTTCTAAATGAAACCAGTTAATTTGCTATTACTGTATTTTATTGTTTTTCCCTTTATACTTTGACAAATAGTGTTGAAACTTTGAAGGTGTATGTACATGGTACAAAAACTGTTTTCTAATGATATTGGATCAACTAGGCTAAAGTGAGTGAAAAATACCAAACAGTTTGCCGAGTCTCTTGAATTTTTATTTATTTATTTATTTATTTATTTATTTATTTATTTATTTATTTATTTATTTATTTATTTATTTATTTTATTTTGTTTTTTTTCACTGCCACAAAGTCTCCATATACAATCGAGAAATTGCGAAATTGTACCCGCACAAACATGGGCGGGGGGGAGGCGGTCACGTCGTACAGCGGTGAACCACATTCAAACTTTCAATAATAATAATAATAACAATAATAATGATAATTCAACCTGGTTTCTATAAAACAGTTCATTTACTCCTAGGTATTAATTGTTCGAGAATTATTCAAAGGACGGTTTAACGATGCAGAAATGAGGATATTAATGGAACATTTTAATTGGAATAAAGATGACGTCATCAAATTCGTTTTAGAAAGTAAGTCGATTTATTTCTGAATACAGATGCAGAATCCATGTGGAATGTTTTACTGTGCTGTAGTCTACACAAAATCGAGCACGTTGTTACTATGGTATACACAGACGTCTATATGACCGTTCCTGTTTTATGGTCTATTTAAACATTGACGTTTCTTTTTTAATCGTTCATCTATGGAATTTTCTTTTGTTTCAAGCATTTTGATTGGTGCGACCTATTCCGATATTTTTGTATGAAAGAAGTGACGTCATGAATCATATATTTTTATTTTATACGCCACAGCGATGCTATTTTTACTTACACGCCTAGACTGTACAAGTATTGAATTTCTTGTAGAATTATGTGAAATTAATACAATTGTGTATTATTGTCAGAAATATACTATTATCTAAATTTGCTAGTTAAAATTTGTAATTTCTCAAAAACTAAGGTATTCTCCCTCATGCAAAGTATTTCCTAAGCTAAATTTTGTAAAATATATTTTGGTACTTTGGTAATCTTTTCAACATCTTAAAACAATTTTGGTTTCAGCATTTCGACCCAAGCGCTACTAACGAGGAATTGTATTCCGAAACGGCCGTCTAGTGCTGTAAAATTAAAACTGGTATAATATGTAATTATTATTATGGAAAATGAAAGAATTGCACATTTACCACAAGTAACATAGTTTGCGTATTATAATTCTGAATTATATACTGTTTATTCTGAGTAACTTACATTTTATTTGTTTGATATAGGCGAACCTAGTGATGTTACAGACCTAATTCGTAGCAAGTCGGAGGTAAGAGATGCAGTAACCAAAGTCAAATTCTAGGCTTATCAAGGCCCTCAAAAAGTTTTATGGCCGTCATCACAGTATTGTTGATAAGTTTGATGTCTCTCATTCCAGGACTGCCCTGGATATATTTGACCTCTCGTAGTTCCATGTTCCTTTCACACAGTTTTGATTACACACGTGGCGGGTGTAGCTATGTCATGTGCTACTATTGAATTGTATTATTTCATAAAAATGTCAAATCAAAAGTTTTGAATTTTTATGAAATAATACAATTCAAAAATTGTCATGTGCTACTTTTGAATTGTATTATTTCATAAAAATTCAAAAGTAGCACATGACAGCTAGCTAAACAGAAGCTGATTACGCTTTCGGAGCATCCGGCCTCACTTCCCTGGTGGAAGTTCACGTGTCTAACCTAACTTGTCAATTCCAAAGTTTTTACTTTGCTCCTGGATTGTGATTCGGACATGGATTAGTATGTTTGTTTTTGATCAAAGATAATACAGTAAGACATATCTAAATAGGCTAACAAGGGAACTAGTAAAAGTGACCTTTAAAAAGACGTGTCTTTATAAAGAGGTGTCTGTAGCTGAGACTCGGTAGACATATCATCAAATTTTTTACCCCTCTTGTTGAATTTTCTCGGTGTATATGGCAATACTGCGATTGTTTTTTCCCACAAAATATAAAATTGTTTTGTTAAATTTTCAGAAGTAAAGTTGTAACATTCACATTGTTGCGTCATAATAAATGCACATTGCCTTTAAAGATGGGTAAGGCCTATATGTTGGGAAAAGTAATTGTGGTCTGAAAAATGTTTACTTGGCATGACGTAACAGAAAGAATGTTTAGATAATAGCTTCTAACTAGAGATACCATTCAAACTACATGTATATAATTTGTATTTTAAATATGGCTTGTAATGTCGCTATTTCGTGTTTTTACCTCACCTGATTCCACCTGATCTTATGGTCATGTGATCTTATGGCATAGCAAAGCATGATTAAATAAATGTACGTGCGGCGTCGTTAGCACACATTCTCAGTACTGTAAATCACTTATTTTTCGCGAGTCTTGGACTTATTCCCGAATATTTGAATTGTGTTTGGAATCTTATTGAATACAACATATATATGTCCACATAGAAATATCTGTGTGCTGGAAATATTTGCGTCCTATTTGAATTCGCGAATGGGATGAGTCGCGAATTTAAGCGAAAATAAATATATCGCAAAATAAAGGTGATCTACAGTATCATTCAGTAGCATAAAACATATTGCGGATGTAGCTATCTAAACAGGAGGTGTATACGCTTCCTGAGCACCCAGACTAACTTTTTGGAAGTTCACGTGTTAACTAATTGTGCTAGTTTCAAGGATTTACATTATTCTTTTTAAGGTAATTTTAACACATGTATGTTTGTTTTTAATAATTACAACATAATTTATTTATATATTACACGACTTGTAAATAGTGATCGATTTTAACCCAGTCCTATAATTAATAAACAAATGTGTACAATATTGTGTAATGAAGAATTGACAGTTACGAAACTGTGAAACTGTGTCATGTTATTGTTTGCTCTTCACACACTGCCAAATTTAAGCGACACAATCTTAGATAAAACGAACATCTTTAAGGCGATGAAACAACAGCTAGACGCCCAATGAATCGACTAAAATTGGCAGCAGGTTACACGTGGCTGATATAGCTAGTTTAAATGGAGGGAGGTGCTCACCCTTCCGGAGCACACGGTCTTACCTGCTGTAAGTTCACGTGTTCACAAAATATGTACATTAATTTTGGATTGAGATTTGGATTTTTTATCTTCGGTTAGTTTATATGTTGTTTGGACATTGAAAGATGATACCTTTTCTTTATTTTAGTCAAATGTGAAAGATATGCAAAGTGACGGAGAACTTGTTAGAAACGCAAAAATACCACAAATTTTGTGTGTTACCAGATTGTTTGCTTGTCAAGATTGTGATAGAGACTGGTGGAGAAAGGTTCCAGAAAGAAAACAGGTATAGATTGTGTACTTCAATAGTCTTACACCGCAATTTTTTTAATAAATACGGATTTAGGCAAAATGGTCAGAAACATAGCTGATCCGAGTTTTCAAAAGGAAAAATTTTCTTCTTTCTTCTTCTGGGATTTTTTTCGCAATGTCACCATCACTTAACTTGTTCGATGAAAGTTGGGTTTTTATTGAAATGGTTTTATTCTCCGAAATTATTTTATTTATATAAAGATTGTCACTTTAGCTGGTAAAAACACAAGGTACTTGGTAGATGTAGTCCGACCCTTAGAAAGCAGACTTTCATACTTTTTCAACAACCTGGGATAGGTTGATAGGACAGCGAGAATATATGCATTCATTGAGATGTACTGTGATCCAAACGCCGGTGTTTAAGGTCATGCGATCATCGATGCCCAATGCTCTATTATCAGGGAGATTAAGAGGAATTTTTAGATTTCGTTTAGGAATTGCTTTAGGGATGAGATTTGCATGAGCAAGACAGGATAAAACCCTAAAATGTTCATGCAGAACCTGATGGAAAATATTAACTAAAAAATGAGCAAAATCGTTTTTACAAAAAAATGTTACCCCATTCGGCAAACCTTATGGGTTTCACTAACGTTGTGGGACATTGCCGTGGAATCCCATCTCATTAATTACACACATTTCACATTACGTTTTCGTGCATGTAATAGTTAATTTAAGGCACGTATTTTCATGGAAAACGTAGCCCTAAAATATGATATATTTTGGGAGAAATCAAGTTTTGTTTTCCATACCCATTTAATAAACGGTATGTATAGTACACGGGTGAATTTATTATCTAACCAGTATTTTTTCAAATTTTTCTTTTAGGTTTCAAAGTGCTTCAAGTGTAAACGGAAATACGATCCTGTACCGAAGAATGAAGAGTGGGGCTGGGCATTATTTGATTGTAATTGTGGAAATTCATTCAGGTATGGTATTTTATAACATTTATCTTTTTTAGTAAATTATCAATGAAATCAGAGCAATCATTTAACAATTTACTTTTTACTACATACCGAACGGAAAAGTTTTGTTACTTTCTTTCTTCTATTGCAATGTAAAGGCTCTCATCTTTTTATTTATTTTTCTAACATCCAAAAACTTAAATGACATCATCTGAAATAACTCGATTCGATTCGTTTGTTTTTTGTTTGTATCATGAACATACAGCGTATATTGTTTCGTGTTTCTGGTTGCATTTGGTCTTTTTTCTGCAGTGTAGCCCACTATTTGTAAAGTAGAAGTATAGTCGTTACATAAGTTTAACATCGTTAACATGCGGTGAGAATATATCAATCGGTGGTCAAGCAGCCTCGTGATATATTCTTCCGCATATGAACCCTGGACCGTGTATTATTCGGCGATATAACACGAGTAAATGTTGATGATTTCAATTCTAAAATGTCTTAAATAAAAAGAATTGAAATAAATATTGCGAACGCTTTGTTCGGAAGTACATGTTACTATCCATTTGTAAAAGGTCCGTTGAAAAAATTCGGCTGTTAAAACTTATTACCTCCATTGAAATAAATCATTAATTTTTATGAATGACAATTACGTCACTGCCATTGTTCGCGGCACGTAGCATGACGTCATAAGATAAGCAAGGATGTACGTCATTAAACGGAATAGCGATGGATATATCGTTTGTCATACCACGGCTGGCTAAAAGAAGAAATACACAAACAATTATGATTATGTCTATATAAATTTCATTAAAATTGGTTGAGGAATCCATCCAAGGTGTATATATATATATATATATATATATATATATATATATTAAAATACCAATATATATATATATATATATATATTAAAAATACCAATAAAAATATTTAAGTCAGAAAGTAACCAAATTCAATATCCCGAAATTCTTTTAAGGCAGTAAAGTAAATATAAAAATATCGAAGAAAAAGTTTTATCGAAAACGTTGATATACAGAAAAGGGGTCATACTGAAAAGCTTATGTCACTGGTAAGTGATTGGCATTATATTTATCGCTAATCCAACGGCAGGAGTTAAATCACTGGTCTCAGATTAAGTTTGAAGTAATGTTCACTTCATGTTACATTTCCATAAAATATATATTCTACGATAAACTACAATAGCTTATGCAAACCAAGACTCGCAAAAAAACATTACAGATCACATATGCAACACACGTAGAACATGTGTGAGTCTATATGCACATGTGGCATCGTTAGGGGTGAAGAGGTTCACTTAGGCGATGTATGATTTAGTTTTGTACAAACATTTATTATTCTCGGTACCCATTATTGATTTTGACATTTAGATCCTGGTTACATTTTTCTTAAAAGGTATTTAAGAAAAAAATTGAAAAACAAAAACTTAAAATATCAGTTTTTCTAGAATTACAACAGTCCTAATTGTCTGTTATCTGTTCTATATAATTGCGAATACAAATACTCTGTTTTAGTGGCTTTGGAAGACAAGGTTTACAGAGTGAATGTTTTAAATGCCACGCAAATGTGAGTCCTACACATATAGGACCAGCTCCACGAAATAGAGCGCCAAGATCACACAAACCACATAGCTGTAATGCTGCAGATTGCTTGAATAAATCACTTGGCGAGTATCCCCGAAATCTACCAGGTCCTGCGTTGTACAATCCAGGGATTGGAGGTAAATTTATTATATCTCACTGCGAGATTTTTGGACAAAAGGACAGGGTGCTTGCAGTTGATTGAAAATTGACTCGGAAATGAAGCGGGTTTGGGCTTGTCTATTATCCTCATGGCGTTGGTGTTATGGCGGTTGTCGCATTATTTTTATGAGTATGATGCCTTTATGTTCAAGGTTGTTTTTAATACATTTATCACCCCATAGTTGCATTCTTATATCTGATAACGATAACTTTAAGTTTAGCTAGATAGATGAGAGCATTTGTCCTTCCGGAGCACCCGGTCCGAATCTCTAGTGACAGTTAGTGTTTAACTTAAATAACCTAATTCAAAGTATTTATTATGCTTTTGCGATTGTGATTTGGATTTTGATCCGTATGTTTGTGTTTGTTCTTACAATGTTGGGTTAGGTCCATGTTGTTTATTATCCACTCACATTTATGTTAAACAAATAACAGAGTACCAGGATGCAAAGAGGGAGTGATAAGGGATAGAGGTGACAGACAGAAGTCTCGATGTCTTTATAATCGTGATATAATTGACCAAATAATTTTATTAACTGATTTTTTATAAAAATTTAGCAAATATATCTTATAATTAACAGATTAAGAATAGAGTATGAATAGTGAAACTGTCAAATAGTTTTGTTCTCAGTCACAAAAAAACTATGATGTAATGGTCAATTTCAAAAGTTTTCAATCTAAGAGTATCAATTGACTGTCAGACAAAATTATCTGCTTTGTAAATTTCAAAATTCTCAAAAACTAGGGTTGGCTCAATCGGGCAAAGAATTGCCATATGTTGATTTGGGCAAAGTATTGCCATATGTTGATTTAATAAAATACACCTTTGTCATTTTTTTCTCAATTTAACATCCTAAATATATTTCGATTTCTGCGATTTTGGTTTGGCAAATACTGATGAGTATTTTCTTTCTGTAACTGTCGTCTAAATCTGCAAAATTGAAACAGTTTTTGTAATAACGTTAAATATTTAAAATGAATATCTTTCATCATTTTTTCAGATTTACTTTATTGTTTTCAAATTATAAAATTCGTTAATTCCCAATTAGAATTTGTTATAATTTTGCAATGACGTCATGCAAGTAGTTATTTCTAACATTAGAACAGTTGAACTTGAAGTTAAAATATATGAACTGCCCCCGGTTTCACAATCATTCCTTAGCTAAGATTTTCCTGAACTTAAATCTTGCAAAATTTCAAATCTTCATAATAATTAATTTTGATAATTTTCAAGATATTCAGGAATTTAAGTTGTTATTTTCAAGATGATCTCAAGATTAAAACATTTGCATTTAGTTTTGACAAAAATATTCATCGATAGCTGAGAATGTCAAAATTTGCTTAATTTAAGTTAAGGAAAATCTTAGCTAAGGAATGATTGTGAAACCGGGGCCTGATTCTTAAACCATGTGCCATATGATGGTTATTCACGTTTTTGCTCTCGTGTTTATGCCAGAGGAAAAAGGAGTGCTATTTTTCACAGGCCATCGATTTGTCTCAAAAACCGTTGTTAAACAATTTGTTTTTGCAGTTGTTTTTTTTTATCATTTAACAAACAATAAACACATTTTATACATAAAAACAAAAACACCAATCGATGTCAAAACGACAATCCAGAAACACAGCCAAAATTTTGAAACTGGCAAATTAATTTAAATCAATTGAAACTTTCACCACAGAAACGAGTCCAGAAGGGTAAGCACCTGCTATTTTGCTACAAAAAGCCATGTGTATGGTAAATCCACATATCCAATTGAGAATGGAAGGAACATGGAACTCTGGGACGTTAACTATAACCAATATAATTTTGAATATAGACACATCACACTAATCAAGAATATTGCTATGGCGATCTTAGAACTTTTTAGAGCATTCATAAGCCTAGACTTGCAATTATAGCGTCAGTAATTCATTTGTAAGCAGCTTGCGTCGTTATATAAAGTTCCCATGGTGGAATCCCCGTAGTCGGAACAAGCTCTTCCCTAGCGTATTAATTGTGGAACAAATACACCACAAGTAGGAGAGAAAGGTATATTGCTGCATAAAAAAGCTGACAATAGAAAAAAGAAGGATAGCTCATTAACGATTTATTTACAGACTGAATTTCCTGAATGAGAAACAAATCATCCGCTACAAAGAACACAAAGTTCTTGGACTTTGTACAACGAAGTAGGCTGCTTGCAAATAAATTGTTGACTCAGGGATATTGCAAGCCTAGGCTTATCAAGGCCCTCAAAAAGTTTATGGCCGTCATCAGAGTATTGTTGATAAGTTTGATGTCTCTCAGTCCAGGATTGCCCTGGATATATTTCACGTCTCATATTTCAATGTTCCTTTCGCACAATTTTGATTACACATGGCGGATGTAGCTAGCTAAACAGGAGGTGCTTACCCTTCGGGAGTACCCGGCCTCACTCCCCTGGTGAAAGTTCACGTGTCTAACCTAACTTGTCAGTTCCAAAGTTTTTACTTTGATTCTGGATTGTGATTCACACATGGATAAGTATGTTTGTTTTGGATTATACAATAAAAAGAATTTTATATTTGTGTTCACATATAACTGAATAAATGTTAATGCAAAATGGTTATTCAGCTCGTTTATTGAATTCAACATTATTTGACACTTATGTAAACCCGGGGTCTGACAAGGATTTACAAAAGGTGGTGATACAATTCTTTCGACAAGCATTCTCTTAGAATTGAAGGTAACGGGGTCCTATGAAAGAGTTCTGAAAAACGGTAGACATAGCAGGTTAATGAATCCTTCCTACACATTGCCCCGAGCACACTGTTAATTTCTTTCACCTCAACTTTAGCAGGTGACGTCTCGATAGAAATAATTAATCTTGACTTTAACGTAAAGCCCATCCATTCAATCAATCAGTGATATTTTATTCCCTTGTAGATGTTCCAATGGTTTTGTATTTCAAAGGCGAAAGATGTGTTCTGTCAAACTTTTATTCGTGTAACATATATTATCAAAATAAATGGTTCACAAGTACTGAACATATTTATCAATACAAGAAAGCCACGTTTTTTGGAGAAATGAAATTAGCAGAAAAAATTAAACACGCAGAGACACCTCAAGAAGCCAAAAAATTATCAAAACAAATACAAACCTCAAAGTTGTCCAGTGAGTGGTCGGCATGTAAATTAGTCATTATGAAGGCGACTCTAAATACGAAACTACAACAGCTACCGCTGTTCAAAACTGAATTGTTGAACACTGGTAATTTAGATTTGATCCATAATGTACCTGATAATTTTTGGGGAACAGGAAAGCATCATTGTGGACAGAATCAATTTGGGCGATTGCTTATGTTGTTGAGACAAAAGATACAAACAGGCAATCAGAAATGAAACAAACACCAAAAGAAAATTAAACCTTAGCTACTCGTAATAAATAGTCAATACTGGTTGATTTAGTTATTTAAAATGCTATGATATTATATTTATTTATTGTTCATAATAACGTATTCATGTATATGAGTATGGACCTTACGGTATTAATATTAACTTTATGATTACCAAAGTATAAAATTACAAAACCTTATATTTTCTTATTCGTGCGGTTTTTATAATTGAGTTCCTTGGTTGTATTTAAATTTCACAGGAGGACATAAGCACTGCGTTCATCCTAAGTCCAGACAGGGGCAGAAACGTGTGTTATACGCTAGTCTTCCTCATCACAGCACTGGGTCTACCGTGGACACGTGCATACCACAAGACAAACTGGACGATTTACCGTTCAGGCCGAGTCTAGGCCCTATTGGAGAAGATGATGACGACAGCGGTAGTGATGGGGACAATGACAGACCTAACAGTCCACATGATGGAAGCGATTTACCGTTTAGGCCGAGTCTAGGTCCAATAGGAGAAGATGATGACGACAATGGTAGTGATGGTGGCAGTAAAAGATCCAACAGTCCACATGGTGGAAGTGAAAGTGGCAACAACAGTTCATAATTGAATGTTATATTTTTTGAAGATTTTGGTTTGTGGTGTTGTTATTATACACGCATGACGATTTTATTTCTTATTTGATTTTGAACGTACTCAAATTGTTTACTTTTTATACGTCTCACTATTTTCGCTCGTTTGTAGTCTTCGTGAAATACAAAAGCCTTTATTTTTTCCAAAAAAACTATTGGCAAGACATAATTTACGTATCACCGACCACGCCCATAATGTTCCAACACTTGCCGCCATCACGGTTCCAAAGCAGCGTCACAGCAACTAATGACGTAATTATGTCAGTGACGTCATTAAATGGTGCTATTCGGGCCGAGTTTTCATTCTTTTTGCGTATAAATCAAGCATCCGGTCATTTGACGGAACATGGTTGGCGTGGCCGGCGATACGTCAATTATATTTTGTAATTTTTCAGAAGAGACCTTAAAAACCGCCAGGTGTAAAACGGTGAAACACACTCCCTGCTCATTTCGCTAAGCGCACTACAAAGGTAATAATTTCTGCCACTTCACTTATAGCTGGTGACGTTTAGATGTAACAAAGCATGTTCTTGCTCAATTATAAACATCAACATTCCATAGTTTTTATCAAACGGACAGGTTCAGCGAATTAAATTATTTACATATTTTATTTAAGTAATGTAACATATTGAATTAACTTAAAAATGTTGTATTTATGGCTATTGTTTATATTCTATATATCTATTTCTGTTTTTATTAAATCAGCATTAAATTACACTTAATTTTTTCTGAGTATTTATCTTCCTTTTTTATATTTATACTTTATTAAAGCGATGGTTACTATCAAAAGTAATGGATTGGTCAAGAGGCACGATATAAACGGTCATTTTGATATCGTAAGAGCCACAAGCCATATCCTTACTCAAGGCCAGTCTATATATCTTTATAGTGCCCTTTACATACGTATCTATAACTTATATGTCATTGAACTGCCATTGTTAAAGTTACGTAATTTTTTGTGTATTGTCCGCTAGGTCCAAGGACAACTTTTGTATTGCCCGTACAGTACGACAGTTTTTGTATTGCCCGCTCGGTCCAAGGACAGTTTTTGTTTTGCTAGCTCAGTCCATTTGTCACAATAGTATGTACCACATTTTAAAATAATTGTTAGAAACTGATATGCAAAATGAATGAGCAGGTAATGCTTGAATGAAAGTATACAATCTTTTAATGTCACTAGATTCTTTCCCTGCAAACTGACTGATAGCAGTATACACAGGCTTCTCGACCCTTATTATCCTCCTCTGATTCTTTGGTAAAATAAATATTTTTCATGGTCCCGTATGTTTTGGTCATTTATCTATTTATTACTTTCCGAATCTGACACATTTTAAGGTCAGCTGGTTTTGAAAAAAAATTCATATATTTGATAAGCAAAAAACAAGAGGTCCATGGGCCTTAACGCTCACCTGAGGCTAAGTACATATCTCATGCAGAGGTTCAATGGTCAATAACATTTATTAAAGAGAACTCCTTATTTTCAGCAGTAAGGCAGAATTAAATGCAAAGATTTTTGCAAATTAATCATACCTTGTCCCGAGAATGCTACATATAATATATATATATATAGTCTAGCTACAATACATTATTTATAACAGCTAAAAAAAAAACAAAAGTATAAAACTATGACCTTCATCTAGGCCATTACCTACAATATTCGAATATACAAGCCTATACAAAAAGTTAATAGTTTTCGAGATAATTAACCATTTCAGTATCCTTTCCCATCTGTAACCTTGACCTTTAAACCCATGACCTTAATCTATATATCAAAATGATTGTTAAATCAACTCCTATAATATTCTAATATACATGTTTATACAAAATTTTTTATAGTTTTTGAGATAATTAACCATTTTGGTATTCTTTCACATCTGTGACCTTGACCTTTGAATCCATGACCTTAATCTATATATCAAAATGATTGTTAAATCAACTCCTACAATATTCTAATATACATGTTTATACAAAAAAGTTTATAGTTTTTGAGATAATTAGCCATTTCAGTTTTCTTTCGCATCTGTGACCTTGACCTTTGAACGCATTACATAAATCTATATATCAAAATGATTGTGAAATCAAAACCTACAATATTCTAGTGTACATGTTTATACAAAAAGTTTATAGTTTTCGAGATAATAAACCATTTCGGTAATTTTTCGCATCTGTAACCTTGACCTTTGAACCCATGGCATTAATCTATATATCAAAATGATCGTTAAATCAAAACCTACAATATTCTAATATACATATCTAAACAAAAAGTTAATAGTTTTCGAGATAATTAACCACTTTGGTATTGATTTGCAACTGTGACCTTGACCTTTGAACCCATGACCTTAATCTATATATCAAAGTGATCGTTAAATCAATTCATACAATATTCTAATATACATGTCTATACAAAAAGTTACTAGTTTTCTAGATAATTAACCATTTCGGTATTCTTTTGCATCTGTGACCTTGACCTTTGAACCCATGACCATTATCAATATATCAAAGTTATCATTGTGCCATTACCTACAATATTCTAATATGTATGTCTATACGAAAAGTTAATAGTTTTGCAGATAATCAACTATAATGGTAATAGTTGTGCATCCTTGACCTTGACCTTTAAACTCATGACCTTGATCTATGTATCAAAATGATCGTCATGTCAATACCTACAATTAACTGAAAATCCCATGCCATTATCATCTAAAATGTTTAAAAAATAGCATTTTTTATCAAAGGTCAAAAACAGGGACATGACGTTGACCTTTGACCTTGACATTTTTTGGAAGAAAATAGCAAGACAAGATCAACAGTGAAAATTCCATACAATTATCTTCAGCCGTTATTGAGTTATAACAATAAATGTCTCATTTTAAAAATTACATAATTTTACGCAAAAAACGCGTAACATATGTTTCGTTCAATTTTCATGAAAAACACAAATTTTAATGTTCCCAGGTATGCTGAATCTAAATATCTAATCAAAATTTGCCTGCACCTTTTTGTTTCAGAGAGAAGATTTTTTTGTCTTTTTGCTATTTTTAGTAACGGTGGCCATCTTGTTGGGCGTGGCCAAACCCCGAACACAATTTTGAAAGGCTGTTACCAAGGCATGATAATCGCCATGTTTCATCAAATTTGGCCCAGTAGTTTTGGAGGAGAAGATTAAAATGTAAAGTTTGCACACGACGCACGATGGACGACGCACGACGGACGACGGACGGTGGTAGATTGCAAAAGCTCATCTGAGCCTTTGGCTCAGGTGAGCTAAAAAATACAACACTTGAAATCATTTATAAATACACATATATAGATGGGGTGTTTTACATATAATAAATTCAAAGTCAAAACGTTTTCATCCTTTGTGTAACTATAAAAATAATTTTAAATACTTATCAACAATATTGTGGTGACGGACGTAAAACTCTCCGAGACCCTTAATAAACCCATGCTTGCAGTATCATTGCGTCCAGAATTCATTTGTAAGCAACTTGCCTCGTTGCACGAAGTCACTGCAGTGGCAACAAGCTCCCCCA
Source organism: Anadara kagoshimensis (assembly GCA_021292105.1). NCBI lineage: Eukaryota > Metazoa > Mollusca > Bivalvia > Arcoida > Arcidae > Anadara > Anadara kagoshimensis. The sequence continues at coordinate 12,247,946 of CM037871.1, read as the reverse complement.
TCTCTCGAAACAAATCTGTGTACAGATTCCAAAGGAAAAACTCTTCTAGTGATTTATTTATTTTATTCACTGAAAATTCAATACCAGGAACGAATTTACACTAACACAAATAATAACCGACGCGAACTGCATCAAACACAATCTGAAAATACTATACGAGAAAAGAATTTACGCTTACACCAACAATAACAGACGCGAACTGCATCAAACACAATCTGAAAATTTTATACGAGAAAAGAGTTTACGCTTACACAAATAATATAACATATATAATACATGAAACAAAATCTGAAAATTCTATACAAGGAAAAAAGTACGCTAACACAAAGAATAACATGCACATACTGCAAAAACACAAAAGTCTATACCAGGAACATATTATGTTATAACTTTGATACTAGCGCCTGTCTGACCAGTAACTTAGAAATAGTCCATTCTATGAATATGATCAAATTTTAAGTAATTGCAAGTAAATGATATTTTAATTATAGTTCTTCAAGGAAAAGTGTCATTATTCGCCATAGAAACTCTTATTATTTCAATTTAGTGGAATATGGCGATTTTGCCAATTGAAGTTGTCAATAGCATTTTCTTTAGAAAAAGCATAACTCTGTACTGTGAGCCTATATATTCAGGTATTTTCAGAGACTGTTAAGAACAGCCTAGAATTCAGATAAAAATTACTACATAAACTTAAAATGAATCATTTAATGCCCTCAAAAAGTTTATGACCGTTATCACAGTATTGTTGATAAGTGTTGCGTCTCTGTATCCAGGATTGCCCTGGATATATTTGACGTCCATTAGCTCCATGTTCCTTTCACACAATTTTGATTAAACACGTGGCGGGTGTAGCTAGCTAAACAGGAGGTGCTTACCCTTTCGGAGCACTCGGCCTCACTTCCCTGGTGGAAGTTCACGTGTCTAACCTAACTTGTCAGTTCCAAAGTGATTACTTTGCTTCTGGATTGTGATTCGGACATAGAATTAGTATGTTTGTTTTTGATTAATACAATTGTGAATGCGATATGTATGGAATGTAATAAATGGCTATGCAAAACAGCATTAAGAGAATAAAGAAGGATAGGTAACCTCAGATATATTTTGGTATCCACAAAAATGATTAAACAAGTGTATCACAGGTAAAAAATTTTTTTCTTCACTTCTACGTACAGTATTACTCTGGAGTTTCCGTCGTTATTTCTTCCTTACTAGAAAGATTAAATTGTTACCATTAAAATGAAATGCAATTGAATTAAAAATGGCTGAGACTTTAACTGTAAATGAGCTCATAAATGTTAAATGATTGGTTAATCTCAGTGTTTTTGCTTTACATTTGTTCATATGGCAAAATACCTGATAATGTGAGTAATACCCTACATGTTTAACACGAGTTTATCCCTAGTTCACATAAACCCAATAAGAAATTAAAAATCCTCAAAAACTGCAATAAAATTCCCCTTATTAGACTTTTTCAGATTTTTATCGTGAACATTTTATGTATATTTGAGCATATTAATAACAAAATATATTCTGTTGCAAAAGTTAAATGTAAAACTGTAGATTGACTGGACTAAAATAGTAATAACATTAATCACAATGATTTATTTCATGCAAAATAGCAAGGTGTAGGAAAGTTTTAAAGCTATATGAAAGATATCTTTATGATTCACTGTAGAAAACATTGCTCCTAGGTGCAAAGTTAACACTTTCAAAAAATAAAATACAAAAATACTAATCACAACCCCGAGGAAAAGTAAAAACTTTGGAACTGACTTCTGTTTAGCCAGCTACACCCTTCACGTGTGTAATCAAAATTGTGTGAAAAGAACATGGAACTATGGGACGTCAAATATATCTAGGACAATCCTGGACACAGTGACATCAAACTTTTAATCAATATCGTGATGACGGCCATTAAACTTTTTGAGGGCCTCGATAAGTATAGGCATGTAATATCCCTGGGTCAACAATTTATTTGCAAGAGGCCTACTTTGTTGTCCAAAGTCCCTGCATCGGAAATAAGCAGCAGGAAAAGCAGGTATATTTCTGAGTTCCTTAAAAATTAATTGTTGACTCAAAGATATCGCAAGTCTAGGCTTACCAAGGCCCTCAAAACTTGTCATGGTCGTCATCACAATATTGTTGGTAAGTATTGTAAAATGCAATTGTCTAAATTTGCTGCTAGTTAAAATCTGAAAATTCTAAAAAACAAAGGTATACTCCGTCATGCAATGTACTAGTATTTGATTTAGATAAATATGTTTTGGATCTTTACATATTTTTTCAACTCCTTCACAATTTCACAATTTTGGTCTAAGCACTATTGATGAGGAATAGTATAGTGTAAAAAATAACACATGTATATTATGCAATTTTATAGAGGATTGTTGACGATGACGAGGAACATAAAGGTGTAACTTCTGAATATAACTCTTGTTTTGTTCTTGGATAAAGCAGAGATTTATTTTCGTTACCACCACTGTCAGAGTAGTCTCCTACATACAAAGCCTGCCTGCACTGCTGGAATGTAAATATGTTCTGACATGAATAATTTGTTGTTATTTCCTCTAAAACACGAGAAATGACCACTCCGATATAATTGAAATGCACTTAACTGGGACAAACATAACACACTATATTCAACTCCACTTTTTCAATATAAACTACAATAGACCATAGGGTTCATAATTCAATTCAGCTGATTGTTCTATCTTGTACTATTTTGATTAGACAACATATTTGTTGTGTTTGGTGATACGTTTGAAACAAACAATAGGTTTGAGAGAGGACCGTCGCCAAATATTTCAAACAAATTTACATTTATAGATAGATGTATCGCAGTTACCTTGAAATAAAAGATACCACTTATTCTTCAAATCCTGTTTCATGTTAAATACCTAAATTTTGACGCCCAAGAAGAACTAAACTTATTCCATCTGGTGACTTCATTTTTTTTCTATTGTTATCTTTCAATTTTTATGTAGCAATATACCTACTTTTACCTATGGTGTATTGGTTTCACAATAGTACACCATGTAAGAGCTTGTTACTACTACGAGAATATCATACAACGAAGCAAACTGCTTACAAATAAGTTGTTAACGCTAGGATATTGCAAGTCCCGGCTTATCAACGCCTCCGCATCGATTTATAGCCGTAAAAATATGATGCCATTGTATCTAAAACTTTTTTTGATAAATTTAACCCCATGTAGTTTCGTGTTCTTTTCATTCGGAAAATTAATTTTACATGTGACAAGTGTAGCAAGCTAGGTAGGAGGTGATTACACTTCCGGATCACCCTGACTCTCTTCCCTGGTGGAAGTTGAGGTGTTTTTAAACTTAATTTACCAACTGTCAAAGTTTAAACCTTGGTTCTGGATTATGATTTGAACATGGATCGGAATGTGTGTATTTGATATTTTACAATATTACACTTCACAGATATTGCTCAACTCAACTTATTTTTTCTCCTATCAATCAAAATATCAAACTGAAATTTTTTATATTTTTCATCGAATACAAATCCTCAAAATTCCCTAGTGATATAAAATAGTTTTTTTCAAGTCACAGTCCAATTTACTTTAAAGGTCACCTCTATATAAGGACCATCTGCCAATAATGGCCACTCAAAATATTATCCCAATTACTTTATTCGTGTTGTTTAAACCTCTATATTAGGCCCACTAGCCCATAAAGGACACAATTACTAGTTTCCTTTTAATAGTTTCATTGAGTCACCTTTATAGACTGTATATGAAATAATTTGTTAAAGTTAAAAGGCTAATCAAAACATGCATTTATCAAATTTATCATATTTTGCATTATTATTTTTTTTAACTACTACATGTAAAGGAATCTTATTTTGTATTAATAGTATACACATGTAATCACTTATATTGGAGGACCTTATGTAAGATTGGCTCAGTCCAAATAAGCAACCCTCTAAAATAAAGTCATTAATATTATTATTATTATTATTATTATTATTATTATCATTATATGCTAATATTGACCAAGTATAATGTACCTGGATTTTGCGGAAATTTTAGATGGCATGGACGACATCTTGAGCGATAAGACTATGAATCATAGTCAACAAAAATTTACTCCCATTAGAGAATAAAGATAACAATTTTCACTTAATTTTGTCAAGGAATTTGAAAAAATCCACAGGAACAAAATATATTTCATCAAATTTTTATAAAAAGATACTTTTAATGAGGGAGTATACCTTATTTCAATACTTATTTGATGAAACTGACATTTTCCTTATTTTAGCAGTAACCATGAACGCAGTAAATCATTAAAACTGCTTCTGCTAATTACATCGTCAACATATTACCACTAAAAATTGTGTTTCGAAATAAATGGAGGTGTGGCCTTATGTCACAATAGAAATGAAAATGATAAGGAAGTAAAAATAAACGTGATTGATAACTGGGAAGAGAAATTTCGAAGGAGTGCATCTTCTAACCGTTGTAATTCGTCCAATGAGTTGTGAGGATTCATCCTATAGCTCTCAACATCCCACACTTGATGTATTCCCATGCCTGTAGGCGACCTGTTTCCGCTCTCTTTATGTTTTTCATCATTCCCTTTTTTATATCTTACTGACGATTTTGATCTCACACAGTGAAAATGAATTCTATTTTGGAGCCGACCAAGATCTTATTGCTATTTTCCTTAAATTATCTGGTTCTTATTTTTTTTAATTCTTTAAAAAAAACTAAGCTATGATTTATCGCTCAAATTATTGCTTTAGGTATATTAAGTAAAATGCATTGTGGTCATTCTACCTTTCCTATTTCAACATCTTTAACATACTTTGATTTCCACAAATTTGATTCTCACGCTGCTGAAAAGGAATTTAATTCCGAAACGGCCGTCTAGTCCCGCAAATGTGAAAAAGGTTTGGTTATAATTATTACCACTGGTCTGGTATTTGCCGGTAGAACAAGCATCCCCTTAGGATATATCTTCAAACCAGGAGAGCGAGTGAGTAATATAAGTTATACAGGGCTTTGGCAGGTTACACGGCCCCATGTACCCCGTCAAAGATTTATGTACCCTGAGCCGCAGGCGAAGGGTACATTCATCTTTGACGGGGTACATGGGGCCGTGTAACCTGCCAAAACCCTGTATAACGTTTTTGTCACCCTTCAAAGCGTTACCAGTTGGATCTTTTTAACTTCCATTTCGTATTTTGTGTGACTTGCGTACGCTGTCGCCATGTTTGTTTACTGTAACTAGACGTCAGCGTTGTACGAGTTACTTCCCTTTTACCGCTAAATGTCGCGTGCGTCCATGTACCCCGGCAGATTTCCGAACATTGTTCCATGTACCCCGGCAAGTTAACCAATCGCTATGCGAGAAATTTCTTTGAAGGGTGACAAAGTTCCATGTACCCCGGCAAGTTAACCAATCGCTATGCAGGAAATTTCTTTGAAGGGTGACAAAGGTGTTTAACGTCCCAGTCAAGAATATTTCACTTATATCGAGACGTTGCCAGCTGTAGGCGAAGGTGCAGAAATTTTGCCTGTGCATTGCGCTGATGGCATTATACAGCAGGGTTCTTTAGCGTACCAAGCCCACCGTGACACGGGGTCTCGTCTCATCCGAAAGAATCGTGACTTTCATTTCGTAATTCCGAGTGCTTGGCGAAAGAACAGTCACTACCCACTTTTAAGTCTTGGGTCAGACCCGGTCAGGGATCGAACCCACGACCTCCCACTTACGGAGCGAGCACTCTACCAATTGAGCTACCGCCGTGGTTTTCAAACCAGGAGACATTATATTGTACTGTAAGATAAACATTGTTCATTAAAATCTTCTTGTTTTTTTTTTAATTTTAAAATTTCTGAAAAAAACTAAGCTATGCTTTATCGTTCAAAGAATTGCTTGAAATTGATTTGGTAATATACAGTTTGATCCTTCTATTATTTAATATTTAATTTTTTTTTATTCGACAATTTTGATCCTTCACTGCGGCTACTAAAACAGGTTAAATAATAATTGACATCTCCTTGGAATATTATGATAAATATTTTGAGATGAATCTAACGAGAGTTATGTTGCACTAAAATGTTTAGTAGGTTTTTTGTTTTGTAATGTTCCCATGGAAACTATACATATAATCGACAATATGCCTTTTACGCGAGAACATCCTGACCTCTTTAGATACTTACCCAATTACCCTTTAGTAGAAAAATTAAAAAAAATCATTTCTTACCCGTGGTGGATTTAATTCGCTAAACCGGAGGTAATTATTATTATGGAGCACCAAGACTCATACCCCCCGTGAAAGTTTACATGTTTAACCTAATTTGTCAGTTTCAAAATTTTAACTTTTGGATTGTTTATTAGACACGAATTAGTAGCTTTGTTTTTTATCAATATGTTTATCTGTGGGCGACCATATATTAACGTTATAAATTCTTCATTCTATAGCTATGGACGCTAAACAAACCTCCCGGAAAGCATCCTATTTTTATACACCTACACTCCTGGAGAGCTGTGTCAAGTGTTTTGACATCACATCCTGTTCAGCAAACAACATTGACCTTTGTCTGTTTTTCTTTGATTACTAATTTTGTACTGTTTTTTTATTTTTCAGAAACCACGTATGTTTATATCATGGGGAAACACGAGTGCTGTGTATTTACTCTAAAACATAATTTTCACATGCATAGAGTTGATCATCGTACATGGATAATTCTAATGAAAGGTCAAATTTAAAGCAACATGAAAAAAGATGAATGACAAAACTGAAAAAATAAGTCGTGTTACTTTTCAACATTGTTATAGTGCAGTTATCCCGAGGTTCATAGTTTGACTAAACAAACAAGAGGCCCATGGGCCTTAACGCTCACCTGAGGCTAAGTACATATCTCATGCAGAGGTTCAATGGTCAATAACATTAATTTATTAAAGAGAACTCCTAATTTTCAGCAGTAAGGCAGAATTAAATGCAAAGATTTTTGCAAATTAATCATACCTTGTCCCGAGATTGCTACATATAATATATGTAAAATATATTAATATATATAATATACAGGCTACAACACATTATTTATAAACAGCTAAAAAAGTAAAACAAAAGTATGAAACTATGACCTTTATCATTTGGTATTCTTTCCCATCTGTGACCTTGGCCTTTGAATGCATGACATTAATATATATCAAAATGATCATTAAATCAAAACCTACAATATTGTAATATACATTTCTATACACAAAGTTAATAGATTTCGAGATAATTAACCATTTTGGTATTCTTTCCCATCTGTGACCTTGTCCTTTGAACCCATGACCTTTATTAATAGATCAAAATGACCATTGTGCCATTACCTACAATATTCTAATATGTATACCTATACCAAAAGTTAATAGTTAAACATATAATTTTCACAGGTATAGAGTTGATCATCGTACATGGATAATTCTAATGAAAGGTCAAATTTAAAGCAACATAAAAAAGATGAATGACAAAACTGAAAAAATAAGTCGTGTTACTTTTCATCATTGTTATAGTGCAGTTATCCCGAGGTTCATCGTTTGACTAAACAAAAAATATATTGTACATGTGTATAGTGCGTCAAGTTTGACCTGCCCGTTTGACCTTTCATTTGAATATTCAAACAAGCATATTCATTGTGGAATTTAGGGGCTATATTAAGTTGATAATTAAGGATAAATGATAGTAATACTGGGTACAGGGTGTTTATGGTTATGAAATATCTTGTCTTACCTGAATGACACAGTCTACAAGTCCGTTCAAAAAGTAACGTCACCCCTAAATTTCCAAAGAGAAACGTCACCCCTTGTGTAGAATCTAAAATCATTATTTTGCTGCAGTAGCTACAGGTGTTACAAATTAAGATAAACCTTTAAATAAGACCGTAAATTACGTATACAAAACGTTTTATCCACTTGTTGACAAAAATATCATGATGTCAAGTAATTTTGTAAATCCGAACTGTTTAAATGTCAATTAAAATCAATAAAATTTAACTATTTTCTTCAAACAGTTTAACACTTAAAATCAAATATATTCCTCACTTCAAAGATAAACATATTCGAAAAAGTTAAAAAATGAAAATTATATAAAAATGTTGTGTTGAAATTTGATTTTTTAAATAATAATGGCAATTGCAAAGGCTCGTTCTAGACATAATAATAATAAGAAGAATTTAAAGATTACAATGTACTTGGTAAAATTGGAATAAGGTTAAATTGATTATAATTTTCTTAGTTTTACAGACCAAAAACGTTTCTTTTTGAAAATTTAGGCGTGGCGACGTTACTTTTTTAATGAATCTGTATAAGCTAAATCTAAAATTCAAATCAAAGGCCAAACGGTCAGGTCAAAATTGACATACTAAACTGTGGTTATTATTCTTACTTAACCCACTAACTACAACTGAATGTAATTATCTAAGTCTAGGAAAATTGTCAATTATTATTAAAACCGTGAATAAATCAAAAACAAACATACTAATCGATATCCGAATCACAATCCAGAAGCAAAGCAAAAACTTTGGAACCAACAAGTTAGGTTATACACGTGAACTTCCACCAGGTAAGTGAGGCCGGGTGCTCCGGAAGGGTAAGCAGTTGAAAATTGTAGCAGGAAAATTAAAATGGATTTATCAGTATACCACGTGATGTCCTCTAACATTAGAATGAAAAGGTAATTTGCAATACATAAGGAATCGTATCACTTGATCTACGTTCGTAGAAACGGTAATCGACGTAGTGAAGTTGTCCAATAAAATACATTCCACATAAACGTTAAGAGGTATGGGCCACTCGGTACACTCGCAAAATGTATTAAGAGTATGCATTAAATTTGACACCTGGAAAGTCCAGGTCGGATTATCTATCCTCAATTCACTATGGAAGATGAAATAAATACTGAATTTTACTTTTAAAGGTATTGGTGTTGACATTGTTAGAGTAAAATTACCAGTAATGTTTGTTTTGACAAATTTTAATTTAAAGTTTGAGATTTTAACCAGCTGTTGAAAAACAATGAAATGATAATCCTTGTGGCTGCTGTGTATTCGAGGCATATGGAGGAAAACATTAAGAAAGCAAAATAAACACTTAAAAACGGAGCACCCGACCTCATCTGTTTAAAATAATTTGCCAGTATCAACGTTTTTACTTTGCTTTAACTATGTAAGATGGAATAAAAACTGGATTTGACGTAGTAAAATTGGTGTAAAAATTGTTATTTACAGTAAATATACCGGTAAATTTATTTTGAAAATTTTAAGATAAGGTTCGAGATTTCAACCAACAAAAGCAATGCAATAACAATGTACATCTTTTTTACTGCTGTTTCCAAGGCAAAAGAAGGAAAACATGTACACCAGCACCACATCCCGAGAGAGGAATACACAGCACAGATCACTAGATGTCCAGAACCGGAGCACTCGGTCTCACGTGTTTAAGATAATTTGCCAGATTCAAATTTGTACTTTACCTTAGAATTGTGATTTGGGCATTGATCTGTGTTTGTTTTGTATTCTTTTTACGATATCTCGTGAATGTTTAAGCCAGAGTATCGTTTAAGGCATAACAGGAATAACCAATTTCGCTCTTTCCGTTTGGCTGTCTGTAAAACTGTTTGGGTTCCATAACTTTTATTTCTATACTTCATCAAATAATAAATATTGGAACAAATATATATCGTTTGTGTGTGGGGGTCAATTATTTAATTGTTACATTCAGATTACCCCACTGAAACAAAGTTTATGGAATGAATATATCAGGCCAAATCCTGTATCCACTCTAAATTTCATTATCCACTCTAAACTTTATAAATTTTGCGAAGTGATAAAAAGGGGACAACCATTTAACATGACCCTGGTTTGGTTTATTTGAAAATAGTAATAATTACATTTTCAAACTCACAAGTGGAAACCATATGAGTGTCCTGTGTCAAAAAAAAACATTAATAAATGTACAAACCACAATCTGAAAGCAAAGCAAAAACTTTGAAGCTGGCAAATTAGGTGAAACACGACTTTCCACCAGAAAAGCAAGACCCGGCGTACAGATAGAGTAAGCACCTGTTTAGCTAGCTACATCCGCTATTTGTGTAGTCAAAACTAAGGATCACAGGAACACAAAACCATGAGAAGTCATATATATCCAAGACAATTTTGGAGACAGAGATTACATACTTACCAACAATATTGTGATGACAACTTTAAAAATTATTATTTATCGGTCTAGTCTTATGGAAAAGGATTAACAAAAAATGTTTGACATTTGACTGATATTGAAAAAGGCCAAAGCTTAAGTCCATTGACAGTTTATTTGCATTTTGGGGACAACGGGAGGGCCCTTTCTAGATTGAACACTGTATTTTGCCATATGTGCTTTTTGATCTGTGTATTTTTGGGACAATAAAACTGTTGATTATTTCTTATTTTTATAAATATGTTTGTATATCACGAGACATTTTGTTGTTACTCAAAATCTTTATTATTATTATTTTTATTATCATTATTATTATTATAATTATTATTGTTGTTACTATAAAATTAAAACTGGTATAATATGTAGTTATTATGTTATTTTTCATGGTTTCTGACAGATGTTTAGACCATATCTGCTTCAAATCTGTGTTTTATTTTTCACACGATTTGGTTCAAATTTGGTTAACTAGTAAGGATTGAACATGGAAAGGATGCTTACAGTTCTTTTGTTTTGAAATTCTGAGAGACTCCATAGAAATAAGGTTAAAACAACAAGCTTGTATCAGTGATTTTGTTTGCCTAATATTATTACTTAATAAAGGTAGTTTCCCCTGGGGAAAATGACTAAATTTTCCCAATATGATCACTAAAATTCCCAAAACAACAGCGATATACTAGATATTGTCACAATATTACATCTTTGCAATGAATGTCCTAAACTATTGCAAACGTTTCCTGTATTTCAGAGCTTCAATTTTTTCAATTTAAAATGTATAAGATAGTTTTTAAGAAATGTAACAAAATCAATGTATATTGCGATAAATACATAAGTAATCACTTATCCGTGACCAATGACTCTCTAGTTAGATTTGTTAGTACTAATGGCCAATTATCCTTGGGGGCGTATTTGTTCACAAGCACAAGTTAAAAAGCTGTCTAGAAGCCAGCTGAAAGAAGGCATATAGAGTCTTTAGCCATCTGTAAGACGTTTATAAATGACCTTTAAGCCTTCTATTAGCCTGGCTTAAGTATACATTCTAGTTTACTATAATTCTTAATCAAAAACAATTTTTTTGCATTTGAACTGGCTGTGGTCAGACAAAGGGAAAATAAGTGTACTCATATAAATTGGAATGTGACTTCTGTCACAAATTTCAGGGCTGTTAATCAGATGGAGACAAAAATCGGATTCATTCACAAAGTTCAAAACTAATTATTTTTTCCGTAAATTTTCCCCAATTTGAATACAATAAGTACAAAATTGTAACTTTCACATTTCTATTATGTTTCAGTACATAGTTCTAGTTTCATTAAAATTTTTCCCTAAATATACATTTTTCCAATTCTAAGGGCCCAAACTCAGATCCTGAAAGGGGTGCGACATTCTTGAACTTACTTACATGAAAATTCCTGGATTTAAAGATTGGTTGATTATTTGATTGATTGATTTTGATTGATCGATTGATGGACTGAGGTTTTACATCGAAGTCATGATTATTTCACTTATATCAAGATGTCACCAGCTATAGGTGAAATGGCAAATTTTTTAACCTTTGCAGTGCTCTCAGTGCAATGTGCAGGAAGAGTTCTTAAACCCTATTGCATCCAAAATCAATTTAAAAAACAGAATTGGCAGTTCAATTAATTGAATCTCATCATAGTGCCAAATTGACATTTCTGATGAGAATTAATATGAGTCATTAAGTCATATAATTAGTTAATTGAATCTAATGCCATACAAAATTAGTTCTTAGATTTTCATACCCGCCTGCCCCACCTTTTTATGCCTGCCCCAGAATTTTATGTTTATTGTTGTTGTGTTCTTTAATAAAGTTTTTTTCAGGCACTTATGTTGTCATTGGTGTTATTTCTTTTGATTCTGAAAATAAAAAATCGCCCCACTACTCCCACCCCAATTTGAAAAAATTAATGAAAATCTAGAAAATAATTGTATATGATCTAAATAGTCAATATTTGCACCTTTGCTTACTTCAGTATCTCATTGCATTATAAACAAAAGTTGTCAGTTCCAATGAAAGAACATATATGTCCATGCGACAGGCTACTGGTAGAAGACCCATTTCAATGGGGCATGGGATTTCCATTTGTAATGCCTAGTGTTTGACAAAGGATTAAATCAAAAGATTAAGAGACAGTATTGATATTTGTTTTAATACAGCCAACAATACATATGTGTCAAGTTTGACCTGGCCATTTGACCTTTAATTTGAATAATCAAACAGACATATTAATTGTGTGATTAAGGGTTATATAAACTTGGAATGTAAGAACAGATGATAGTAATATTGGGTACCATGTGTTGACGATAATGAAAAATGCTGCTTTACTTAAATCACATAGTCTATTAAACAGTCAAACTTGTCTATAAAGGCCACCAAAGGGAACTAGTAAAAACTGCCTTTATGGGCAGGTGGCCTTTATATACAAGTTCAAATAATATGAATAAAGAACATTTGGGATACAATTCTACTGGCCTTTATAAGCAGGTGGCCCTGACATAGAGGTGGCCTTTAAGGCAGGTTGGACTGTATATCCAAATTAAAGGTCAAAGTGACAGGTCAAATGTGACACACAATACAACAAGTGAATTATTTCTATAATTAGTATCATTTGTTATGGTATAAATATAGAGCTACTATAACAATACTGAGGGATAAAAAGAAGTAAACGTTTAACTGAGTATTGAATACTAATACTGATAGTACTGTCGTAACAATCATGGAAGACGATACAATAAAAAGTCGAGTTATATTGTTGGCATGCTTCATAACAGCAGACATTATCAATCCATTACCGACCTAAAATGAAAAAGCATAGTAAGTAAATTACGATTCTCCACCATAAGGTACTTGGCTATGATACATTATCAATAAACTATCAACCTAAAATGAACAAGCAAATTCAGTGCGTTATGACCCCCGCCAGTAGGTAATTTTTGTGATATGTTATCAATACATTACCAATCTAAAATGATCAAGCATCTTCAGTAAATAAGGATCCCACCAGAAGTACTTTTTTGTGATTTGCACATTATGTTTAAAAGGCCATAACTCTCAGGAAAACGAGCAAACCAACCCCAGTTAATGAAACATGTATCTTCTATCAATGTTAATGCTTTGCACCTAGTTTCGTGAAAAAGTGTTTCATAGTCTTGGAGAATTTCATTTTACTATATTACACGCCTTTAGTAAGTCTTAGCCTTGTATAGGCGCATACTTAGGGCAACAAGTTTCTGGACTAGTTTCTGTAAAATCTTCTACGTTAAAGATTTATACAATGATGATGGTTCATTCAAAGATATTAGCTGTTTTAGTGACATTATCTTAAACAAAGGAAATTGGTTATGTGAATATAAAATTTTGAAATATGTTTTTAGATCTTTTAGTGAAAAATTTGATTGTTCCAGAACAAAATACATTAATATAAAAAAATCTACCATATATAAGTTTTCGGAAAACACTATTAAAGATGTAAATGAATTAAAGTGTAGAATTTTTTACGATATTTTCCTTAAGAAAAAATTTCAAGCTCCTTATCTACAAAGAAAATGGTCATTAATTTTCAACATTGAAATAGAATCTCATTGGGAAAGAATCTACAAATTTAAAGCAAAATTAAAAAGATTTTAGACAAAAATGTTGCTGAATTCAACTATAAACTTTTACATAATTTATTAAGTAATAGAAAAGCAGTGAATAAATGATAAAAGAATTCTGAAAAGAGTTGTCTCTCTTGCCATGGCACAGTAGAAGATAGTGAGCATTCAATATTCAATTGCCAAAATGTCAAAATGTTTTGGAATATTACAGGGGGTATTATAAATTTCAATATTAGATGGAAACATATAGTATTAGGATTTTATTTAGAAAGAAATAAGAAAACTGAAATTTTAAAACAATGTTATATCTTATATCGCCTATCGAATTTATAAATACAAAATGTTTTGCAGAATTGAAAATATTACCAAACTTGAAAAGAACATTAAAATACATCTTAAATATTCTTTACGAGATTTTTACCATGTATTAATGAAATCTCATAGTTATATTAATTACAATATTTTAAAACCTATAAGCGATGTTCTATGAGGTATATATAATATATGTGTTTATATATTTGTACAATACTATTATGTTTGTTCAATGCAATATTTACATGTAAAATGTATTGTTTAACAAATGTGTTAAAATGTGTGTTTAGTGTTTTATAAACACTCAGTGTTATATATACAACTGCATTCTGCAGCAAAATAAATAATGTAATATATATGTCATATTACCATGTATGTGTATATGTGTGTGTGTGATGTATATGTGCTCTATACACGTGTATGTGTATATGTGTATGTATGTATGTATGTATGTACAGATGTATATGTGCTCTATACATGTGTATGTGTATATGCATGGTTATTGCCGTAATAATGTTATTAATATTTATTTGTCGCCATTAAATGTTATATTATTTATCATAATGTTGCTGAATATATACATAGAAAATTAATTTAAACCCCGTTACCCTGGACCAGGTAGGATGTAGGGGTATTGTACTAAAAGCCTGGTCAAGTACTAAATAAAATCTCATAATAAAAAAAAAAAAAAAAAAAAAAAAAAAAATTAGTTTCTGGACGTGGTGGAGTAATGGAGTTTTATATCCCAGTTAAGTGTATTACATTTACATCAATCGGTCAGTTCTAGGATAGTAGAGGAGTGCCTACAGACACCCACAAAACTTCCACGAGGGAAATGACCACTTTACTCAAATTTGTATGCAAGTGCTTAAGATTGGTCTTGGTGGCCAAGTGGTCTAAAGTATGTGTTTACAGATTAACCCACCCAGGATCAAATCTTGTTTGGGACAGATCCTCATGTGAGACAGTTTGTCAGTTGACTTGAAGTTCAGTGCTTTTTCTCTAGGCACTCAAGTTTCCTTCACCATCCCAGAACTGACTGCCTTTTAATAAGTGAAAAAAACCATGACTGAGACATAAATTACTACTTTGGTGCTTATAACAACTCATCAATCGAGATCCCTTGAAAAAAAATGCAGGGATTTTTCTGATTACTCACTGGGTCCAGTAAAAAGACCCATTCCCAATGCTTACAAGAGCACCACTGAGCGGGGCAATCTACGCATGTCAATGTCTTCAATGTAATAAGAAAAGGTAAAATTTTCATGCTATGATATGCACATTTTCATGTGATCCCCATGACACATGCCAAATTACATAGCAATCGTTTGAAAACTGGGACTAATTACACCCAAGACAATTGAACACAAGATACAAGAAATTTGAAGCAAAGAACAAAAGCTACACTTTTGAGGAAAGTTAAAATGCGACACAAAAACCTATTATATATGTTAAACATTATTGCTTTTTGTGAAAGGATTTAATAAAAAAAATGTATAAGTTCTTGTATTTTTTTACATTATGTTCTTATTTGGCACTCAAAGGGCCACAACTCCTAAAACATTTTATGAAGCATATGGTGATGTATATTCAATGTATGTTTGTACAAGGAATGAAAATCGTCCGAAATCGTACACTAAGATTATTATAAAAAGATGCCCAAATTCAGTTCTGCATTTTCCCTATTTTTTCCTAAATTGGGATTTTGAAAATTTTGTAACAAGGTCCCTTTCCCAAAGTTGCCATAAAAATCCCTGCTTTGATAAGCTACACTTACCTGTGTTATGATAATTAACCAGGTATAAACTGTAAAGCCTCTAAAGAAACCAGTGTGAATATCTGAAAAACATAAAATTTTATGCTATATAATTATGTACTTTATTTCACAAGTTGAATTTTTCGTGATTTTGTACTTTCAATCTTTTTCAGTGACTGTAATATTGACGGATTTCTGAGACAGACTATGAGATTGACTATAAGAGGAAGAATATATTTATTTCACGCATAGAACAAATTTTTGCAAAAACATTCGACCCTGAAATAACCGAAAATAAAGCAAATAGAAGTACACTAACAGTATCACATATCATAACTCACTGTAGGAAACCCATAGCTGATACTTCACTAACCATAGAAATTACACAGTAAATATCAGCAGTGGGTTTCTAATAATGATGATGATTATGTAATTTACACATTTTCGATTACACATGTCGCAAGTGTAGCTAGCTTAACAGGAGATGCTTACCTTTCCAGAGCACCTGGCCTCACTTCCCTGGTAGAAGTTCACGTGTCTAACCTAACTTGTCAGTTCCAAAGTTTTTACTTTGCTTTTGAATTGTGATTCGGACATAGATCAATATGTTTGTTTTTGATTACTTAAGAATTGACATAGTGTTTTGTGTCATTTATGAGATAAAAGTGACAGTAAAGCATGCACAAATTACATAATCTGGCAGATTATGTTGAATTTGCACGGGCTTCACAGTGGTTTATCACTTCAAAAACGACGCAAAACACTATGTCAATTCTTATATTTACAAATTTAACAAAAAATCAGATACAGTAATTCACAAAACTCTGTGCTTTCACGTCGCAATGGAAGTTATTGATGTTACACCGTGACCTATTTCAATGTTTTTTACCACTGTACATGTGCTGTTTTAGGGCCTGCAATCGTTAAAACAAATAAAAATAGAAAAACTGTGAGCCACAAGCTCACAAAAAAAATCCCCCGCTCCCCCCACATAAAAAAATCTATCAGATCAAATTTTTATATAGGAGGTACACATCTACATTATATCACAATGATTGTGTGAAAGTTTCATGAGAATCCATTGAAGGGTTTAGGAGAAGTTGCGGATAAGAGATAGGTACCCTAAGGTGTAACGGAAGGACGGACGGACGCACGGACAGACATACCTATCACTATATACCCCCACTTTTTAAGCAAGGGGGGCTTAAAAAGTGGGGGTATAAATAAAAATAGTTAAAGTTCTATAGCTACATGTACTTCATTTCTTGTTTACTTGTGATTTTAACAGTAAACAACATATTCTTGGAATATAAACACGGTCATGAACCTATGGCATGTTTTTTTGTACAAATAGAAAGGCCAAAACCCTTCTCTATTTTTTCCGACATATTCCTACGCTCCTTGTTGTTGATGTCACAATTTTGCATGTTCTGTACTGATGTTATTGGCAAATAAACGACAAAAATGCTAAAATGTTTACAAAGAACAAAACAGTTGCAATTGTAAATATTTTAGAAATAACATTTAATTTGTTTTGGTTTACAGGGTATGAACAATATTTTGGAAGTGGCAATTGTCATAAAACTGCAACTTTAAAAACGTCGTTCATACCCAATAAACCACAACAGTTCTAATATTTACAATATTAATGGTTGACATTTCTGCTTAGAATTTGCAAATGGCCAATCATTTAGGATTTAAAAATACTGGTTTTCATTTCTCATCAGCTGAACTTTTGTCAGTGAATAGAACAGTGTCATTCAATCCTTCAGAGCTTTAAGCCCCACCTTCTTTGACATCACAATAGAGAATCCAAACCAAAATCAGACTTGACGAGAGGCTAAAAGGTCATGATAATTTACTGAAATGTAAACCTTATTCTTGAAAATAGGTTAATGTAAGATAAACAAAAGAACCCTGAGCAAGGCAATATACAGTGCCAATTCTTGCATTTTCTACATTATGTCCTTATTTGAACTTTGAACTCAACCTGTGATCTTAAGCCTTTAACACTTGGGCCTAAATTTTATATGTGACAAACTGCTTTCCAATAATATACATGTGGTGTAAGTTTCATCTCGATATCCTCATTCAATCAAAAGATATGGACTGGACGAGAAATGTTAACGTATGAACAGATGGACAACGCCATACCATAATACGCCCAATTTTACGGGTGTATAATAAAAATCAGTGACTGTAATACATATCCATGTTGGTACTTTGTTCATCGACTACCTTCAGTCTTTAAGTATTGGAAAAAATTTGCACAATTTTTTTATCAACTGAGAAAATTTGAAAAAACTTGGAATATTGTATATAGCAAACTACATAATGACATGTTGGCAATGACATCCCCATTTCAAAGAAATTGTTTTAATGTGACAAAATTTTATTTGGGTCAAGACAGTTTTACACAACTCTCAAATCATCAGCGAATATATACACTTGTATATGTAAAAATAATAAGTAAGCCTAACAAAATAAATGAACAAAATGCACAATAACAAACTCTAAACATGGGTAGCTATATTAAAAATGGCGTCCATATTGAAATTTTAGTTAATCCCATATCTGAAAATCTTTCCAGGTCATGAACTATGGTAGGTCATGCTTAATTTCATGTCGTGTTTTCAAATGATCAACAAATAAGTATTCATATGCAAAAATTTTACTGCAGATATGATGATCAATAAAAGAATCTGTATATTTGTTTCTTACTATTCAGCCGCCATTTTGTTCAACCATTTTGAATTGCAACAACTTTAATGTATATCCATGAGTAACCACGGGTCAAATAGAAAATTATATATTTCTATGAGTAAGCAGAGGTCATGTAAAAATGTTTCCAAACAATTCTGATTTTCAAAATCAGAACAACAATGTTTCAATCTACAATTATCATTATCTAAACGGCCATTATGTCTGTCATATTGAAAATGGTAGCCATTTTAAATCTGAATAAATGACCACAATTTCTCAGATAATCCATATCTGGAATTTATCTAAAAGCAATACTAAGCAAAGTTCGTGTTTTCAAAAGATAGCCAAAAAGTCATATCAACTGATATGATAATCAATACAACAGATCTGTACATCTATCTGTTACTATTTAGCCGCCATTTTGGATATAATTGCCATTTTGAAATTCAAACAATTTTAAGATATCTATGATTAATAACAGGTCCTATACAAAGTGTTTTCATGCAAATCGGATTTAAAAATCAGTACAAAAATGTTTAGATCTACATTTTTCACTATTTAAGTGGCCATTATGTCCGCCATATTGGAAATGACAGCCATTTTGAATTTCAAAACATCAACAGATATACGTAAAATAATAAGCAGACCAAAATCCCATTAAATCCCTGCATTTTGTGAAGAAAATGCACAGTAACAATCTTTAAATACATATTATGTGATTTTGGCGGCCATTTTGTCCGCCATGTTGGAAATGGCCGGCAAATAAGATTTTTGGTTGGCCCTATATCTATAAATAATCTTTAGTCATGAACTGTAATTATGCCACATTTCATGCTTGAAACAAAAAATCCACTATTTTAGCAATTTCTTGCACGAATCTGCTAGACTATTGTATAAAGATCTAATACGTGACCAGAATGAGTTTGCAAATATCTAGGTTCAAGCTTAATAGGTATACATAGAAACAGCATGTCAGAGATATCAAATATTGACAATAAAATAATTAATCTGGCCTTGAAGTACCAGACAAATACAGTCTAGTCGCCCAGGTGTGCAACATCTAGGAAAACTTACCACACCTTATTCGTTGAACTCTCTTGATCTGGATGTCTATAACTCTTGAAATTTTACCCTTACACATATCTAATAGTGCAATATGAAAGACACAAGACTCCTTTTACCCAGAATTGTAACCTCAACAATCTGATCTTGATGATTCAATCTCCAGTGCAATTACCCAGAATCATCTACTCACTTGATTTAGAAATTTTTTCTAAATTTGCAATAAAATCATGTCTTCCGACCAGATCTCATGATGTCTTAAACTCTTGTACTGTTGTCCTAACTCATGTCTTCTGACCAGATCTTGATGTCTTAAACTCTTATACTGTTGTCCTAACTTATGTCTACTGACCAGATCTTGATGTCTTAAACTCTTGTATTGTTGTCCTAACTCATGTCTACTGACCAGATCTGGATGTCTTAAACTCTTATACTGTTGTCCTAACTCATGTCTATTGACCAGATCTGGATTCTTAAAATCTTGTACTGTTGCCCTAATTCATGTGTACGGACCAGATCTTGACGTCTTAAACTCTTGTACTATTGTCCTAATGCATGTGTACTGACCAGATCTAAAAGTCTTTACTCTTGTACTGTTGACCTAATCCATGTCTACTGACCACATTTGGATGTCTTAAACTCTTGTTCTGTTGCCCTAGCTCATGTCTACTGACCACATTTGGATGTCTTAAACTCTTGTTCTGTTGCCCTAGCTCATGTCTACTGACCACATTTGGATGTCTTAAACTCTTGTTCTGTTGCCCTAGCTCATGTCTACTGACCACATTTGGATGTCTTAAACTCTTGTTCTGTTGCCCTAGCTCATGTCTACTGACCACATTTGGATGTCTTAAACTCTTGTTCTGTTGCCCTAGCTCATGTCTACTGACCAGATCTGAAAGGCTGTCTGGAGTTGTTATAAAAGAGATACATGTTTGGGGATTGATGCTGTGTCCACTCACCTGTTCTGGAAGACTTAAATTCTTGTACTATCCACAGACCACCATTGATAAATATACCAAATATATACAGTAGAATGTTCTGAAGAAATAGAGAAGTCTGAAAATAAATAGAACATTGAATTAAGGCCAAGTGAAATAGATAGAACACTGAATTAAGGCCAAGTCAGTTTAATTTGTAGTTCTGTCAACCCAACCGTCTGTAAAATTTAGAATTAAAAAGAAACTAAAATTCATTTTCAAATCCTTTTCCACCTGTTCCATGAAATGAAATTTCAAATTAATTATGATCAAAGTCCACAAGGTGATTCAAGAGATTAACGCTAATTCAACTACATGTAAATTTACCAAAATTATGAATTTGCCCTAAAATTTGTATACACGAAAACCAATACAATAAGTGTACAGTTATTGCATGGGTGTTTTGAAAACAAAGCACTCATTGTCCCGAGGATGATCTGTTGGACTTTTTGCTCAAAGAAGGTATGCCAAGGACAACAGTTCCATGGGCAATCCCCGATTCCCTGGAGCAATGGATATTTTCAGCAGTGAAATCCCCTGAAAATATATATATTTCACTTCCAATTCCATCACCTGCCATAGATTAGAGTTACTCCCCTTTCTGAACTGGTGCCTTGTGTTTGCTTATCATTGTGTATATGGCACCAACTACCAGTCAGGGTCAATATTGTCTTTTGTTGTCTGGTAAACAAAAACATCACTGACATTCACGGTGCTGCATTTTTTAAAATCAGTTATCAAAATGTCTGATACCCCGATAACTAACATAAATTCTTGATGAAATGTTTAATACAGAAGAGCTGGAAGATGTGCCTAGCATAGACCTCAATGATTTTTTGGACAGATTTAAAGTTTAAAGGACTCATACAACAGTTCCCATCTTGCTTTCACATGAAAAACCTGTACCCCAACTTCCGGGGTTTATCACAATTTCATTATTGAAGTTAGACTATCCATTTCTTTTTTTTTCTACTGCTATATCTCTAAGATTTATTTTGCATATGTGTTTTATTTGTGGTGCCCCCTACATATCGGGAAAAAGCAATCCAAAAATAAAATAAGTTTTTTAAAAATCTCCAAACTGCTCAAGTTTGAATCAATTTTTTGGAACCCTACATATAAATTAGGTCCAATGTTTGGAGTGTTTTGAAAGCTCGTTTAAAATACTATAAAATATGGGAAAAATACCAACCCTTTAACAGCTCGTTTTTGAGATAAAAGACGTAATGTCAGAGGTACAAAAAATAGCACTAATAACATGCTTCCATGAGACCATCCGGGGGTCATGTTGAGCTGGCCATAGATTCGTGCACACATGCCACAATTTAACACAGTTTATATATTATAGTGTACTATATCGTACTTTCTAAAACATTTTTGTCTAATTTAATCATCATTTTCTGTTTGTTATGGGCAACAATTTGTTGCCATAGCGATTTTCTTGATTATTTTCAAATTTAGACTGTGAACTAAAATACGAAACTGTTGTATGATACTAAAAGTTATTTTATTGATGCAACACAACATAAAAACATTGATACAAAATAAATACAACATTTAACAGTGAAGTGTGATTATGAACTTTATTTTAATAAATTTTTTCGCTTGACGACTGCACCATCTCGTGAAAATATTGATTTTCTAACTTCACCCTGCAAATTTAGACTGTGGACTAAAATACGAAACTGTTGTATGATACTAAAAGTTATTTTATTGATGCAACACAATATAAAATCATTGATACAAAATAAATACGACATTTAACAGTGAAGTGTGATTATGAACTTTATTTTGTCTCATAAAGTGAGAAAATAAATTTTTTCGCTTGACGCACCACTGCACCATCTCGTGAAAATATTGATTTTCTAACTTAACCCTGCAAAAATAAAATTCATGTTCACACTTCACTGTTAAATATTCTCTATTTACCCAATCAAATGTCATTTTTTTAACAAAACATTTAATTCCGCATCCGACATGTCTTCAAATCGAGGCTTGTTTACACCATTGTCTGGTATGATAAGGGTAAGCAGAACACTTTAAAAATGCCCCAAAAGGAAATTCTTTGCAAATTCAGTTTGTGCATGTCCGTTCTGACATGAAACAGTTAATGAACTATTTCATGCCTATCTAAATAAATTTAGAGAAACAAAACCACAGAAACAGCTCAAAATATGTTATTATCATTTATATAGACGATAAGGTTATAATATACAGATATGTCATGGGGACAATTAAATTTATCTTACCGAGAATGACTTATGTGAAACTGATGCCTGAAACCTGTTCGGGACATTAATATAACCATTGTTTCCACTAATCTGGGTAAGCATAATACTTAAAAAAGGCCAAGGTCATTACCTAAAATGACTTGTGGAACTGTTGCCCAAAATCTGTTCGAGACATTAAAATAACCATTGTTTGCACTAATCCTAATCTGGGTTAGCATAATGCTTAAAAGAGGCAAAAAAAAGGCACATGACACAGGTCATAAATTGTTTCATCAGTGTCTAGAGGAACTAAAAACAAACCCATAAAACAGCTAAAAATCTTTTTTACCATTTATATCAGAGATAAGAATTAAGATTAATAGAATCTATCACAACTTGCAGTGCAAGATAGGGAAATCTCAACCCGAGTTTTATTATATTTATTATATATATTAGAACAAGGGTTGATATTTCCTTATCTGGCACTACAAGTTGTGATAGATTCTATTTTGCACCAGAAAATACAATTTTTTCAATTTAAAATCAATTTCAACTTATCGATACACCTCTGATTTTATATATAAAATTTTGCGGAAAAATGGCGTGTAGCCCATCTTGCACAGGGTTTACAGATAGCAAAAGCGTTATGGTGGTTTTACTTATCAAAGTTTGTGGAGATGTTAGACACAGTATTTTTTGTTTTACGTAAAAAAAACAGCCAGATTAGCTTTCTACATGTATATCACCACGCTAGTATGTTTCCAATATGGTGACAAGATGGAGATATCTTGCACCTCTCTTTTTATGGATTTTTCTATCTGGGGTGCAAGAAAATAAATACATATTATATACACAGTGTGTATGTACAACCCTCAGTATCAGGTCTAGTCCTTTTTTCATAGTGGTATCACCGCAAGCGCGACGAGTAGTGATATAGCTATGAAAAAAGGACGAGACCTGATATGAAGGGTTGTACATACACCCTGTGTATATGATATTTTTATCTAACATTTCTTATTAGGTCATTAAAATAATATAAAACCCAATACTTTATGTGAAAAAAATACATTTTACCACAAAAAAACCACTGAACTATGTTATGACATGCTTTGTAGTAATGACGTCATTGTTTACATTTGACAAATCAGAGATTCCCCAATGACGTCAAAATAAGAAATGCATCTGTACTTTACCGCGAATGTTGTATCACCACAGTGTGGTGATACAAGATTCTGTATCACGTGTGTTCGATAAAACTTGTATTTCATCAAATACAGACAGAAAAACTAGTCTAATGTTAGATAATATATATATAAGAAAACATTAGCGGTAGGAAACTTTTGTGATTTTGTTCTTCTAAACTATTTGGCGGTAAGAAATTGCCATGGTTCAGATAGTAAGGAAAGTGTGCCAAAGGAAATAAAAGATTTTCGCTGATAAAATATATTTGCGGGGAAAAGTCACTGAAAATCACAAATATTTTTTCTTCACAAAAGTTTTTTTCATACAATATATTTCTTCACATATAACATACACAGTGTTTTATATAAAGGTAAGATAAGGGTTATTTTTAATCTTTAAATGCGACCACTATACCCACTGTTTTGTACCGCAACGGCAACGGATATTTGGTACCGTTTCCGCCTTAAAATTGCCATCACTTAAGACATGTCAGAATTCAGTCGAGTATCTTTGAATGAGAGTATTGCTGTTTTTACATAGAAGACGTTTGTGAAGACAACATCTACTGTTGAATACTTGACTTCAGGGTAACATAGAATATAAATTCAGACAGTTGCATAATTTTCAAATTTTAATCTAAAGCGAAAATTGCACGTAAATTATGTGATTGTGTGTGAAATGTTTTTTTTTTAACAGCTTCCTATGTTAAACATTAATATCTCTTGATTTAATTATTTAGGAATGTAACTGTTTAAATTTATATTCTATTTTACCCCGAAGTCAAGTATTTTGATGATGATATTGGACTTTCTAAGCTTTATGTGGGATCTGCCAAAAAATAAAGGCAAAAGGTCCTTGACCTTCCATTACAAAACATAATTTTGATGCCCTGACTCTCATTCAGGGGTTCAAAATTCCCTGGGTCCGAGGTCCCGGACCTATTAATTTTACCTTGGGACCATTGATATTTAAATTGTAAAAGTCCGTTGAACCTGCCATTTTTACCAGCATAATTCTACTTTTTCAATATAATTACATAATTGCACATGGATCTTTCAATGTTAATATTGGACTTTCAAAACTTTATGTGGGACCTGCCAAAAAATAAAGGCAAAAGGTCCTTGACCTTCCATAACAAATTTAAACATAATTATGATTCCCTGACTCTTATTTGCATTATTACAGACACATGGATAATATTTGTCTAATGAGTCTTCATACTCCTGACTGACTTTAACTAACCTTTTTTTCATGTAAACAAGAGCAGTATCCAGAGACAAATAATCTCCCTTTCCAACACTGTTGAGTTGTGACCTTGACCCTTGACCTATGCAACACAATGTCTCATACTTTATAATGCTTATGTTTTGCTGTAGTTTTATTTTCGCTTTATTCGCTGTCCAGTATATTCCCACGAAATTGAAACCGCCGCGAAAATACATGGGTATGACCATCCCATTAATCTGGGTAGAGTAGTTTTCCTTTAATCAGATAAGACCGCGAACATATGACATCGCGAATACACTTGTCACCGTCAAACTGCGAAAATTTGACACAGTGAAAATAAAGCTATATACAGTGTTAGTTTACATAAGTGCCAAGTTTGATAAAAATCTAACCCTAGACGTATAGAAGATAAAAAAGGACAATATATTGGGACAAACTAACAGATGGACAGACAGAGAGAGAGAGAGAGACAGACTGGGTGATGGCTATATACCCAACTGGCTTACAGGGCAAGGGTTGAAAGTTTTTTTTTTCCAGATGAGCCAAAGCCAAGGACTTTTTGATACAGAAAATCAAAAGCTCGCAATTTCTTTTATCAAGTCTATAGTTTGGTATTGGCAGTTAGAGGGTATTTTCAACAGAATTCACAATACATTTCAGCATTTACCTCATCATAGATGACACATGGAAATTTATCAACCAAAGAATGTTGAAACAATCAGACACGCTGACTTCTGACTTTTTTCGTCACTGGAGCCCAATGCAGTCTGTTTGTTAAACATGAAATTGACATGACATCATTCGAAGCGATTATAAGGGCATTTACTACCTAAATTTTTTCTTTATCAACAGAACGCTTAAGCTGCCTACATAATGATTAGCATATCTTACAAACGCAGTAACGATCAAGAATGAACGTAAACAACAACAGGGCAACGTGACTACGGAATATTTTCAAGATTTTTCAAGACACCAGGCAACATTCAAAAAAAAAATTTTCATTTGTATTCTAAGTATTTAAGCCCCAATGGGCTTTTCAGTGAAATTTTTGTCAAGTCCTGCTTGCCAAATTTTTAGTCCCGGGCATTGGAATTTTTAATCCCTGCAGGGGTGGAGTTATCATAAATATAAATAATTTTTACAACAAATGATCTTAACAATACCTTATAATGTCTTTTGAGAATGTATTCCGTGTAGACACCAGACAGACCAGATATTATACAGTATGTTGACATAAGTACGATTCCTGTAACGGTCACATGAATTACTGACGCAGACATTTCACTCTTTAATTGGAATCCACCATAGCTGAAATTAAACAAAATTTATAGACGCCTTGGTACACCAGCTGAGATGAGTTTCAATTTCATTTCTTATATGATGTATGATTCACATACAAAAATTTAGTTCAATCTCTGTAAATTTTTAGAAAATAGACTGGAAAAATGCAATTTAAAAAAAAAATCCAAGGTGTATAATTTCATTAAAAAAAAACTTCCTGTGGCTTTCTGTTCCAGCTTTTGCTTTCTTTTCTAGCAGTGATTTTCTACTCCAGCTGTGGCTTCTATTCCAGCCATGGCTTTCTACTCCCGCTGTGGCTTCTATTCCAGCCATGGCTTTCTACTCAAGCTGTGGCTTCTATTCCAGCCATGACTTTCTATTCCAGCCATGACTTTCTATTTCAGCTGTGGCTTCTATTCCAGCCATTACTTTCTATTCCAGATGTGGCTTCTATTTCAATCATGACTTTCTATTCCAAATGTGGTTTTCTATTTTAGCTGTGGCTCATAATTCTATCAGCCTTTTAAATCTTTTGCAAATTCTATTTGAGCTTTGGCTTTCTACTCCATCTGTGGTTTTCTATTCCAGCCACTGCTTTTTATTCTAGCTGTGGCTATTTATTCTAGCTGTGGCTTTTTATTCCGACCATGACTTTCTACTCCAGCTGTGGCTTTCTATTCTAGCCATTGCTTTGTATTCTAACTGTGATTTTCTATTCCAACCATGACTTTCTACACCAGGTGTGGATTTTGAAATTAAAAGCTGCTGTTGGAATAGACAGCCACAGCTTAAATAGAAACCTGCCTTTGGGATAGAGAGCCACAGCTGGAATAGAAACCTGCCTTTGGGATAGAAAACCACAGCTGAAATAGAAGGTTATAGTTTCAATAGAAAGCTGTCATTGGAAAAGAAAGCTACAGCTGGAATTAAAAGCTACAGATAGAACACAAAGCCATGGCTAGAATAGAAAGCCACAACTGGAACAGAAAGCCATGGTTGCAAAAAAAGCCACAGCTGGAATAGAAAGCCATGGTTGCAATAAAAAGCCACAGCTGGAATAGAAAGCCATGGTTGCAATAAAAAGCCACAGCTGAGTAGAAAGTCGCTGCTAGAATAGACAGACATGGCTAAAATAGAAAGCCACAGCTGGAGTAGAATGCCATTGCTGGAAAAGAAAGCCATGACTGGAATTGAAGGCCATTGCTGGAATAGAAAGCCTTGACTGGAATAGAAGCCACAGCTGGAGTAGAAGGCCATTGCTGGAAAAGAAAGCCATGACTGGAATAGAAGGCCATTGCTGAAATAGAAAGCCATGACTGGAATAGAAGCCACAACTGGAGTAGAAGGCCATTGCTGAAATACAAAGCCATGACTAGAATAGAAGCCACAGCTGGAGTAGAAAGTCACTGCTAAAAGAGAAAGCAAAAGATGGAACAGAAAGCCACAGCATAAAAAGACAAGAAATAAAAATGTCAATATGACACATATGCCTCCACTTCATTTATGATCCATCGATTGAATGAGATTTACACTCCCTATCAATATTGTTTCACTTATATCAAGATGTCACCAGCTAGAGGTAAACTCGAAACACAACAGCCTCACAGAAACCTTGATTCTTTGCTTTATGTTTTAAAGTAGAATATTGGATGCAGATAATCTCAGTCCTTGACACAGACTCTGCAACTGAAAGCTTCATACTTTGCTTCTGTTATTTGATAAACATTAAAAAGCACTGTCTAATAATCATAATGAGAAACAAAAAAGATCATAAAATCAATTATTATATAGCAATATATGCTTGGTATAGAAATTAAAGGATAAATCCCAAGGTGTTAGCGTGCAATAAATATCGATATTTGCATGCTAATTTTGTTTCAGTCTGAGGTTTCTCAAATCATTTTTTCATAATGCACGACGTCATACGATTGTCGTCGATGTCATCGCTGTGTTGTTGTCATATTGCACTAGTTCTTATATCCATTTACAAGAACTAGTGTAATATTTATGCATTGTACAAAAAAATGGTATTTTAGATGAAATACTTGACAGAAGTAAACAAAGTTTATTTTGCTATATAATAAAAGGGTTATTAAACTGATATTGTGAAATACTGTCCCAAGTTGACTCGAAATTTGCACTCGCATGAATGGGGTTTTATGTCCAAGTCAGAAATATTTCACTTATATCAAGGAGGCATCAGCTATAGGTGAAGTTACAGAAATTGTGGACTTGGGGCAATGTCCAGGGAGAGTTCTTAAACATGACATGCCTGCAGAAGGATCCTGTTACTTGTGTTTTCTAACTGAAGATTTTGCTTGGCAAAAAAACAGTCACTACTTCATGTACTAATCATGTATTTATTTACTAGTATATGTGCTGCAACTCGAGCGATTTTGAAGATGAAATTCATTTCTGGTAAATTACATCATTTCTTAGTACTAAATTTCATATTAAAAATTAAGAATCTTACTTCACATTTTGAAAATTAGTACCCAACAATCCAAAGAATTTGGAGTGTGAAAAGTCATAGAAACATTAACAAGAGGGAACAATACACTATTTAAGTAAATTTATTTAATACCACATCACATAATACTATGGTATACACTATGATAAAAGGGAGATAATTCAAGTTGCCTCTCTATAATCATGAAAGAAAAGACCACTAGGGGTGTAGCTAAACTATTTTAAATTGGGAGCCCGGCTCACTTCAGAAAAATGCAGTAATTAATAGCTAAATTGTGTAAAATTTTGGGTTCCTAGACTTATTTTTAGGAGCAATGGGCTACTGGGCCCCTGCTAATCTTAATTCATGATCAATCATGGGAACTTTAAACACAGGTGGTCTTATTAAAGAAAGAAAGAAAGAAAGAAAGAAGGAAAGAAGGAAGTAAAGGAGGTAGGAATGAATAGATAGATAGATAGATAGATAGATAGATAGAGAGATAGAGAGAAGAGAGAGAGAGAGAGAGAGAGAGAGATGATAAATAGATATAGATAGATAGATAGATAGATAGATAGATAGATAGATAGATAGATAGAGAGAGAGAGGAGAGAGAGAGAGAGAGAGAGAGACTGAATGGCTCTTTTGTCCCTATATAAAGAGATTCTTTCTGGTTGTAATACATGTATAAAGTATGAGACAAGTAGAAGTTATAGAGATGTTCTTTCTGGCAGAAAAAAATAGATGTCATAAGCAGTGGTCAATCTAATTTTTTTCCGAGGGATTCATTTTCAAAAACTTTTGTCTGAAACCAATACATCAATATTTTTGCATTCATGTAATGTTAAATATAGTTCACTAAAAGCCACTTAACTATGGGGTCATTTGAGCAAAAAAGGGACCAATGGCCCCATCTAGAATGCACATTGTATCATAAGTATTCTGCATGGATATCAGTGTTACAGTAATTCATTTACAGGTTTTGCTGTTTTTCATATATTCGTTTTTATTGTAATTGGTTCACTTTATCTATAGTTGGTGAAGTCTTGATATAAGTGAAATATTCTTGAAATATACATGAAATATTATTGACTCAGTGCTTCAGATTGTCGGTGCGCCCGCGCCAATCCCGCATTATTTTAAACAAGAGGCCCATGGGCCTTAACGCTCACCTGAGGAAGAGTACATATCTTATGCAGAGGTTCAATGGTCAATGACATTAATAAAAGAGAGTATCAAAATTTTCAGCAGTAAGGGCCAATAATATGCAAGTATTTTTGCAAATTAATTATAATAATTATTATATAAGTATGCTATATATAACATATTTAAAGTCTAGCTACAATATATTATTTATAAAAAGCTAAAACATCTGTATATTAAAATGTGCATTAGGCCAATACCTACAATATTCCAATATACATGCCTATACAAAGAGTTTATAGTTTTTAAGATAATTAACCATTTAAGTATTCGTTTGCATCTATGACCTTGACCTTTGAACCTATGAACTTTATTCATATATCAAAATGATTGTTGTGCAAATGCCTACAATATTCCAATATACATGCCTATACAAAAAGTTTATAGTTTTTGAGATAATTAACCATTTAAGTATTCGTTCGCATCTATGACCTTGACCTTTGAACCTATGACCTTCATTCATATATCAAAATGATCGATAGGCCAATACCTACAATATTCTAATATACATGCCTATACAAAAAGTTTATAGTTTCTGAGATAATTAACCATTTAAGTATTAGTTTGCATCTATGACCTTGACCTTTGAACCTATGAACTTCATTCATATATCAAAATGATCGTTGTGCAAATGCCTACAATATTCTAATATACATGCCTATACAAAAAGTTTATAATTTTTGAGATAATTAACCATTTAAATATTCGTTCGCAGCTATGACCTTGACCTTTGAACCTATGACCTTCATTCATATATCAAAATAATCGTTAGGTCAATATCTACAATATTCCAATATACATGCCAATACAAAAAGTTTATAGTTTTTGAGATAATTAACCATTTAAATATTCGTTCGCAGCTATGACCTTGACCTTTAAACCTATGACCTTCATTCATATATCAAAATGATCATTAGACCAATACCTACAATATTCCTATATACATGCCTATACAAAAAGTTTATAGTTTTTGAGATAATTAACCATTTAAGTATTAGTTTGCGTCTATGACCTTGACCTTTGAACCTATGACCTTCATTCATATATCAAAATGATCGTTAGGCCAATACCTACAATATTCTAATATACATGCCTATACAAAAAGTTTATAGTTTTTGAGATAATTAACCATTTCAGTACTTGTTTACATCTGTGACCTTGACCTTTGAACCCATGACCTTCATTCATATATCAAAATGACCATTGTGCCATTACCTACAATATTCTGATATACATGCCTATACAAAAAATTCATAGTTTTGCAGATAATTAACTATTTTGGTATTCTTGG
This sequence comes from Anadara kagoshimensis, assembly GCA_021292105.1. NCBI lineage: Eukaryota > Metazoa > Mollusca > Bivalvia > Arcoida > Arcidae > Anadara > Anadara kagoshimensis. Next base: position 12,216,461 of record CM037871.1, on the reverse strand, counting down.
ACATCTGTGACCTTGACCTTTGAACCCATGACCCTGATCTATGTATCAAAATGATCGTCATGTCAATACCTACAAATAACTGAAAATCCTATGCCATTATCACAAGAAATGTTAAAAAAATAGCAATTTTTATCAAAGGTCAAAAACTGGGACATGACCTTGACCTTCGACCTTGACATCAATTGGAAGAAAATTGCAACACAAGATCAACAGTGAAAACTCCATACAATTATCTTCAGCCGTTATGAAGTTATAACAATAAATGTCTCATTTTAAAAATTACGTAATTTTACACAAAAAACGCGTAACCTATTTTTCGTCTAATTTTCATGAAAAACACAATTTTAATGTTCCTAGGTATGCTGAATCCAAATATCCAATCAAAATTTGCCTGCACCTTTTGGTTTCAGAGAAGAAGATTTTTTTGTCTTTTTGCTATTTTTAGTAACAGTGGCTATCTTGTTGGGCGTGGCCAAACCCTGAACACAATTTTGAAAGGCTGTTACCCAGGCATAATAATCACCAAGTTTCATTAAATATGGCCCAGTAGTTTTGGAGGAGAAGATTAAAATGTAAAGTTTACACATGGGCGCACGACGCACGACGGACGACGGACAGTGAAAGATTGCAATAGCTAATCTGAGCCTTTGGCACATAACATTTGCTTCTAATGAGTCCACGTGGCACATGGTTTTTCTTAGCCAAATTGATCGTTAATAATTTCTTCCCAAAACTACGTATTTGATTCCATGGGGTTTTCCGATTTGACTTCCTGTTTTTTTGTTTCTATCGGAAAATCTCTAGTGTCTATGTTTATCTCATAATCAGCATATAGACAGGACTCCCGACAAGCCCCTTCTCTTTGCTCTATGCGTCGGTTATTAACATTCAAAGGGGGAGAACTCGCAATAAAACTTGTTATGACCTCGTACGTTGTCCTTCATTTAATATAATAGCGGCAACCATGGCTACGATATGCAGACAACTCTATTCACATTTTTTAAAACAACAGAGAAGTAGATGCACATAAAATGAATCATCGAGGTGAAAGAGTTTAAAATATATCATAAAGGTTAACAAAATATAAATTAGCAGATGACAAGATCGCTTTTGGTGCATCATATGAAGATGTCAAATGCCGACTTTCACTTTCAGTCACGTGGTCGTGGCTTAACATTTAATTATGTGTCAAAACATGACCCACTATAACAAAAAATGACCCCTTGTTATTGGACCTGGTGGGCCCTTGTGGCCCACTATCTGTAAAAACAATCTGAAGCACTGTTGACTGGGAAGTAAAACCCTATTCAATCAATCAATAAATCAATGTAATAAATTGGTGATAAATCCCAAGGGAAACAGTTAAAGTAGCCTTTATGAGCAGGTTGCTGTTATATACAGGTTCAAATAATATAAATAAAGAGCAATTGGGATAAAATTCTATTGGCCTTTATGAGGATGTGACCTTATATAGAGGTGACCTTTAAGGAGGTTGGACTGCATTTATTAACCCAGTAACTATAATATTTTTCAAGAAATATTATATATTAATAAAACTTACCTGTCAAACACTCCAGCTATTGTTAATAGAAAAACTGAAAACCATTCTGTGCCAGAGAGTTGCCTAAATATACAAACAAAATACCACCTATGTATGATCCAAGACTTGAAAGTGGGTAGTTGCTGTTCTTTCACCAAGCACTGAGCATTACGAAATGACAATCACAGTTCTTTTGGATGGGGAAAATAAATGAGGTCCCATGTCATGGTAAACATGGCATGATAAATAACCCTGCTGTCTAATGCCATCAGCAAAATGAACAGGCAAACTTTCTGCACCTTCGCCAATAGCTGGCAACGTCTTGTTATAAGTGAAATATTCTTGACTTGGATGTTAAACACCATTACTCAACTAACTCAATCTTCATTATGTTACACAATAAAATATCTGACAATTCATTTTTTATTTTAAATGCAGTCAACTAAATAAAGAGCTCCATTTTTAAAAAAAAGTATTATAATAAGAATTGCTGGCACCAAAAGTGAATAATATTTCAGACTGACCAATTCGATGGATTTATTTGTTTTTGACGGATTTGTACTATAAAAACGGATAAAATGAAAAGCTCAAATTAGACTTATTTTTTTCCATTTTGACCTTTTTTCTGAATGTTCAAGTTAGGGGTTCAAACCCTAGCCAGGTCCTTTTCAATCTAATAACTCCTTCTTAAAGATTTTTGTAAGAAAATAAATACTAATTAAGATATATATTTTCAATTTGTTGATTTAACAACTACAATAGCTCAGTAGGTAGTGTGCTCCGTCTGTATGTAAGAGGTAGGGGTTTGAATCCTAGTCATGTCTGATCAACTGAAAATAGATGACTGCAGTGACTGGTCTTTCACCAGTTTAATTAAAACTACTAAAATATTCTGACTTTTTGTATGGAAATTGTACCAAAATCAAAAACTTAACAATAAAAAAGTACCTAAATGACAATCTTGGGCACTAAAAATGTACTGATCTGAACAAATAAATAAATTTGATTGGTCAGCCTGATATTTTAGTTGTAAGCTTTATATAACCATGACGACAAAATATTTATACATGCAGGGGTCTTTCACCAATTTTTGGAATGAGGCCGGAGCCATTAAAATCGGGAAAATAAGCAGCAAGGAAAATCCAGCATGAACATAAAGCAAAAATATTACTTTCAGACTTTTACTGGTCATAAAAATAATTAAATGCACCTTAGAATTCTATTTGTCTATCTTTCATGCCTCTGAATTTATTTATAGTATTTTCTAGCTGTGTCTGTGAGAGATGAAGGTTTAGAAATTCATCTGGAAACATATCATTTGTTGTAAACACAACATACAAATAAATTGTGAATATTACCATTATCCATTGGAAAAAAATTTACTTAATTGCATTGGGAAAGGGGCAGAATTTTGGCCCCCAAATTTGCTACATTGAGACCCCTGACACATGTCAGTCAGATACAGATAACACTAGGTTACCCTGATGTAACCATGTGACCAGTGTGTATTATAAATATGTCTTCTTAGTACTGCATGCATTTTGAGGTGCTAACTTACTAGAAAGCAGCTACAGAGGTTGCTGCCACACTGGTGCATTATTCTGACACAGGGTCAGTCAGAAGCAATGTGGCATGCTTCTATATGGCACACTGTCCACCGCCTAATTTTCTGAACATCATAATCATTCTCCTGTCTACTTATCATAAAGTATTGTATATGTATCCTACCTTCTCATTACCAACCTATACAAAATGGCTGTTGTAGCTGTCTTCATGTTCCCGAGCACCTGTAAAACAGAAATATCATACCCTCAATTACTGTATCCGTGTGTGTGTGTGTGTGTGTGTGTGTGTGTCTGTGCATGTGTGTGTGTGTGAGTGAGAGAGAGAGAATTTGGTGTTGAGAAAGTAAAACCCAATGTATAATGAAATGCATGTAATGGCCATGTTTTTCTACTTATCGACACATGCTATTTGTAGTATGACCCATGTGCAACCTCATGTGTAGTGGATGTGTTTTCTATACCTGAAATGTAGTAGGATCCATGTGTAACTTCATGTGTAATGTATGTGTTTTCTATAGAGCAGAACCCTTGTGTAGTTTCATGTGTAATGGATGTGTTTTCTAAACCTGATATGTAGTACGATCAATGTGTAGTTTCATGTGTAATAGATGTTTTCTATACCTGATATGTAGTAGGATCCATGTGTAGTTTCATGTGTAATGGATGTGCTTTCTTAACCTGATATGTAGTAGAATCCATGTGTAGTTTCATGTGTAATGGATGTGTTTTCTATACCTGATATGTAGTAGAATCCATGTGTAGTTTCATGTGTAATGGATGTGTTTTCTATACCTGATATGTAGTAGAATCCATGTGTAGTTTCATGTGTAATGGATGTGTTTTCTATACCTGATATGTAGTAGGATCTATGTGTAGTTTCATGTGTAGTTTCATGTGTAATGGATGTGTTTTATATACCTGATATGTAGTCGGATCCATGTGTAGTTTCATGTGTAATATATGTTTTTACCCTGAAATGTAGTAGGATCCATGTGTAGTTTCATGTGTAATGTGTGTTTTCTATACCTGATATGTAGTAGGATCTATGAGTAGTTTCATGTGTAATGTATGTTTTCTATACCTGATATGTAGTAGGATCCATGTGTAGTTTCATGTGTAATGGATGTGTTTTCTTTACCTGATATGTAGTAGGATCCAAGTGTTTCTTCATGTGTAATCTATGTATAACTTCATGTGTAATGTATGTGTTTTCTATACCTGATATGTAGTAGGATCTATGTGTAACTTCATGTGTAATCTACGTGTAGTTTCATGTGCAATATGTTTTTTATCCTGATATATAGTAGGATCTATGTGTAGTTTCATGTGTAAAGGATGTGTTTTCGTTACCTGATATGTAGTAGGATCCATGTGTAACTTCATGTGTAATGTATGTATTTTCTATACCTGATATGTAGTAGGATCCAAGTGTAACTGCATGTGTAATAGATGTGTTTTCTATACCTAATATGTAGTAGGATCCATGTGTAACTGCATGTGTAATATATGTATTTTCTATACCTGATATGTAGTAGGATCCATGTGTAACTGCATGTGTAATATATGTATTTTCTATACCTGATATGTAGTAGGATCCATGTGTAACTGCATGTGTAATATATGTATTTTCTATACCTGATATGTAGTAGGATCCATGTGTAACTGCATGTGTAATATATGTATTTTCTATACCTGATATGTAGTAGGATCCATGTGTAACTGCATGTGTAATATATGTATTTTCTATACCTGATATGTAGTAGGATCCATGTGTAACTGCATGTGTAATATATGTATTTTCTATACCTGATATGTAGTAGGATCCATGTGTAACTGCATGTGTAATATATGTATTTTCTATACCTGATATGTAGTAGGATCCATGTGTAACTGCATGTGTAATATATGTATTTTCTATACCTGATATGTAGTAGGATCCATGTGTAACTGCATGTGTAATATATGTATTTTCTATACCTGATATGTAGTAGGATCCATGTGTAACTGCATGTGTAATATATGTATTTTCTATACCTGATATGTAGTAGGATCCATGTGTAACTGCATGTGTAGTGCTAAGTTGTTATTGATGCAGTAGAGCACAGCTGGTACAGCAAATGGAAGACTGAATGATAAAGTTGGTAAATGGAATCCATCACGCAATGCTTCAGGTAAGTAAAACACCAAACAAAATAACAACTGAAGAGAAAAATATAAAATAAACTTTAACAACAGTGTTAGTCCAAGAAATATGGGGTTTAACATACAACTTCCACATTATCAAATTTCCTTCTTTTCTCTAAAATGCTATTTTTACCCAAAAATATTTGAAACATCAGCTTATATACTCATGTATAATTATAATTAAACTGCATGATTAATCTGTGTGGCTAATTTCACTGAAATATCAGAGTCGATTTAAAAGATATGAACTTTAACATACAACTTTCACATTTTGACATGCCTACGCCTATGCCTCTGCCAATGCCGAAAAAGTAAAACCTAGGTGTCGGCTTATGGCGGCTAAATGATAAATACATATCATATACACAGTGTGTATGTACAACATATCATATCGGGTCGCATTTTATTTTTAGTAGTAGTGATGCGGCTACTAAAAATAGTGACGAGACCTGATACGAAATGTTGTACATACACACTGTGTATATGATATTTTAATCAATTATTTCAAACTAGGTTATTTAAAGTAAAAAAACAATACTTTACAGGGATTTTTCTGGGTATCCACAGGGTCCGGTAAAGGGACCCATTCCCAATGCAAAAAAACATACATTTTTCCCAATTCTGTAGTAAAAAATTCCCAATTAGCTATGTTTATCAATTTTTTGAGAAAAAAATTCACAAGATCATCAACATCATATTCGGAGGATATCTCGTTCTGGTAATGATTTCAATCTATATTAACCCACATTTTGGATGATTTATATAGAGACAAAAGAGACAGCGCTATTTTGCTGTGAACACGATGATTTTTCCCAAAATTACATTTTTGTTGATCATTTTCCCAATTTCATCCCAAGGTCCTTTTCTCAAAATGGTCAGAAAAATTCCTACTTTATATAAAAAAAATTATATTTTACCACAAAAAAATATATATTACCACAGAAAAAACAATGAACATTATCATGACATATGTATTGTAGAAATGATGTCATTATTCTGTAATGTTTACATTTTCGGATTCCCCAATGAAGTGACAAAGAGTAGTCCGACTAAAAGTCCATATGGACTTTAACTCCAATGTTGTATTATCACAGTATGGTGTGGTGAGGTGATATAAGATTCTATATCATACGTGTTTAATTTGTTCCATCAAATCATGTGTGGTAGCTTAGTGGGTAGAGTGCTCGCTCAGTAAGTGGGAGGTCATGGGTTCCAACCCAGACTGGGTCTGACAAAAGACTTGAAAGAGGGTAGTGACTGTTCTTTCGCCAAGCACTCGACATTACGAAATGACAGTCATGGTTCTTTCAGATGGGAACTTAAAATAAATGTGTCATAGTAGGTGTGGCACGATAAAGAACCCTGCTGTATAATGTCAGCAACACAACACACAGGTAAAATTTCTGCACCTTTGCCTATAGCTGGAGACATCTTGATATAAGTGAAACATTTTTTACTTTTGAAATAATGCACTTGTCCCGATGGACTAGTATCAAGACTGCTGAACTTGTCCACCATCAAAACTGACTGGAACAGGACAAGCGGACAAACCTTAATGTACTGCACATGAGGTGTAACTCGCGTATATAAATGCTTTGTTTGTTAAAATCTTAGACTGAACATTCTGAGATAGAAAACAGAATGAATTCTATCTAAATATGGAATTCAGAAGTCTAAACTGCATTTCACAATACTGGAGTCTGCCAGCGTACTACGTGATCAATACCCCCTTTACCTTTGTGCGGAACGTTTTTGAAAACGTCTATGACAAATTTCTTGGAGCAATATTCTTTTTACAGGAAAACGTGAAGTTCTGAAGTGGTTGCATTTCCAATGGACATAGTTGTTTGGCAAAAAAGTTTGCCGAACGTTATGGGGTATCATGTTGTGCACTCCCAGGGTTCACTCTGCCGTTCGCTTTTATCGCAAAATGAGAAAAATAAATTTGGAGATAAAAACTAAACATTGGTGAAAGTGATGGCGAAAAAAATGAAGTCTCCAATGTGGGAATTGAGCTACTATTGTATAAACTGACCTTAAATACTTCTATCATAAGTACGACTGACGATGAACTGAAAGGAATCTTTCCATCAACTTCACAAAGATGTACTAATACTGAATACGATCCATAAATCACCGTTCTGAAATAAATACAACACTTACTTACTACTCACTGGCTATATTAGACACCTTTAGTAAGCTTTAACCCTTAGGCTTGTATTGGTACAGCTTAGTACTGTATAGTTGTTTACCCTAATTCTTCCGGGAATAAATTTCACGGTTCAGACATTTGCAATTATTCACAGGTATCAAATTTTAATGGACACTGTTAATAATTTTCAGTACAGATTATCTCAGTCTACGTTTAACGTGTTCAATTAATGCTACATGAAAATATTGACTTTGAATTTCATTTCGCGCTATAAAGTCAAACCACAAATAGTGAAATTAAATCCCCAGTGAATAAAAGCAACTATACAGTATTTTGCACCGTGTTACTTGTGTCAGCCAGATCGCACTAGGCTATTCTGATGTGTGCATGACTGGCAGTGTGTATTATGTACATGTCAGCTGCTTTGTATTAGCTTACACTCAGGGTGACTTTTACATGTTTTAAGTACTAACTTACCAACTTACAAGCGTAATGTTGGGAGTTGTTGTGTCAAGACTCTAATACTGAGGCAGTCAATTTTTGAATCGTGGAGGATACTAGAGTGCTAGTAGAAAAACTATTTTTACTTACTGCAAATCAGGAAATTTTGCATCAATGGGGTTTGTTGCCTATCACATGATCAATACCTCTTAACGTTCGTGTGGAACATTTTGGAAAACGTCAACGTTACAAATTCCCGGAACAACGTCGTTTTTATGGAAAAGCATCATATTGTGAGATTACATGTCCATTGGAAACAAGAGTTTCACAGACATGTTAGAAGGTATCATGTGGTACAGTGGTGACCCTTATTAATTTTCACAATAATTATCATTTCGATAAAATGGCATACTTTTATTTTTGTGTTGTCGGATTGTGCCCAGAGTAAATGTATATACATTACTTAGTATATCTAAAAAAGTTATCCACTAAAGTTTATTTTTGCTTGTTTTTTCTGTCGTGAATTTACGCAAATATTAAAAACATGCAAACATTTCCCTATTTACAGTATAAAACTAACCCTGCCACAAGCATGATGGTCCATAATGACGTCTGTAGTAAGCTCACTCTAATGGATGAAGTAGCTTTTTCATCTTCTTCCATCTGCTGGACATGATCCTAATAAAAAAAACAAGAACCAGTTAAATCCAAAAACAGGGGACGAGGATGAGACTTGAAACCGGGGCCCAGGTCTCTGTGCACACTAAAGAATAGGCCACCTGTGGCTGCTACAGAGGATCTTTACAACTAAAAGTGATTGAAACAGACTGAACAAGGTAAGAGATAGGCGATTATGGATTTTTTCTTCATTTTTTGCAAATTTATTGAAGTATAGCATGATAATGATGGAAAACAAATTGTAAAAATCTGTGTAAAATAGAGAAGACAAATAAGGGTGACCTAAATTCATGCTACCGGTATTTTCCCAACAAGATTTGATTTGACAGGTCTGTACTATATGTCATTGTGTGGTTGGACAAATGTGAGAAAGAAAAAAAACAAACATACCAAGCCATGTCTAAATCACAATCCCAAAGCAATTTAGATTAAAAACTTAAAAAACTGTCAAATTTGATTACCGGTATACATGTGAACTTCAAGTTTACCAGAGAAGTGAGGCTGGGTCACCCGGAAAAATAAGCACCTCCTGTTTAGAGAGAGCCCAGAAAATACACAACATGTAACCCAGTGGTTAAAGAAGATCACTACACATCTTCACACAAACAATGCTAATAACAGAACCCAGGCAGGACCTGTAATTAGTGACAGGGTTAAGTACTGTGGCACTTAAACACTGATTGGTTTTAATTTGATCTATTCTTGTTTGATGTTTTAGTTATTGATCAAATTTTAAATTCATATCAACATGTTACATGTACATAATTTCTAAGAGATATTCTGAATATTTATAGCTAGATATTTCTAGGTTTCTACAAATTAAAAAGTGCTAGTCGTCAAATTTCAACAAAATTATTGAAAATATGGTACTACTGTCCTTTTTTTTATTTTTTATAAAATGTTTTTTTGTTTTTTGTTTTTACAAATTTGCTAAAGAGGTTGGTTTTTGAAAGAATTTCTCAGAAATTCGTAGCCAATGGTGATTTTAGTGTCCAGGAATGAAAACACACAGTCAAACATGTCTATAAAGGTGACTCAAGGAAACCAGGAAAAGTGGCCTTTATGGACAGGTGGTCTTTATAAATATTCAAATAATATGAATAAAGAGCCATTGGGATGTGATTCTACTGGCATTTATAAGCAGATGGCCCTTATATAGAGGTGGCCTTTAAGGCAGGCTGGACTGTAGATATTTTTACAATGTGCAACCTGATATATCACAAGACCTAACTTCAGTCCATTCTGGCAGATCCTGGTGTGAGAAAGTTTGTAAGTTCACTTGCCAAAGGTCCCTGGGCACTTCAGTTTTCTCCACCATCCCTGAACTTACCACCTTGACACAATCTGAATGATTTTCAAGAAAAAAGTAAAAATAAATAAATAAATAAATAAAATAAATAAAATAAATAAAATAAATAAAATAAATAAAATAAAAACAAGTATTTCAGTGAATTAGGATGTTCTGCTAGCAGGTTCTTCTTTGTGATTTGCACTTATGTTCAAAGGGCAATAACTGCCAGGAAAATGAGCAAACCAACTTGGGTTAACTATATACATCTCCTATCAATGTTGATCCTTTGCATTAAGTTTCAAGAAATAGTGATACATAGTTTTGAAGAATTTGTGCAGACTAAGAATTTCTGACAGATGAACAGATGATGGAGGGATGGATGGAAACTTAAATTTAATATCCCCCTTTTCCTTTCACAGGTAGGGATAATAATAAAAATTGTGAAAAAATGACATTTCAGGGGCATTCACTCGTACAAGAATTTTCAGATTTTATAACATGAGGCCCAATAGGGCCTGTACCGCTCACCTGGGCCGTTTACAGCACAAAAACACAATAAATACTACATTTAAGGAGCAATAACTCTGATGTGGATATTTAGATATTTATGAAACTTGCTACTCGCATCTGTGACCTTGACCTTCGAACCAATGACCTTAATCTATATATCAAAATGAACGTTACATCAATACTTACAATATTCCAATATACATGCCTATACAAAAAGTTTATAGTTTTCAAGATAATGAACCATTTTGGTATTGTTTTGCAACCATGACCTTGACCTTTAGATCCATGACCTTTTTCTATACATCAAAATGATCATTGTATCAATACCTACAACATTCTAATATACATGCCTATACAAAAAGTTCATAGTTTTCAAGATAATGAACCATTTCAGTATCCTTTCGCATCTGTGACCTTGACCTTTGAACCAATGACCTTAATCTATACATCAAAATGAATGTTACATCAATACTTATATTCCAATATACATGCCTATACAAAAAGTTTATAGTTTTCAAGATAATGAACCATTTTGGTATTGATTTGCTACTGTGACCTTGACCTTTAGACCCATGACCTTTTCTATACATCAAAATGATCGTTGTATCAATACCTACAACATTCTAATATACATGCCCATACAAAAAGTTCATAGTTTTCAAGATAATGAACCATATCAGTATTCTTTCGCATCTGTGACCTTGACCTTTGAACCAATGACCTTAATCTATATATAAAAATGATCTTTACATCAATACTAACAATATTCCAATATACATGCCTATACAAAAAGTTTATAGTTTTCAAGATAATGAACCATTTTGGTATTGATTTGCTACTGTGACCTTGACCTTTGGACCCATGACCTTTTTCTATACATCAAAATGATCGTTGTATCAATACCTTTAACATTCTCATATATATTCTTATACAAAAAGTTCATAGTTTTCAAGATAATGAACCATTTAAGTTTTCTTTCGCATCTGTGACCTTGACCTTTAAACCAATGACCTTAATCTATATATCAAAATGATCGTTACATCAAAACCAACAACATTCCAATATACATGCCTATACAAAAAGTTTATAGTTTTTGAGATAATAAACGATTTTGATATTGTTTTGCTACTGTGACCTTGACCTTTGGACCCATGACCTTTTTCTATACATCAAAATGATCGTTGTATCAATACCTACAACATTCTAATATACATGCCTATACAAAAAGTTTATAGTTTTCGAGATAATAAATAATGTTAGAAAAGTAAAAAATTAGGTCATGACTTTCATAATTGACCTTGACATCATTTTGAAGGTAATTACAAGAATATGTCAAAACTGAAAACCCCATGTCATTATCTGGTCATATAGTCAAGTTATAACAATTTAAAAATATTTTACGATTTTTTCAAAATTAAACGCAAAAACGCGTAACCTATTTTTAAACCAAATTTCATGAATTGAACAAACATAAAGGTTAAGACTATGTAGAATCCAAATAAATATCATATCAGTTTTTGCCTCCAATGAGTGGTTTAACAGAAGAAGATTTTTTTAGGTTTTGTCTATTTTTAGTAACAGCGGCCATCTTGATATTCGATCGCCATTATTTGAACAAACTATACTTAGACTCTGTCAAGGACCTTCCATGGCAAATTTGGTTTCAGTTGGCCCAGTAGTTTCGTCGGAGAAGATTAAAGTTAACTGACGCACGCATGGACGCACGCACGCACGCACGCACACCTCGCCATGCCATAAGCTCACATGGCCTTTGGCCAGGTGAGCTAAAAACTCTTGTCATATTGATTTTTTCTCAATTTTTTTGTTCAAAAATGTTCAATATAGAAGCTGAATACTGAGTACATCAACAAGAGGCCCATGGGCCTTAACGCTCACCTGAAGAAGAGTACATATCTTATGCAGAGGTTCAATGGTCAATGACATTAATAAAAGAGAATATCAAAATTTTCAGCAGTAAGGGCCAATAATATGCAAGTATTTTTGCAAATTAATTATAATAATTATTATAAAAGTATGCTATATATAACATATTTAAAGTCTAGCTACAAGATATTATTTATAAACAGCTAAAACATCTGTATATTAAAATGTGCATTAGGCCAATACCTACAGTATTCCAATATACATGCCTATACAAAGAGTTTATAGTTTTTGAGATAATTAACCATTTAAGTATTTGTTTGCATCTATGACCTTGACCTTTAAACCTATGACCTTCATTCATATATCAAAATGATTGTTGTGCAAATGCCTACAATATTCCAATGTACATGCCTATACAAAAAGTTTATAGTTTTTGAGATAATTAACCATTTAAGTATTCGTTCGCGTCTATGACCTTGACCTTTGAACCTATGACCTTCATTCATATATCAAAATGATCGTTAGGCCAATACGTACCTTATTCCAATATACATGCCTATACAAAAAGTTTATAGTTTTTGAGATAATTAACCATTTAAGTATTCATTTGCATCTATAATCTTGACCTTTGAACCTATGACCTTCATTCATATATCAAAATGATCGTTTGGCCAATACATACCTTATTCCAATATACATGCCTATACAAAGAGTTTATAGTTTTTGAGATAATTAACCTTTTAAGTATTCATTTGCATCTATGACCTTGACCTTTGAACCTATGACCTTCATTCATATATCAAAATGATCGATAGGCTAATACCTACAATATTCCAATATACATGCCTATACAAAAAGTTTATAGTTTCTGAGATAATTAACCATTTAAGTATTAGTTTGCATCTATGACCTTGACCTTTGAACCTATGACCTTCATTTATATATCAAAATGATTGTTGTGCAAATGCCTACAATATTCTAATATACATGCCTATACAAAAAGTTTATAGTTTTTGAGATAATTAACCATTTAAATATTCGTTCGCAGCTATGACCTTGACCTTTGAACCTATGACCTTCATTCATATATCAAAATGATCGTTAGGCCAATACCTACAATATTACAATATACATGCCTATACAAAAAGTTTATAGTTTTTGAGATAATTAACCATTTACGTATTCGTTCGCATCTATGACCTTGACCTTTGAACCTATGACCTTTATCTATATATCAAAATTATCGTTAGGCCAATACCTACAATATTCCAATATACATGCCTATACAAAAAGTTTATAGTTTTTGAGATAATTAACTATTTTGGTATTCTTGGACATCTGTGACCTTGACCTTTGAACCCATGACCCTGATCTATGTATCAAAATGATCGTCATGTTAATACCTACAAATAACTGAAAATCCTACGCCATTTTCACGAGAAATGTTAAAAAAATAGCATTTTTTATCAAAGGTCAAAAACTGGGACATGACCTTGACCTTCGACCTTGACATCAATTGGAAGAAAATTGCAAGACAAGATCAACAGTGAAAACTCCATACAATTATCTTCAGCCGTTATGAAGTTATGACAATAAATGTCTCATTTTAAAAATTACGTAATTTTATGCAAAAAACGCGTAACCTATTTTTCGTCTAATTTTCATGAAAAACACAATTTTAATGTTCCCAGGTATGCTGAATCCAAATATCCAATCAAAATTTGCCTGCACATTTTGGTTTCAGAGAAGAAGATTTTTTTGTCTTTTTGCTATTTTTAGTTACAGCGGCCATCTTGTTGGGCGTGGCCAAACCCCGAACACAATTTTGAAAGGCTGCTACCCAGGCATGATAATCACTAAGTTTCATCAAATATGGCCCAGTAGTTTTGGAGAAGAAGATTAAAATGTAAAGTTTACACACGACGTACGACGGACGGTGATAGATTGCAATAGCTCATCTGAGCCTTTGGCTCAGGTGAGCTAAAAATGGCAAAAATTAGAGAATAAATGGATCAACAAGTGCTAATTCATAGTATGTAGTATAATGATAAAATTTGATATGAAACTATCTTATGGTAAATGTTGTTTTTCATCTTTAAAATAAAACAGAAATCAAAATCTTAAAAAATGTGTTGAAATTCATAGGGCAAAAAGTAGGTAATGATCTTGACCTTTGACCTTGACCACATTTTGAAGGTGATATTATTTCAGCATTAAAACCAATTCCTGTGCTGTTACAACTATGTTAGCTTACAGTCAAGATATAACAATTTAAGCCAATTTCCAATTTTTGCAAAAAATGAACCTTATTAAACCTTATTTCTACTTAGTTTCAGGAATTAAAAAATTATATTTTAAAACCCTAAAGAAGCCAAACATCTCATCAAATTTTTCCCCACCAATTTTTCAATCTCATCAAATTTTTCCCCATCAATTTTTGAACCGCCCATTATTGCACTTAAAGGTGACTAATATTTGAAGACAAAACAATTAAAATCTCATCTGCCTCAAAACAGATTTTTTTTTACTTCGCCACCTTTTAGCTACCTTGGTGTTAAACTTCTAACAGGTCTGTACTATATGTTATATATTTACCTGATTTTTTGGTAACAGTTCCTTCATCACCACGGTAACATTACTGATAAGACCCGCAACTTCAAACTCTCTGAAATCCTAGTACACAATATATACATTTTTTCATAATTTTATGTAGATTTTTTTCTGGGATTTCTTCACCATCTGTCGCAAATTTTCATCAATTCCTCCTCCTTCTCATAAAGAATATCTATTATCTTCCTTGATTATATGTTTCTATTCATCATTTGTTTCATTTTAACTATTTTTGTCATTGATTTGGCACTTCAGTTTACCAACCATCTTTGTTTTATTTGGTATTTATTTGTTTAAATAACCTTGTAATATCGATTTCAAACCTCCTTAACAAGTCTTGTAACACCTGAAGATAGAGAAGATAAATACTAATTAAGATACATGTATATATTTTCAATTTGTCAATTTAACAACTATGATAGCTCAGATGGTAGTGTGCTCACTATGAATGTTCAAGTTAGGGGTTCAAACCCTAGCCAGGTCTTTGTCAATGTAATACCTCCTTCTTAAAGATTTTTGTAAGAAAATAAATACTAATTAAGATACATGTGTATATATTTTCAATTTGTTGATTTAACAACTACAATTTAGACAAGCATACAAGCATTTAGAAATGAAACCTATTATCATAGCTGAGTTAGCAGTGTGCTCACCCTGACTGTATGTAAAAGGTAGAGGTTTGAATCCTAGTCATGTCTGATCAACTGAAAATAGGTGACTGCAGTGACTGTTCTTTCACCAAGCACTCAGCATTTAGAAATGAAACCAACTATATTTTAGTTTATAGTGTCCTCAGTGCTCACCCTGACTGTATGTAAGAGGCAGGGGTTTGAACCCTAGTCAGGTTCTTGTAATTGATTTTGAACCTCCATCTTAAAGATTCTTGTAACACCTGAAGATAAAGAAGACAAATAATGTATCTTCATTTTTCTGTCCACCATCAAGGTAGCTCAGCTGGTAGTGCACTCACTCTATGTGTAAGAGCTAGGGGTTTCAACCCTGGTCAGGTCCTTGTAATTGATTTTGAACTTCCTATAATTAATGAGTCTTGTAACACTTGAAGATAAAAAAGATAAATACTAATTCAGATATATTTTTCAATTTGTCACTAACTACCATGATAGCTCTGTTGGTAGTGTGCTTGCTGACCCTTGCTCCATATGTGGGAGTTGCAGGTTCAAACCCTAGCCAGGTCCTTGTCAAATTAATACCTTCTCCTTAAAGATTTTTGTCATATGCATGTAAACCCCAGTAATTTATGAGGTACATCACACAAGCCCCCTGTGACCACTGCCATAGCTCAGTTGGTAAGTGCTCAGTTCTTAAGTGAAAGGTCGTGGGTTTGTACCCCGACCAGGTCTGATGCAAGATTTGAAAGTGACTGTTCTTTGCCAAGCACTTGGTATTACGAAATGAAGGTCATGGTTCTTACAAATGGGAACTAAAAATAAACGAGGTCCCATGTCACAGTAGGTGAGGCAGGATAAAAAAAAACTGCTGTATAATGCCATCAGCGCAACACACAAGCCCCCTGTTGTTATGTATGTAAACCCATATGTATATATATATATATATATATATATATATATATATATATATATATATATATATGATGTATGTATTGTGACGTCAGTTGGAGGCAGAATAAAAAATCTTACCATATACAGTACATAGTCCTCATAAAAAACGGAACACATAAAAACATGATAAAAACATACTGGTTTTTCAGGTGAAGGTTGATAATTGTTTATCAATAACAAGTCACCCTTTTGAGTCAACATCATAAAAACAAAAATCATAATGACAGATTTATTTAAATTACACAATAGGTATACAGAGTGTTTTTAAAAATCATAGAAAAAGTAAAATAAAATCTATCATACAGGATTGATTTTATATACAAAATCAATTACATTAAACAATCTTATATCATCATAGAGGCAGAATCTTCAGTAATCTGAAAACATCTGTGTTAACTGTTTTTATTATCGAAGAAATAAACTTAGAAAAATTCTAAAGAAGCCAAAAGGACCAGGCCCCAGTTTCACAATCATTCCTTAGCTAAGATTTTCCTTAACTTAAATCTTGCAAAATTTTAATCTTTTTTAAGTTTGTTAATTATGAAGATGTTCAGGATTTTAAGGTGTCAATCTTAAGATATTTTCTAGATTAAAATATTTGCATTTAGTTTTGACAAAAATATTAATCAATAGTTCCAGAAAATGATTACCAAAATTTGCTAAATTTAAGTTAAGGAAAATCTTAGCTAAGGAATGATTGTGAAACTGGGGCGAGTAAGGATTTTAATCTGGTAGTCATTCCCCATTTGTACAGGTCCATCTTTGATGGACTTTGGATGAGCACTACAAAGTGGTGACCATGAAGCCATATAGCCAGGGAGAATATGGGAGGGCAAGAAACCCCTCATATTGGTGGTGGTTTAGAATACCTTAAAAGCTTTTCTGCAGCTCCCATTTGGCTCCCTAGGGTACAATTTACAACATTAGGACAGTGAGTCAATATCTCACATGTTAATATTCAGTAATATAATGAGGCTGAACATCTAAAAAACTTTTCAGGTTGTCATAGATTTTCTACTAGTCAGGATCAGCCACTGATGGTGTTTTAATGGTCCTTTCAAATTTTTTCTGGCAACAGTCTGACAGACCAGCATTAGTGTTGAACCACTGTAGTGGTCTGGGTATCTCAGTTGGTTGAGCAATCATCTACAGATTCAATCCACAGTGCGACCCTGCATTTTTGTCCTTCCTCGAAAGTGGTGTATGGGCAATTTTGTTGCCATATAAAGTGCATCTGATGGATTTTGGGTGACATTTGCTCAAGAGTGGGGCTCAAAAATAAGGGAAGAAGGTAGTGGTCTTGTTAGCTTAGTGGGTAGTGCGCTTACAGTTACAGTAAGGAAGATCCCAGGTTTAATCCCTCATCAAACCCTTCATTTTTTCTCCTCCCCAATACACTTAGCTAATTTTTAGAATAATGCATGGATTGGTTGATGATTCATTGAATGAAGTTTTACATCTCAGTCAAGACTACATGTATTTCATTATAACCAGATGTCACCAGCTATGGGTGAGATGGCAGAAATTCTGACCTCTGCAGTACAAGCAAGGCAATGTTCAGGTAGAGTTCATTAATGTACCATGTCTACACAACATGGGTTTTGGTCTTTCAGATCAGTCCAAAATGATCAATGATTTTCATTTCTAATTGCCACATGCTTCTTAAAATTGGTCAAAAGTACCGATTTCAGAGTCCTTGAAAAATGGTCAAAGAGTCCTTGAAAAGTCCAGGACTTTTGACCACTGAAATTAAATTGTGCGTCTTATTCTCTGTAGCTTCCTTCTTGTATTGGAACAAGTTACAAGTTGTAGACTCACAAATGATACTGACCGAGACAAGAGGGATAACTCAATGTTTTTTTTATTTATCATAAACATTGCAGATGTGTTTTTACCACGAGTTTCAGATTGATTAGGTCAAAATTCCAGGACTTTTCAAGACAAACTGACAGAATTCCAGGACTTTTCACAGACTCTGCTTGTTTTTACTCATTTTCAAGGACTTTTCCAGTCAGGGCTCATTTTTCAAGCACTTTTCAAGACTGTGCGAACCCTGTAAATTCATATATGCTAAAATTTTGTGAAACACATCAGAAATGATTATCTACCAAGGATTTTAAAAAATAAACTTGCCGGCAAAATTTCATCAAAATCCTATCCCTGTATCAGGAGTTATGGTCCAGAAACCATCGACTAATTAAATTGTGATATGCTAACTAATTTCACTGTTGCTTGTTATGCACAAAATTAACACCGAACAAAAATTATATTATGCTTATTAAGTTATAGTGCATATGTGAAAAAACACAAAAATTTAACAAAGCAGATATGTCTCAATATCCTATAATGCAAAAACAAATGCATTCGAAATTAAATGTGTTCACAGTTTGTAAATAATACTCAATATTAACTTTGCTAGCCAATCAAATACAAGTATAACCTTGGCATTTGACCAACCATTAATGTAATAATGTACCAAACGCAAATTATTAGGTTGCATATATAGCACACACAATAGGTCTTCTACATAGTTTTAATTAACATCAGTGATTGAAAGAAACTTTTTTGCTTTACAACCCTTTACAAGAAAGCAGAGTTATCCAGTTAATTCCACAGTCATCAAAAAGCTAGCTCAAACAGCTACCAAAATACTTGAGTTGAGTTGAGTTGTTGAGTTCAGTTGAGTTGAGTTCAGTTGAGTTTAGTTCAGTTGAGTTGAGTAATGATGTTTAATGTCCCAGTCAAGAATATTTTACTTGTATCAAGGCGTCTCAAGCCATAGGTGAAAGGTTAAGAAATTTTGCCTGTGCATAGTGCTGATGGCATTATACAACAATATTCTTTATCGTACCATGCATATCATGACATGGGACCTTGTTTATTCAAGAGAAAATTTGACGTTCTGAAATACAGCAAACTGGATGATGACATGCATGTTATAGCTTAGAATCATAATGGTATATTGTGACATTTTGTGAGTAAGGACAATTAGATTCAATTTGCCAGTATATCATTGTTGTTTTTGGGAATTTCAGTGGTCAATTTTAGGCAAACAAAATGACTGTAACAGATTCCTATAAGAAATTCAAACATGAAAGAATGGAAATCAAAGCTCGACCGTTGCAAATTAGCCAAATAGCTAATTTTTATCATTTTTGACTCCAAAAATAGCTTTTTTTTTGCTAATATTTTTGCTCCAAAATTTTTATCATTTTCATTATGAGACTGCCAAAAATCACCATTTTTTTTTTTTATTTTTTTTTGCACAAGTATGAAAAACAAGTGTTACAAATCGTTGATAACCAAGAAAATCTATATAGCAGATCCAGGTTTCCATAAATTTAAAATAATTAATAGCTAAATTTCCAAAATTTGTGAAAATATAGTCCTTTTTAAAGTATTTTTCCACAAATTTGCTACAATAGGTTACTTTTTGAAAGAATTCCTCAGAAATTAGTAGCCAATGGCAATTTTGGCTACCAGGAATGGAAACATAGGCAGATTAGAAAAACTACATTTCAGATATTTTTGTTGCTTTTAGTTTCTTAATTTTACTGGCTCCTTTGGTTTATTAAATGTTCTGCCTTCTTAACATATAAATTAGCTCCTAAATTTTGAAATTGGCTAATTTTTTGGCTTCAACTTTTTGAGAACCGTTGCTAACTCTCACAGTATCTCCAGATTGCTGGCCAATATGATGCAGTACTCCAGGTTGTAAGGGTAACCTTGTGAGTTATGATGGTTTGTAGTCAACGGGTGTGTGACCTCTGTACAGATAGCATGTATAAGAAAAGTAACATGTAATTTGTTGCTGTTTTACCATGTCTAGTATTCTCCAGGTTTTTTTTTTTCCAGTATTGTCAGGCTGACCAACTTTGGCGGATTTATCTGGTTTTGACAGTTTTGTAAAATAAAAATGGATAAACAGACCAATAAAACAAAAAGGTAAAATTAGATGGTTTTTCCAATTTTGATGGGGTTTTTTCATTGAAAGTACTAAAAATTCAGATTTTTTGTATGGAAATTGTACCAAAATTAAACACTTAACGATAAAAAAGTACCTAAATGGCAACCTTGTGCACTAAAAATGTACCGATCTGGACAAATAAATAAATCTGATTGGACAGCCTGTATCATTTAATTATAATTGGTATTGACCACAACACAAAGAACTTTAGTAGTGCAATAGAACAATCCATGTTACACAGCCAATTTTTGCTCACCTGAAATTCACATGAAATTAACGTGAATTTCACATGAAAAATTTCACATGAAATTAACATTAACAGAGCTTATACGTTAAAATCACATGAAAAATTTCACTTGAATCTCATGTGAATCTCAATTCACGTGAATTTCACATGGGCAAAAATTGGCTGTGTACTGTTTGTTCAGTCAAATTTTGGGGGCACTATGAAAGGGTTTGTGGAAGCGCGTGGCCTAGTGGTTAAGGCGTTGGACTCATGATTCAAAGGTCGTGGGTTCAATCCCTGGACCCGGCGATGTGTTGTGTCCTTGAGCAAGACACTTAATTTCACGTTGTTCCAGTTCACTCAGCTGAAAAATAAATGAGTACCAGCAACATGCTGAGGGGTAACCCTGCGATGGACCGGCGTCCCATTCAGGGGAGAGTCTTGTACTCTCAGTCGCTTAACGCCACCGAAACCGGGATAAGCTCCGGCCTGATGGGCCTAATGGCTCGGGACAGACTTTAACTTTAATGAAAGGGTTTGGCGATAAATTGAGGGAGACTTATAAAGAAAAAGACTCTGATAGTTCAAAAATGTGTGGTTATAAATGTTGTGGCAAAGTCATTGATGGGCAATATAACAAGGTTTTATTGTATATCAAACTTTTCTTGGTAGTGTAACAAGAAAGAGGAAAAATTCTGGGTTGAACTGGGGATCGAACCCAGGACCTCCCGCACTATAGTGGAGTGATCTACTACTGAGTTACCCAGACCGCTATATTCCTTCCTTCCTTTTTTGATTCAACACCCTTGAATTGAAACCCCCAGGTTAATTCCACCATGGAACCAACCTGTTGCTTGGCCACTTCCCACGGTCAGACGAGCCCCCAAATGTAATAGGAAAGAGGAAAAATGCAGGGTCAGACCGGTGATTGAACCCAGGACCTCCCGCATAATAGGTGATTGCTCTACCACTGAGCTACCCAGACCGCTACAGAAGTTCTACCAAACTAAAGTAAATCTGTGCTATTTAAGAACTTGCCAAAGACATATCCCTCAGTCTCTGCAGTATACTATTACTAATGAACACAGAACATATGTTCCCTGGGGGAAAACTTATTTGTCTAATGTTCCCAAACCCCTCCTTCCATTGCACATGCACCAAAATTTGTTTACTGCAACAACTGAAATGGGGTCCACTTCAATTCAGAAGATCAAAGAGCAGGTTTGTGATGCTAAATAAGATCAAGCACGGCCTAGTGGACATTCCAGGAAACAAATATCTAATAGCAAGTGACGGTCGAACTAGAGGAGGACACAGATACAGACAGCATCGTGCCAACAAGGACTGTTACCTGTTACAGCTACTCCTTCTTTCCCAGGACAATAAAACAATGGAACAGACTCCGATCAGAAGTTGCAACAGCTCCACCAGCAGCAGACTTCATGGTCTTACTGGATAGGCTACCAGCAGCTAGACCATCCTACATTCCACTAAATCTACTGCTCCTTATTATTTTTAATTGTAAATAGTGCCTCAAGAGGTTTTTAACCATCCATCTCATGCTTGAGTATGTGATACACTCCAGGAGGAGGCCTGCTAATATATGGAAGAAGAAGAAGAAGAAGAAGAACCCACCAATACAGATACAAACAGATGCAGGACATGTTCTAGAAGACAATAATCGACAATTATAATATTTCTACATAGAAACTCGTAATTAATGTCTTGCTATACAATCCAGATTCTCGTTACTCCTCGGCACCCACGGTGGATGGTAAAGGGAGTCTGGATACTCACAAGCTATAGCGAAACATTAATCGTGTTATTCTGTGTTAATCTCAGATTAAATCTGTTAATGATTTCGCTTTGCGTTAAAAATTTCCTAACTTTCTAAGATCTATTATCGTTTCTTATATACAAAAGTGTCCGACTCCAATTCATGTGCCAGTGACACGGGGGGGTATACCAATTTCCGGAAAATCACATCCAGCCGATGGATACGCGCTTTATTGCATCCGCCCGATGGTTACCTCATACATTCGTGTGTTACAGCATCCAGCCGAGGAAAATCTTCACGATCAGATACAGGTAAAGAGAGATTTTTGCGAATTTACAAGGTTTTGATTAAGTTAGGTGATGGAATGTGGTATAAGAATGGTCTTTCACTGTATTGACATCGTCAAATTGCATATGGCACGCAGAATAATCAAACTAACTCCAGAAATGTTACTCTGAGCAGACAATGTTGATTTTTTCAATATAAAATGCTTCATCTTATGTGTAAAGGTGTAATTTTTTATGTACACACGCACAACACAACACTCTTTTTGTTCCCTTCCATTTTTGCTTGCAACTATGTAATTAAGTGCAATAAATCGGACGTTAAAGATTTCGTAGTACGGCATCCGTTCTACAGTTTACAACCGTGGTATGGCATCCGTTCCTTAATGTTACGGCATCCGTCTTCAGAAATGATATTTCGTTTTGCTCCACTTTTGATATATAACCTTGTAAGTAGCGTTTGTACGCAATTGATTATAATCAAGCAACACACCTTCACCACTACTGATGTATTAATATTACAATCTGTATATTTATAAAATGAAAAGTGACTTAAAAATAACCAGAGCTACGAATAACACACCACAGCAAAAACAAGAAACTTAAGAAAAAAGAAGCACGATACATGTATATGAGAACACATGTAGGGACCACTGATTATAAAACTCCCGACTGTGGACGGACAGTGTGTACTTTTGCAGGGCCCTAACTATTTAACAATTAAAATTATAACCAGTAAACCAACAATCCGGCATGAAAAATTCATATATGACTGAGTAACTCTTCTTTCGTCCAGAACTGTCATTATGTATTATTTCATAAAAATTCAAAAGTAGCACATGACAGCACATTGCGGTTCAGCTAGAAGGGGGGGGAGGGATCATTTTTAGATTTATCAGAGATCCAACGAGAGGAGCTTGTAACGCTTTTACCACTGACATCAACTCCACTGAGAAGTAGGATTTGCAGTGGTGGGAAGGATTTCTTAGCAAATTCCACTCAAAAGTCCCATTTAAATGTACGACATGCACCCAATGTTTTTAACAGTATAGCTGGTCTCAAGGGTCATGTCAAGGCAAAGCACACTAGACATTGGATGTGCAGCAGCTGTGAAAAAGTCTTTAAATGGCGTTCAAGCTTGAACTACCACACGAAGGTCAAACATTCTGATAAGGGTAAAAGACTCCTTTGCAATATGTGTCAAAAGAAGTTTACCCGCCTCGGCCATCTGCATGATCATATGAATTGCCATTAATCAAGGGCGTCTTACAAAAGCCGATGCAAGCGGAGCTTTGCGAATAAGTGCAGTTTTATGCGGCATGAGCGTGAGTGTAACGGCCAAGCGAAAAATGTTTGTTCTATCTGCAAACGCAATTTCACTTGCAGCTCATCTCTGAGAGACCAATACAAATAATCCACGGGGGCAAGAGGAACATATGTGAATTTGGTAACTCCTATAAATGGAGATCGGGTATTCAGAGGCATCTAGGAAGTCTTTTAATCAGACTTTGGTTCCAAATTATTATACTATTCACTGTATACAAACAAAGATGGATGCCGTACCTAATATTACTTAAAATATCTGGATGCCGTACCATGTTCCGTTGGATGCCGTACTACGAAATCTTTAACGTCCGATTTATTGCACTTAATTACATAGTTGCAAGCAAAATGGAAGGGAATAAAATGAGTGTTGTGTTGTGCGTGTGTACATAAAAAATTACACCTTTACACATAAGATGAAGCATTTTATATTGAAAAATCAACATTGTCTGCTCAGAGTAACATTTCTGGAGTTAGTTTGATTATTCTGCATGCCATATGCAAATCTGACGATGTCAATACAGTGAAAGACCATTCTATATACCACATTCCATCACCTAACTTAATCAAAAACCTTGTAAATTCGCAAAAATCTCTCTTTAACCTGTATCTGACCGTGATGATTTTCCTCGGCTGGATGCTGTAACACACGAATGTATGAAGTAACCATCGGACGGATGCTATAAAGCGCGTATCCATTGGCTGGATGCGATTTTCGGAAATTGGTATACCCCCGTGCAGTGAGATTACACTGAAAAACGGTCATACAAACTCACCTATCTGACCCATGCATTATCCTACGGGCAATATTTTCACGCCAAAAATATTAGTAGGATGTGTATTAACAAATGTAAGATAAAAATTGAAAACGGTATGATCGGAATCGGATACTCGACCTGACTAATCAGTCCACCCCTAAATCCCCATTTTTAATTTTTGACTTATGGGCTGATTAGTCGGACTAGATTTTAACGTGCACATAAAAAAATACTACAACCGTCCAAGAAGCCTAATCTTGATCGAGTTTGTTAAAAGAAAGATCCGATGTAGTTAGTTTAAACATATTTTATTCTCCAAAAACAATAAAAGATGTTTTATTCCAAGTTTTTTACAAATAATTTTTAGTTGTTGCATGGATCCCGGGATGCTTTAACCAGCGACAATTAATACATATTAAATGTCGCTGCTTTAACCGATATTGGATTTTTATGTAATTTAAAATACACCTAAATAGAGACAATTTCGAAGTCATTCAAGATAATTTTTAATTATTTTTAAATTTAAGTTTTAAAATTGTTTATGACGATAACAAGGAAATATTGAAATCGGAGTTATAGCAGGATGAGAAAATGAATTACGACAGAATTGAAAATACAAAGAATGAGAATGAGGGGTACCGCTAAATTACAATTTCATGCATAATTTACTGATCAATGCAAAATACACAATCAGAAAAATATATGAAATAATTATTTAAATATTAATGATGTAATACTGTAATATTTTTAAAAATGTTACGGAATTATTTAAAATGTTCCCCAGGCTCCATTGTAATTTTATTATACTTTACTTTTACTGTTTACCCCGCCTGAATCGCCAAATATACCGGCTTATAAATTTAATATTTTTGACTTTTTGATAATTTTTAAAGTTTCTATTCATTTATTGAAGTCATTATTTTTTGTGGACAGTTTCGTGTCATATAACCTTGTCAAACTTAAATTTTATTCCATTTTTCAATGTTGATATGTACGAATCACTATTATAAATCTATAGTATCTAAGGGGTTAGTGTCACCGTTTCCAAGGTGTCTTAAGTCGCCATCTTCACCTGTGACGTCACACCGAAATGGAGAATATAATTCAAGAAATATAGAAAAGGATCCAGGAACAAGCCAGATTGGCTTATATTAACCCGTTCCCTTAGAAACTGTAAAAATCAAAATTGGATGGCCAAAACAAAGGAAAATATTTACTTACAGTGCTCGCTCTGTAAGTGGGAGGTCGTGGGTTCGAACCTCGACCGGATCTGACCCAAGACTTAGTGAAATATTCCCTATAACTCAACTTAACTCACTATGCCACAATTATCCAAGTATCGTTTTATGATTTTTTTCTATAAGCAATGTTACTACACTGAAAGTATGCTTTCTTTCAAACCCTTGGAAAACTGTTTTAAAAACACAATACTAAACGCATAATCGTAAACTTTATTCTTCATATAGTGGGGAAGTATAAGATTCGGGTATATTGAAGCTTTTCCCATAACCTAAAGGTTATAACACTAAAAAGTATGCTTATCCTCAGAGCATCGAAACAAATTTCAAATGCATGAATCTTAGCACGGTTAATTTCATATCTATAGGCGAAGAGTAAATACATGTAATTCTGATATAGTGAAGCTCTTGCTAAAAAAATATCGCGGTGTTTTTTTTTTCTATACGGTGCAGACCTGTCGAAAATTTAACAATAAGCTAACGAATAGTAAGACTCAATGCTCGGCTGTCTAGTAGCCGAGATATATGGGTGGATAGTGGAGGGAGATAGATAGCAGGTGACGAGGGGTCGAAATGAGATGTCGAGTCGACACTCGGAATAGTTAGATTAGTGTTAAACTTTCGACAGGCCTGTACTGTAGATCTATACAAACATGCTTACCTTCACAGTCTAGAAACAAGTGGCCCGAAGGAACAAACTAACCACATAGTATAATATATCACAGTATTAAATATAATATTCATATAGGCGGAAAAATGCAACGACCGGGTACAGTGAAGCGCTTACTGTGCTCAAATTGTCGAAGTATCATTTTGTAATTTTATCTTGAGATAAAGTAGGAATTGATAAGTTAAGAATTTTTTAAAATATTTGTTGCATTTTTAATGAATATTATGCAAAAATACACGTGTTGGGGGAAAATGGTTTTCACCTTGTATAACGGATTAAAAAATCTTAAATTATCAATTCCTGCTTTATTTTTATTTATAAATCTTCACACTTGTGTTCATTCGTATATCGTTCAAATTTGTTTTACGTGCTTCAGCCTTGTATCAAAGGCTACTGGACTCTTGACGGATACTCCAAAACCCATAATTTCCGACTTGCTATAGTAGACAGGCTATATACTGTATATATAATTGTACACATAGTTATTAACTTACCATGTTTCACAGTTTAATTTTTTTGTTCATAGTTAACTATGTTAGTTTATGTTTTCTTATATAGTTAGTTAAGTTACATAATTATATAACTATATATCTCATGTGATGAGGATATCAATAAATGATGATGATGATAATTATACCGCTCTTTCACGCTTTTCAACCAAATGGTTTTCACTTGAATTTTCCTACTTAGATGACCCTTAGGCAATGTTACTACAGAGAAAATGCCTGCCACAAAAGCCCTCAGGACTAGCCCGTGTACAACAAACTCCAGAACCGGATACCCGGTTAAGTTTTGAAATTATAACTACAGGCCCAGTTTTTCCTATTTTCTTCAACGTAAATCTGACAGAATTAATAATTTTGTTATTTTATACTGAAGATATTCAGCAATTAAAAGTTGTCATTTTGACATTTCAACCATACAAAATTCGTGTTTAATTACGTCAATAATATGTATCAGTATTTTCAAAAAATTACAAAAAATTGGTAAAATTTAAGTTCAGAATTTTTTTTATTAAGAAATGATCACATATCCGCGTTTGGTTCAACGTGCTTTTCCAGTCCGTGGTTTACAATGACCTTGGGCGAGTTCATTTTACGTAACGGGATTTAGCTAAAGAAAATATCTTCTTAAAATAAATTTTGTTGAATGCATAGCCATCATTTTCGTATCTTAGTATTTGAATACAAAACACAGACGATAATATAAAACATTTTTAATTTAAAAGAGAGATAGAGACTTGAACACAGGCAAATTTTAAAACCTATTTTACCATTTAAAATTAATGTACTCTACCAAAATTCTCCCAATGGCGACTCGCATCCTTTTGCAACGTGCGATAAAGTTGCGTAGCAGACATACATTTCTCACGTTAAGATTAGGCCGAAGTATGTCGAGCTTTCTCATAGAAGATCCAAAATATTCATGGTTGAAAGACCTTGGACTGTCTACGAAAAATAAGGGCGTTTATAACGGTTCTTGGGAAGGAAATGGCGAGGTAAAGTTGTTTATTAAAATAATTTATTTCCCCTGAGTTTGTAACGCATCTTTTCGTAGTGGTTGTATGTCAGCTGACTTTGGTCGTCTGTATCTTATCACGGATTTTAAACAATGACCGTGATATGAAATAAATTACGCTTTTTATCTGCATAGTAATCAAGTTTTGTTTACCTTGAACCAAGGTGGAGGTGTGACCGAAATGCAGCTATTTCATTGGTCAATATATTTCCAAAAGCCGTTAGGTCTTAGTTTACCTAGGGAATAGGGAAATTGTCAGTTTTCTGTGTTTTTCCATTTAAAAGTTTTTAAGTAAGTTAAGTTTAAGTTTTTATCAGTCCATTAGTTTCCAATGATATTTTTTAAAACTTGTTCCTCTTTTGTAGTTTCTTACTTGTAAAGAGCACCAATATACTTGCACTTGTTTCTTTGAAAACAATATTGCTTTTTATCCAGTAGTTGTGTTTATATATTGTAAAAAATTGTAATGAAAAAATGTCTTGGTTTTATCATTAAGGTGACAAAATAATAATTCTTCCAGCGATTGGTTTATGGGTAGGCCTCCTCACTAATGTAAAATACTCTCGTTCATGGCAAGACAGAAAACGATAGAAGGAATTCAAGATTTAATGTCAACTTTCTTAAAGATGAGGCAGTAAAAGGGGAATTCAAACTGGCACTGGAAAACAAATTCAAAATACTCCAAGAGCTTATTGTGGACGACCAAACAAAAATAGAACAGCATTGGAATGGGTATAAAGAAGCAGTTGTTGCAGTATGTGAAGATGTCCTTGGAAGGAAGCAACCACTACAGAAAGAATGGATATCAGCAGAGACATACAGAAAGATTGAGACCAGAAAAAGCAGGAAAGAGGCAGTAAGCAGCAGCCGAACAAGAACGCAAAAGCCAAGCTCAGGAAGAGTACAACAAGGCAAATAGAGAGGTCAAGAAAAGTGTAAGGAAGGACAAGAGAGACTATGGCGAAGATCTGGCAGCACAGGCAGAATCAGCAGCAGCAGCCAGGAACATGAAACAACTTTACGATATAACTAAAAGACTAGCAGGAAAAAGTAAACCACCAGAGAGACTAGTTAAGGATAAGGAGGGTAAAGTTATCATGGAGGCAGACAGGCAACTCAGCAGATGGGCAGAACATTTTGAGGAATTGTTGAACCGACCACCGCCAGCAAATGTACTCGAGATTCCAGAAGCAGAAGCCGATCTTCCTATTAACTGTGGACGCCCAAACAGAACAGAAATAAGGAAGGCAATTAAACAGCTTAAAAATGGGAAGTCACCAGGGCCAGATGAGATCCCAGCAGAAGTTTTGAAGGCAGACACAGAAAACATGGTAGAGAAACTATATGATTTGTTTGGAAAGATCTGGGAAGAAGAAGAGATACCATCAGACTGGAAAGAAGGTCACCTGATCAAACTACCGAAAAAGGGAGATCTCAGTACTTGCTCAAATTACAGAGGAATCACACTATTGTCTGTTCCAGGAAAGATCTTCAACAGAGTAGTACTAGAGCGTTTGAAAGGACCAGTTGACCAGAAATTGCGAGATCAACAGGCCGGCTTCAGACAGGACCGATCATGTACCGACCAGATAGCGACACTCCGCATCATTATAGAACAGTCCATGGAATGGAATTCCTCACTTTATGTAAACTTCGTGGACTACGAAAAAGCATTCGACAGTTTGGACAGAAGAACACTATGGAAATTGCTACGGCATTATGGAGTACCAGAGAAGTTTGTCAACATAATAAGGAACTCATATGAGGGAATGTCATGCAGAGTAGTACATGATGGGCAACTGACTAAGAGCTTCCAGGTCAGGACAGGAGTAAGACAAGGCTGCCTCCTCTCACCCTTTCTGTTCCTTCTAGCCATAGACTGGATCATGCGTACCATCACATATGGAAAGAGAAATGGCATCCAGTGGACACTGTTGAACCAACTTGATGACCTTGACTTCGCAGATGACCTGGCACTCCTGTCACACACACACAGCCAGATACAGGAAAAGTCCTCATTATTGAAGGACACCTCAGCACAGGTAGGACTTAACATCCATAAAATAAAGACGAAGATCCTCAAGGTCAACACCACTAGTAATGAAACAGTAAAACTGGATAATGAATCACTAGAGGCAGTAGAGTCCTTCACATACCTTGGAAGTGTAGTGGACAAACAGGGACGCACGGAGTCCGACGTAAAGACCAGGATCAGCAAAGCCAGAGCCGCATTCATCCAATTGAAGAAAGTTTGGAGCTCCAAAGTATTCAGTCGCCATACAAAAATTCGAATATTTAACTCCAACATCAAAGCAGTGCTATTGTATGGAGCGGAGACCTGGAGATCCACAAAAACAACGATCAATAAGATCCAGACCTTTGTCAACCGGTGTCTGCGTCGTATCCTCTCAATACGCTGGCCAGAGACCATACGGAACACTAACCTCTGGCAACAGACGAATCAGCGAACAATGGAGGAAGAAATTCTCAGAAGGAGATGGGGTTGGCTGGGACATACCCTAAGAAAACCAGCAACCAACACAACCAGGCGGGCACTTACTTGGAACCCCCAGGGAAAAAGAAAGAGAGGAAGACCCCGAAATACATGGCGCCGAGACCTAGATGCAGACGTCAAGCTGACTGGAAAGACCTGGAGACAGCTGGAACAGATAGCAGAAGACAGGCAGAGATGGAGGGCAGTCGTTGATGGCCTATGCTTCAGGAGGAGCGAAGGGCCTAAGTAAGTAAGTAATGGCAAGACAGGTAAAATCCTTCAGTGGGCATATTTACAATTTGAAGTTTCAATAAATGCTTGATCTAAGTTAATTAGTAGAATGAGAAGATACATATAGTGGTCAATGGTAGAGGTCTGGCTTATAAATTTTTTAGAGAATTTTATCGATAAAAATAGCTAATGTTTGAAATTGCAGGAAGTAACTTCATATTCACCAACAACCAATCAGCCTATAGCAACAGTTACACAGGGGAATGCAGCAGATTACGAAAAAACAGTTAAAGCCGTTGCTGCAGCATGGGACACATGGGTGGAGGTTAGTATTATTGTTATATAAGGTGTGATGTGACTGCAGCATGGATGATGGAATACTGGAATTCAAAAGTGGAGGTTACTTGTATAAATCAGTGTTCAATTTAGAACTGGGGTCATCCTGGCCTATGGTCTACAAATTCAGGGTCTCTCACTGCTGTCAGTTCGAGTCCCACTCAGACCACATGTGGAAAAGTGAAGTTTCCTTGCTGTTGACCTTTACTTTTTGACCTGGTATCAGTATAATGTGACTGGGGGAGTTGTGCGCTTGTCTGCGACGTACTGACTCTGTGAGCTAGCAAATTAAAGTCGCCCTGAGTGTACGCTAATACAAGGCAGACCATAACCATAAAACACACTCGCACTTCACATGCATACACAAAATTGTTCATAGATTAATCCATAGAGATTAATAGTTCTCGTTGCAAATACTCGTAGCTGAAAAATTGCTGTTGCGATGTTAAGCAACATTCAACCAACCAATAAACAACCCTGGCCTATGCCTTAAAAGAGAGGCCATATACCGTATATATATATATTTGAAATAGGTAGGGCTGTCATTGATAGATTTATATATTGATTTATCATCGACAAAAGCCATTGATACGATATATGGATACACTTTTTAAATATTGATATCAATAATACAATACAATACAAAGTTTTTATTGGAATATTGCAGATATCTAAATAAAATGGCTGCCAGTTCATGGCTAAGGTTGGAGAAATCAATGATGCATAGATTAAACTGGTTTTAAATGTGTTATAATTGCAACCCTACATTTTAATGTATCTCAAAACCAACTGACATACAAAGCAGAGTGCATTTAATATTAGAAACATTTAAGATGACACCAGACATGCCAAAGAAATATTGGTAGAAAATAATCTTGCTATAAATGATTCAATAAAAAATAAACCATTTTAATCACTTTTCCAATATTTCAATATATATATATACAGTCCAACCTGCGTTAAAGGCCACCTCTATATAAGGGCCACCTGCTTATAAAAGCCAGTAGAAATGTATCCCAATTCTTCTTTATTCACAATATTTGAACCTGTATATAAAGTCCACCTGCTCATAAAAGCCACTTTTACTGGTTCCCTTGGGTGATCTTTATAGACAGGTTTGACTGTATATATTTTTCAGTTCGTATATTGATATTCAAATTCTCATCAAAGACAGCTCTAGAAATGGGATACCGGTAATTTTGTGTTGGTGGCCTGTAGATGTTACAAAGACACTTCATTGTGACATCATAACAAATCTGTATAATTATATTTGAAGGAAAAGGGATAAACTGTAAAAATGAAGGATTAAACAGGTCAGCCGGAAAACAACATTTCTGGGGGCCTGAGTATTTATTTAGGGTCAATTGTGCAAAAAATCTTTCTTAATTGAGCACAGATGAATACAGCTTGTTACAAAAGCGCATATTTATTAAACAAATTGTTTTGAACAGCTGGGGAAAAATCTGAATGGGCAAATTAGATAAAATTTATTTTTAAATCAGTTAAAAAGATTTTGGAAGAGAAGAAATCAGTATTTGACATAAGCTTTTACTTTCACTTGTATTAAAACACATTTGTCTTTTCTGATCGTAAACTTCAAATTTAATGCTAAAATGAAAATATGGAATAAATTTGATATTTTTTTGCTATTATCAAATTTAGGTTCCAGGACCAAAGAGAGGAGAGATTGTCCGTCAAATAGGAGAAGCCCTGAGACAGAAGAAAACACTACTGGGAAAACTTGTAAGTCATATTAATATGTGACCTTCTGAACTATGAAATGTCTGTAGTTAAATAAATAAATGCCAATTTATCACTAAAGCATGTTCTGCCACTTAACCTATTGCTGGTGACATTTTGATATAAGTGTAATTGTCCTGATTGAGGGATATAAACCCCCAATCAATCAATCAATCAATCAACCGATCAACCAACCAACCAACCACACCACCCCACCCACTCAACCAACCAACCAACCAACCAACCACCCACCCAACAAACTAACCGACCAACCACCCACCCAACCAACTAACCATTCAGAGTCAACTTAACTTGCAATAAAAAGCCAGATTATAAATCAGTCATATTTGATTTGATTACTCCAGGACAAGGTTTATTCCTAGATTTTCTGGGCCTTTTTGGCCGAGAGATCTAGATTTCTGTGGCCCTTATGACTGAGTTGTCTAGAATTTCTGGGACCTCTATGGCTGAGTGGTCTAAAGCAATTGCTTATAGATTGCAGTATCTCTCACTGCCCAGGTTGGAATCCACTTAAGCCTACCCCAGTGTGAGAAAGTTTGCTGAAAGCCAGTGGTTTTCTACAGGGCCTACAATTTCCTGTGTCCTCTATGAACTGTTTACCTCTATATAAGTGAAAGAATCTTGACTTAGGCACAAAACTCCATTTATCAATTCCTAAAATTTCTGTAGCCATTTATTAAGTGTCTAGTCAGACTGGATCCTTAACACATTGCCCTCCTAGGTCAACTTTAGAGACATGTAATCAAATGTCTTGATCAAGACATTACTGCAAGGGATTAACCCCATGACTCTTAAATCATTAGTGTGTTTCTTTTACCACTCAACCACAAGTCTCCAAAAGACCTTACTATGCCCCCCAAACAGAGTAAGAGGACATATAATGTTTACTCAAATTCTTCCACTTACATTTTGTCTGCTACTTTTCTTAAAAACTATTTTACAGATGTTAATGAAACTTCACAGGAACAATCTTTAAGTGGAATATATTTGCCATTGGCTATTCCTATTTTGATCATGCACATGGTTGGGAAAACATTGATTTCCTAGTTGGGGTTTTGTTGAGGGACATATTTAAAATGGCATCCCATTTTTAGTTACACTGTAAACATAGTTAATCTCACATGTATTTGTTTTTGAGGTATATGAAATTGTGTTAGACATTTCCTTGTAGTTAAATTTTTGCGTTTTTTAAATACGCACTATAAGACAATAAGCATAATATAATTTTCACTCTGTATTAATTTTTACGCAAAAAAAAAAAAAACAAAAAAAAAAACAGCGAAATAGCGAAAAATTAGTACACTTGGAAAATAAATATGTTTACAGTAACTTGTTTTAGTTAACATTAATTAAAATTTTCCTTTAGGAATCCTTAGAGATGGGTAAAATTTTACCTGAAGGCGAGGGAGAAGTCCAGGAGTTTATAGATATAGCTGATTATGCTGTAGGACTATCCAGGATGTTTGCTGGACATGTATTTCCTTCTGAAAGTAAGCGTTGGTCATCGTAGGGCATTTATAACCCACCTGAGCCAATTAAAGGCTTCATTGAGATTTTCTGATCAAAGTTTGTCTTTCATTGTTAACAGTTTAATGGTAAAAAGGTAAACAGTTGTAAATATTGCTCTGCCTTCTGCCTTGTCTTGTTCTTGTTTTAGGGTGTTAGAATGTTAGGGGGTAAATTGAAATCTGTTAGGGAATTTTGAATGAAGTCTTTTGTGGCAACCATATTTATACCCCCTGCAAACTACATGTAGTTTGAATGGGGTATATAGAAATCACTATGTCCGTCTATACATCTGCCTATCTGTCTGTTTCTCTGTGTAAAATCGTGTATGGGCTGTATCTCATAGCTGCTTTGGAATAACTATCATAAAACTTGACATGAATAATCTTCATGATAATGATCCAAAAGTGAAGCAAGGTCATATCAGAAAGGTTAAGAATGCGAGAAAACATTTTATGGGGGGGGGGGGGGGGGGGGTTATTTGGCTCTCAAGAGACAGTTCTAGTTTTAACTGTATCTGTATTTTTCAGGACCAGGTCATATGTTACTGGAACAGTGGAATCCATTAGGTATTGTTGGTGTTATCACAGCGTTTAATTTTCCAGTTGCTGTCTATGGATGGAATGCTTGTATTGCATTAGTTTGTGGAAATGCAGTTTTATGGTAAGAATGAAAAAAAGATTATTATTTATAATGTGAAACATATACTTTTAAAGCTTTTTTATGCTTGTAATGCAGGGGTTCAAAATTATGTTTTGTAATGTTATGTCTAGGACCTTTTGCCTTTTTTTGGC
Organism: Anadara kagoshimensis; assembly: GCA_021292105.1. Taxonomy (NCBI): domain Eukaryota; kingdom Metazoa; phylum Mollusca; class Bivalvia; order Arcoida; family Arcidae; genus Anadara; species Anadara kagoshimensis. Next base: position 12,181,143 of record CM037871.1, on the reverse strand, counting down.
AGGTCCCACTTAAAATTTGGAAAGTTCAATATCAACATTGAAATTAGGTTTATGTGCAATTATGTTATCATATAGAAAAAGTAGGATTATCCAGGACTGGGACATAAAAAAATTAATCAAACCCAGTCGCATTGCATTTAAAAACCCTTTATGTAGATTGAGGTATACATGTATTTAGCATTGGGAAGCATCCCATGTAACTGACACAGCTATCCAACTTTTTCAAGACTCCAAAGGTTTATTTAGTTTGGAGAAGTACTGTATTCTTACTAATTTGTTGTATTGGTCCACCAAAACAATCACGAGGATACTTTTATGTAATTAAATCTTTGTTTTAAAAATATATGCATTTTCATAGTTGATGCATTTATTTTCATGTAATTTGTTTAAATTTAACTTACAAAAAAACTTTTTTTTTATTATTTTTTCTTCCCCAGGAAAGGAGCACCTTCAACACCTTTAACTAGTGTGGCTGTCACCAGGTAAGAAAAAAATACAAGTCGGCTAATTTGGATAATTTATACTGATTCCATTGACTGAAAGGTGAATGATCGGGGATCCTGTCTCAATAATGGGAACACTTATTAGCCATGACTACTCGCATGCTAACTTGTGTAAATTGTTTCTGATACAGTTTTCAGTGTCCATAGAGGTTATTTCACAAAATGAAGTTCAACGCTCGGACCAACAAGATCAAATTTAGGTTTCATTCCGCTCTGCAGATTTTTATGGAAATAACCTTTCTTGGTCTTAACTGAACTCTACCTATAACTGCAGACTTCTAGGTTCAATATATGGGCATGGAAGGAATGTGAACTCCATCTTTCATTAGTGTTTTGTGGTTTCTGTACATTTGATTTACTGTAAAGGGGGAAATCTTCACATGGGTACAATTTTCACTTATTTTGCGCTAAAGAAATTACCACGAAAATTTTACCTAGTTGGAAATTTCTACCATACAGGTCAATATACCATAATATATAGAATATACACCATTTATATTGGTTACGCAAAAATTACACCCATGCCAAACCCCAGACTTCAGAAAACTTGAAAATTTGACCCCACGAAAATAATCCCCTTTATAGTATTTATCATGAATCAAACACAATCATACCAGTCCATGTTTAAATCACGATCCAAAAATCAAAGTAAAAACTTTAAACACTGGCAAATTATGTTAAATATGTGAACTTCAACTTGGGAACATGGGGGAAGTGAGGCTTGGTTCTCCAGGAGGATAAGAATATTCATGTAATTATACTTTTTTCAGAATTGTTACATCAGTTCTGGAAGCCAATGGTCTCCCAGGTGCTGTTTGCTCTTTAGTGTGTGGAGGTGCAGATATTGGGTAAGTTGTTGGTTAAGATGTTGTTAGCATATACTGTAAATATTGTACCATTAACCCAGGATCTGGAAACGGTCATATTTGCCGGACATGTCAGACAAAAAATTATTTTGACCGACGTGAATAATCACCAGTCGGACATTTTTGGTTTTTCCGACATTTTCAATTTTACAACAAGAATTAAGCAGACAAATCAGTTTTCGGTCCTACAAAAGTAAACTACCGCTAGTTTTACTTTTACAACGACTCTGTCGGACACACAAGATCTGTTTGTCCATCTTTAAAACTCTACCTGACTTCACTAAGTATACTGTTATATGGTTGATGATTCAGCTAGGTTTGAATCCTGCTTGGGCAGATTCTAGTGTGAAACAGTTTGCCAATTTACTTTTTGAAGGTCAGTGGATTTCTCAAGGTACTCTGGTGTCCTCAAAGACCTCAAAAGTGACTGTTTTGCAATAAGTTAAAGAATTTATACTAGTGGTCCTTTAGAAGAGACCTTAATAACTGATGTCCTGTGTCATAGCAGGTGTGGCATGATAAAAAACCCTATCTGCACATTGCCCTCAGTGCACTGTAAAGGCAAAATTGTCTGCTACTTCACCCATCCAATGTAAGTAAAATATTTTTGACTGGTATGTTAAACCCTATTCAATCAATCAATCTTGACTAGGAAAATACTTTATTCAAGTCTTCAAGACATGTACATTGTATTGTTTTTATCCTTACTGTATATTGCTGGGTTTTTGTATTGTATCATTTCTTGTTTGCTTTTTAATTCTAGTTAGTTTTTTTGCACTACACTCCCTTTCCTTTAAATTCCATGTTGCATTTTGAAAAATTATTTTTGAAAATGACTTTATTTATCCTCTGTACCTACTGCCTACTTTGAGAAATTTGAGAATCTTCTATGTTTAAGTTTAGTGTAAGGGCTATGTATAAGTTCTTTAATATACATGTTTGTGTCACAGAACAGTATTTGATTTAAAGGCTAACACAGTATATATATAATTGATATAATAATTACTTTGTACATGTGTGTTGTTGTATAATTTTAGAACGTCCATGGCAAAAGACGAAAGAATAAAATTACTATCATTTACAGGCAGTACAGAGGTAAGTTATCTGTTATATAGAAATAAGTTCAGGAACATTTATTATGAAATACCATTGTTATGCTCCTGAATTTATTTATCCCCAGCCTTTAGAAGAAAGAGGGAGATATTAAAGTCATGTTTCTGTCCTTCTGTCCGTCCAAATTCTTGTCTACACTATTGCTTAAAAACTATGAAGCACTATTTCACAAAACTTGGTGCAAAGTATCAACATCGACATCGTTAACTCGAGTTGGTTTGCTAATTTTCCGTGGAGTTATGGCTTTTGAACATTCGTGCAGTGCAAATCACAAAAAACAAAGAACCTGCTGGCAGGGATTCTACATGTAATTTACTAAATTTGCTTGCTCAACCACATAAACTACAATATCTCCATACTCAACCATGTGATATCAAATAATGGCAATAACATAGTGTTCATATTACTGGGACTGTTTTGTCTCCATGTTTCTCCTACCATTAATTTAATATACAGCATGTGCAAAACTCTGCGAGATAACTGACTTCAGGTTTGCAGGCACAATTACATGTCAGTGATAGCTATGTTGTTGATGTCCGTTATGGGTGTCCATTGTGTAGAAAAGTCAAACCAAATACAGAAATTTTCTAAATAAAAGTGCCAATGTGTCAATTTTACCACAGCTTTTATTGATGCATTGTCTCCTAATATAGTCTGGAGTTAGAAGCATTACTTTAGTATATGTACCATGTTTTGTTTTATTTTTAGGTCGGTCATAAAGTGTCATTGATGGTACAAGAGAGATTTGGTTAGTCATTATAATAATACATTTTTACACTATTTAAAACATTTGTTCACTTGTTTAACACATTTAACACTGAAGGTTCCTTTGTCATCGAGTGGTCTCACATGTCTTGAGCACTGGCTTATAGTGCCTTAGTTCTCACTTGAAACAGATCCTAATCTGAGAAGATTTATCAACATTCTGAATCTTGGTGGTTTTCTCCACTATTCTGGAAATGATTGTGTTGATATAAGTGAAATAATCTTGAAGAGGCATATTGCGTTTGTCCTATCCATGCTGTCTCCTTTGGTCTTTTGGTTGGGTGGGTTCTCATTGGCTGTGTGGTCTAATGCACATGCTTACAGATCAAAGTACCTCTAACTTCCTTGGTCCAAATCCCACTCAGGACACATCTTAGTGTGAGAAAGTTAGTCAATTGACGGATCGCCAGCCACGCCCACAATGTTCCGACAAAGTCGGCCATTATTGTATCAAAGCAGCGTCACAGCAACTAATGACGTACTAGTGCCAGTGACATCATTAAACCGCGCAATTCGGGCTGAGTTTTCATTTTTTTTTTTGCATGTAATTCAAGCATGCCAGACTTTTGTCGGAACATTGTGGGCGCGGTCTGCGATACGTCAATTTGCTTATCCAAAGTTGGTAACTCTTCTTTTCCTGAACACTCTGGTTTCCTCCACTATCCCAGCAGAATTTCTTATTGACTGTAGCATTAAACTCCATTTTACCATTTTACCACTTTTGGTTTCTTTGATATCATAAATGCTTCTTCATTTAAGGTTAGGCCAGTTATTCTTTGCTTACATGTATGAAGCTCCAATACCTATCAAAAACAAACATACTAATGCATCCATGTTCAAACATTTTTCATTGCTCCTTGCTCCTGGAAAATTAATTTTTACCTAATTACTTTGGCCTTTGACCTACCGGTACTTCATTATACACCCGTCCTCCCTCCTCCCTATCCCTACCCCATCCAAGGTCATATTGGAAAATTCAAGGTCACAGGAAAACATAAAACCCTTGTAGGTGTTGGGGGTGGGTGTTTTTTGGCTCAAAAGAGACAGTTTTAGTTTAAATGTTAGTTTAGATGTATAATATAAAAATCTTTGTTCTACCATAAATACTTATTTTTGTACATTAACAGGTAAATTTTTATTAGAACTTGGAGGAAACAATGCTTTAATAGGTAAGCTCAATACATGTATTTTTATGTCTTTGTTTATACATGTGTATATACATGTAAACAGTTATACATTTAAACTCTATTAGGGCAGCTGTGATATACTGTTTGATGGTATATCACGTTGAATTGTAAGACGGTACAGTTCAGTTATACTGTAACAGTAATATCCGACAAAAACAACTTTCTTTGAATAAACTCATTATTTCATTTAAAATCGCTTTGTGGAATAAACGATGTTTTAAATTGTTTATTTTTACATGTTTTGTAACAAAAAGTTGGATTTTAGCTATGATTTTTTCTGGAATTTTTCACATTCTTGATGATGTGTAAATACATTTTTGATTTTTAATTGGATTTTTTTCTATTTTAGTGAATGATGATGCTGATGTAGACATGGTAGTAAGATCAGCTGTTTTTGCCTGTGCGGGTACGGCAGGTCAACGCTGTACAACTACGAGGAGACTGGTATGTTTTAAATGTTATATATAGAGGATCTTAGACGAGTGGGGGTTTAATATGAAATTTATTAAAGGAGTTTAATAAATTTCATATTAAACCCTCACGAGTCTAAGATTCTGTATATCACATAACTCAAAGTACCGAGGCATAATGACATGTAAATATTATTTGATGCCATAAAGAAACAGACGATTTCTATCTAGGTCAGACAAATCGCCTCCAAATTAACTGCGCAAGTAAGAATATAGTTCTATTTGGTTATAGTGAAAGTAAATTAATCACCTAGAAAAAAAAGACATAATCAGTATGTAAGTTTAAATCATAATATTTTTCCGAATGCATAAAAATTATTTTTCAAAGAATCGGAAAGTCTTCAAAAGTCTAAAAATAAACAACAGACTGACACGGTTTTCATATGACGTCATTAGGCACGACCACTACGTAAATCAGAAGCGTGATAACTGATTACGTCACAATCAAGTGATATGACATGGGTACCTGTGTAATACGAAAAATATTACACCGTTTTATTCCATCAATAAACAGGAGGGTTATGTGATATTTATTGATATGTTTGTAGTAAAGACCAGAATATGATGGAGCTTTTAAATACCGGAATGTAAAGAGTTTTTTGTGGACTGAATAAAAGTAACCTTGTGTTTCCTGATGAGAGATTATTGAGGCTTCAACACATCGCTGATCGATAGTTCCCAATTATTGCTTTTACACTAAAAGATACCAGTACCATGATGCTTACTCACTTCTTTCCCTTTTCTTCCCTCCTTCTCTCAGAGAACAAAGGGCCGCAACAGATAATAATCGTCGTTTCTGTAACAAACTCTTTTTAGGGGATGGTGATGATAACCCCATGCCCAAACCTCCTCCTTTATCCTAGCTTGGGAACGGCTGATCTTGTATATCCCAAAGGTTATATCAAGGTAGAGTTGCCATAATGTTCAGATTTATATACTGTAGATTACTTTGAATTCTCAAGTATCACATTTCTTGTGTCAACTCATAGGTTTCATTTTGGGAATATATATATTCGCAACCACAATCCAGGTAAATATTACAATTCGTGATCGATAGGCTATTATCTCCCTTTCCTAGAACATTTTGTCATGTTTTTATATAACTTCCATGATCACAGTCAATTGCCGGCATGTTTTGCAATTTGGCTTTTTATTTTCACGATTCTAAGAATATTCATGTGATATATGAATTTGCATAGGAGAGTCCTCATGCGATCAAGGGTTAATGAATTACTCACGAAAAAACTAATCTACAGTAATTAGTATGAGTTAACGTGACTTGTCACATACAGATTTAATTTTTTTTCTTTTCAGATTTTACATGAATCTGTCCATGATGAAATACTTAACAGATTAAAGAAGGCTTACTCACAGATCAGAATTGGTGATCCATTGGAAGGTAATTTTTTCTAGCAGTGATTTTGTTTGCTTAAATTAATTTTACTACTTAATAAAGGTAGCTTCCCAATGGGAAAAAAGGACTAAATTTTCTCAATTTGTCCATCAAGATTCCCCAAAACAACAATGATGCACTGAAAATGAAAAATAAAATTAAATTTCCATGGTATATAGATAGATGTTTTTGCCCACAAAATATCAGATAGTACCACAATATAGTGTCTTTGCAATGAACATACTAGCTATCGCCAGCATATCATAATGCAGTTTATCTCAGAATTTCAATTTTCCAAATCTTAAAGATAAGGTAGTTTTTAAAAATGTAACAAAATCAGTATCGTCAGATTGTTTCAAGCTATAAACGGATGGAGGAAACACCTGATAAAAATCCACTCTCTCACTGAGTGCCTCACTGAACCTGGCCCTTCTGCATGAAAAGTCAGCATTATAGCACAAGGCAAAAAGATCCGGACCTGAAAGTCTAACATTACATAACTCCATACAATATTATAACACTACAACTAACATGATTGATGAAGTAAATGAAAATAAATATCTAGCCTGTGTACAATGGTATAAGCAGATTACATGTAAATATGATGTGAAAGTGACCTTTAAACCAGGTTTTACTTTTTTTCAGAAATGATAATATAAAATTATCTCATAGTCGATATTTCATCTTTACAGCCTTTATCAAGACACTACATAATTTTTTTTTTCAGATGGAACTCTTTATGGACCAATGCATAGCCAACAAGGTGTTGACTTGTACAAGAAAACTGTAGCTGATGCAGTAGCTCAGGGTGGAAAAGTAGAATATGGTGGTAATGTAAGTACTGTAAATCCCCGACTATAAGGCTACTCTGCCTGTAAGACGGGGGTGGGGTTTTCCTGTCATTTTGGCCATTTCAGGCTATCCTACGCCTATAAGACAACAATAATTTTCAGTCAAGACCACACTGGTATTGGTAATTGAAGCTACCGATCAGATCTTAGATATATACATTGTACATGTACATGTATAAATGACCATCCATATGCAAAAAAGGGTCTTGAGGTAAAAAAAATTGACATTTTCACTTTTTGTGAAATTTTTGAAGCATCAACATTGGGTTATACAAAATTTTATTGAAATAGAAATTGTAAAAAACCCACAAAGCCACGTTTTTGTAACGGGCGATATTTATTGCAATCAACATCTGTTTTCTGCGTTATAATTGCCTTGTTCTAAGGGCATATTTTGCGAACATATCATTATACAGTAAAACCTTGATTCATTGCCACCATTTGTTCAGTCAAATCTTGGCGTTATAAAGGGGTTTGGTGATAAATCGGGGGAGGCGGATAAAGAAAACCATAAACAAAATGGATTTTGGGACTTCAAAATAGTGTGGCGATAAGCGAGGTGGCAAAGTTATCGAGGGGCATTATAACGAGGTTTTACTGTATAATGAACTCTGTATTAGGATTGCCTAGTTCTAATGGCCCATTTTGCTTATGTAACATCATATAATGAAGGTACGGTAACATCCATGATGAGAACAACCCTAAAATCTGATGCTCTTTTGTTACATTAATGTTGGGTAAATCTTGTCATCTGATATTCTGGTAACAAACATTCCTTTTGTATTGGTTTTTGGACAGGATATACCGGTAATCTAAAATCTGATGCCCTTTTGTCACAATAAAGTTTGCTAGTCTTATCATTTGACCACTATGAAATAATAATTTCTAGTTACAAAACTGTAGCTAATTTTTGTGATTAGAAACTATGTTAAATGATGTCATGTTATCAATTTTAGAATTTAAAAATTCTCAATATATTTTGTTGTAAATTAAATGTTCCTGTTGTTTCAAAAAAAGATGGGGGATATTAAATTTGAACTGCCATCTGCCCATTCGTCAAGACCCTTCCTGTCTAGAATAATTCTCCAAAACTATGAAGCACTATTTTAAGAAACTTAGTGCAAAGCTTCAACATTGATAGGAGATGTGCATAGCGTTACCCCAACATGGTTTCTTTGGGGAGAATCCTAATTCACTGAATTTGCTTGTTTGATTTTATTTCACTATTTTGGAGTATATTTATAATGAGAGGATATTGTACATTTATTGCCTTTAAGTGAAGGAGATTTGAACATTTGTTCACCTGCAACAAGTCATATTTCGCCCAAGGGAAATGTGACTTCTTAAAGGTCACCGGTCACCAAAAACCGATTTTTTTTTAGTATTATTTTCCGAAAGATTACATCATAAAAAGTCGATTTAGCCACAAATAACATTTTTTAATCATTTCTATCCTTTTCTACAGCGTAAATTAAAGTCCTGAAACTGTTGAAAAACTGTGTTATCTCCCTTTGGTAGTAAAAGGGCACAAAACCGGAAGTGACGCAGAAGGTGTTATCCCAGCTATTTAGTAAATGAAGCTTGTATAGTGAACTGCATTTATTACCCAGATTTATCGGAAATAACCTCTATTGTTTTTACATATTTATTTATTTTTTAGCATTGGGTATTTCAGTTGACTTCAGCAGAAATAAATTAATAAAAAATAAACATAATAATAGGAAATAAATAAGGAAAAAAACCCTATATTTGTGTTTGCTCTAAGTATGATATACTATTTACCAATACTTTTACAAAACATAATTTTACATTTCTTTTGATAATTATTAATTAATTTATTTATTTATTTATTTATTTATTTATTTATTTATTTTATTTATTATTATTTATTTATTTATTTATTTATTTATTTATTTATATCCATTTATCACAACAAATAATAAAAGAACCCCAATTTCCGTTTTTTATTTAAAATATTGTTCATATTTTCATTAATATTTAATATCATTTTAATCTTTACATATCTCTGAGTTATTTATTTATTTATTAATTTATTTATCACAACAAATAATTAAAGAACCCAAATTTCCGTTTTTATTTAAAGTAGTGTTCACATTAATTCATTAATATTTAATATCATTTTAATTATCTTTACATATCTCTTTGAGTTATTTATTTATTTATTTATTTATATCTATTTATCACAACAAATAATAAAAGAACCCAAATTTCCGTTTTTTATTTAAAATATTGTTCACATTAAGTTTTATTAATATTTAATATCATTTTAATTATCTTTACATATCTCTGATTAATTAATTAATTAATTAAGTTATTTATTTATTTATTTTTATCTATTTATCCTAAGGAATAATAAAAGAACCCAATTTTTTGTTTTTTATTTTTAAAAATCTTTTCTCTCTAGTACAGCCATATTATGACCTCAAATTGATTTTAATTTATATTTGTTTTAGAAAGTGTCCCATTTTTAATTTCTTTCAAGTTAGATTAAAATCAATGATTTATTATTATTATTATTATTATTATTATTATTATTATTTACCCATGTAATTAATCAAAAGAACACGTTTTCGGATAGAATCTAGATCCAAGACCTGCAGTTTTTTGTACAACGAAAATATTAAAATACAGGTTTAAAAAATAACTTCTTATTGTCTCTCAATTAAAATATTTCATCCCAGGATTACTTAAATATTAAAGTAATTTCAATTCAATAGCTTCTTATTCTTTATTTGCAGTAAGTTTAATAATAATAATAATAATAATAATAATAATAATAATAATAATAATGGAAATTGAAGTTTACGTCAGTGGGTAATTTAAAAAAAATATTTGTTGATATTTTCCGATGGAGTACTGATCAGAATTCTAATTCTCATTTATTTTCACTGTTTTCATGATGAAATAAAAAAAAAATAATAAAAAAAAATTATATAATAACTTTATTACGCTTTAATTTTAATGGGATGAAAAGAACTTTGTCAAAATGTGATACCAGTGAGATTATGCTCAACTAACTAAGGACTCAAAACTCGAGTGTAACTTTCTTTCATTTATTCACAATAAATTAATATCATTCAAAGCGTGATTTACACCCCTCAGATACCAGTAATTAAGAGATTATCAATATGCTACAGTCCATTGGGAAACATCCTGTTTAGAAGTAGACATCTACCACCTGTAATCAACAATTTACCTTACAATATGCAACATTAATTGACACGTGTGATTATCTTTATGATATACCCAGTAAATGTTATTTGTCATTTTTGATGGATTCTGAAAATCGAATAAATTAAAGTTAAATGAGATTGGTTAATTTGAACAGGGCATACAAGACTTTGTTTGAACGTGTGAACTGAATGAATTACGGAATTAAATTAATTTTGAAAATTAAAATCTATTTATTTGACTGCATGAATTGATTCATAATAAATTGAAATGTCTTAAATGATTATACCACTCACATTTCCCTGACTTATCTCGTAATATTTAATCTGAATACATTCAAAACAATTAGAAAGCTGCATGAAGGACTTGTGTAAATCTGGCTTTAATTTGTTCTGAAATTTGTGGAAAAAACATGTTTATCGGTCATTGTGATTTTATTATCTCCAAACGTCACAAAATATAGCATTTTGACTTGAAATCAAACTTTAAAACCCGTCAAAACGCCACACAAACCCACATGTAATATATGGATACATATATAGGTAATGTGTCTTTCCTCAGCAGCTTAACACCATGTACGTCATCAATTAGGTCGCCGGAAAGTTACGAGCGGTGTCGGAAACTACCGAGTATTAGCAGTTCGTTCAGGTAAGGTTTTAGTGTATTACAGGTAAATCTAAGACGTGGGAAACCGTCAGACACATCAATATTGACTATTCTACCCATTGGAATGCAAAATACAAAATTGATAAATTTGGTGACCGGTGACCTTTAAGGCCAAGTGGTACAAATGGTCGCTAACGTTACGCACGGCGCGTACAAATCTACATGTATGCGCTCTGATACACTTCTTATTTAACGTAACTCTACTATTTTGATAAATTATTTACAGGGAATAAAATACATTATGTCTATCAATTAAAAGATTAAATGAAAATATACAAGAAAATCATCATAAATATACTACACGAATAAATTCATCAGATAACAATGATTCACGAAGAATTGCCTTAGATACTTTTAATTGATAAAAACGTTTTTTTTTCCATAAAATTAATTAATGATATCTTTTTTAATATTGATTCGATTTTCAAAATTCTTTCAGATTTTAAAAATTGAGAATTTTTATATATTTTATACACTACGACTTTTAAAATATATTTGCAATTACGTCATGAAAATTTATACTGAAATTAGGGGTGCTTTTATTGATGACGCACGGCATTTCTGAATGACGTGTTTTCGAGCACGGTAGTTTTCAATCACTTTTCAGATCAAGTAAAATTTTTCGATTTTAATGATTTTATACTCCAGTCAAGATTGTGTCTCAATACTAGTAGTTCAAAATATAAAATCTTTGAAATATCTTAAATGAAGCCATTAACAATATTTCCCCGACTTTGACTGGCCCATCTTCATGCATTTTTGAAGTATCATCATAGACTCTCATTTCGGATGATAAGGCTTTGTTTTTCTGCTATTCCAAAGTAATAATGTTTCTTTATATCATTATTTCTGTAATTTAAGTGACTAGGAATAAAAAATAATCTAATTTATAAAGTAATTTGTATACAAATCATTAAAATAAAGTATTAACTATTACAGCAAGACGCATAAATACAACACTCCTAGTTTACGTTAAAGTTCGCAAGTTTGCCGATTCTTTTACAATTTTTACAATATCGTAAAAAATTATGACGTTATTGCTAATTTTGGTCATATTTTCGCATCAGATTACGCCTTTGAAGTTTTATAGCGAAAAATTGAGCAAGGCGACATATGTATTTCTTTACATTTTCAGAAAATTTAAATTTTAAACTACATTATGTTAGTTTTTCAAAAACTTGTAGGACAAACTGGTTATTTTTCTACACTTTTTCCAATTTTCCAGTGCCTGAAAAATAGCGATTTCCTATTTAGCCTATGTTAAAACTCGAAGATTAGTTACATTTTTGACGCTTTATAGCTAAAAAAGTAAAAAGGGAACCCCTATATTATTTTACATTTTCAGATGCGCCTTTAAAAAGTTTTACAAGTATAGGAAAAATCAGAAACTTGTAGGATAGTGCCCATTTGTACCACTTGGCCTTAAGGGTGAACAAATGCTCATATCTCCTTCAAACAAAGGCAATAAATTGTTTATTATACCAAAAGATAACCATGGTAATAAGAAAGACAGAAAGAAAAATATTTTAAAGAAGACAGCATGAAAACATCAGTCCTCAGGATTCATTGCTTTTTTCTCCTATCCGAACTCAACGGAGGCAAACGCTTGAATCCCGTGGCCCATTCTCCATCAATGATGTCATATCATTGTGATGTCATGGTGTGGTCCCAAGGGGTGAGATATGATGTTTTCAGAGGGATACACAATGTTTTCTCCACCCTGATCACATGATCCAACCAAATTACAGATACATGTAGTATCGTATTTTTCTAATGAGGTATAATAATGTGTTTTATTTTCAGGTTCTGGACAGACCTGGTAACTTTGTAGAACCTACCATTATTTCTGGATTGTCACATGACTCACCAGTGGTACAGAGAGAGAGTTTTGTTCCTGTAGTGTATGCCCTTAAATTTAAGGTAAAAGTTACTACTGATATTTTCATTGTTTGAATATCAATTATAAAAAAGAGAGTAGAATAATGATGTTTTACCCCCCAAAGATTATATTATTTCTTATTAAGATATTTTAATATGGTCCATTCTGGTACAGTGGAGGAAACTGGAGTAACCAGAGAAAACCACCAAGGTTTAGAAAACGAACTGACAAACTGATGATTCCTCCCGAGTGGGATTTGAAGGTACAGTCAAACCTGCCTATAAAGACCACTCAGGGGAAACCAGTATAAATGTCCTTTATGGGCAGGTGGTCTTTGTATACAGGTTCAAATAAGATGGATAAAGAACAATTTGGATATAATTCTACTGGCCTTTATAAGCAGGTGACCCTTATATAAAGGCAGCCTTTTAGGCAAGTTGGACTGTATATCATTTCAAATGAATATATTTCAACATGGTTGGTTCTGGGACAGTGGAGGAAACTGGAGTACTTAGAGAAAACCACCGAATTTTCGAAAATGAACTGACAATCTGTCCCAAGTGGGATTTTAAGGTGCTTTAAACTACTGTGCCATCAAGGCCCCTTGGAATGGTGAAGGAAACTGTAGTACTGTGTGAATTTCACTGACCTCTGGCAAGTGAACTGACAAACTTTATCACACCAGGATCTGTCGGAATGTTGGCAGTGAGAGAAGCTGTGATACATAAGTTGCATATGTGTGAACACGAACAACTCTGGAAAACTTGTAAATTTAAAAAAAATGTATTTTAAATGTTCATTTATATTGATTTAGTGATAATTTGTATGAATGATAAGAGTTACATTATACAGATGTCAAATTAAGTATTTAGTACTTGGAAAGTTTTCAGGGGGGGGGGTGGGTGGTAAAGGGTGGTCCCAAGCAATACCATGTACTCATTGATTTCTCTAGTTTTACATCATTATAAGTAAACATACCAGTTGTTATTTCATTTTGCATTTTTTATAGAAACTTGATGACGCTATTCAGTGGAATAATGAAGTTAAGCAAGGCCTCACCAGCAGTTTATTTACCAAAGACATCAATAATATATTTAAATGGATGGGGTATGTACATTTATTGTTTCTACTGGTAATCATTGTGATAGTTTTCTCCTGATTTTTTTAAAGTAGCATGACACAAAAATAAGATTACAAGGGCTTAGTAACTCAAAAATACATATATGTTAATTATTACTTAGTCCAATAATCCATTTCTTTTACACAAATGCTTTTCTAAAAACCTACTGCAATCTATTGCCAAATCTCTTTAAAAACCTAATGACTAAACAAATGCAGATGATGAATCAAGATTTTACTGTATAAAGACAGTGTACCTGTATTCATAACCCTTAACTTACAGATTTGTCACGTAACTTCGAGGTACCCAACACTGTATTGACAATATTTTAATGAAAACTTGTGTATTTTGTTGCCTTTGCATACTATACTGGCTCTCAGCTACTGCATAAAAAAAGAATAATTACAAATGCCATTTACATGTTTTGCACTCTTAACACGTAATTATCTGTTATTTCAGACCCAAGGGCTCAGATTGCGGTATTGTTAATGTAAACATTCCAACAAGTGGTGCTGAAATTGGTGGAGCATTTGGTAAGTTAGAACTTAAATCTATAACATATTTATCCCCCACATTGCAAAAACAGTGTGGGATATTAAATTTTAGTGTCCTTTTGTCTTTCCATCAAAATTCTTGTCTGCACAAATTCTCAAAAACTATGAAGCTCGATTTCATGAAACTTACTGCAAAACATCAACATTGATAGGAGATGTGCATATCATTAACCTGAGTTGGTTTTTATTTTCCTTGGATTTGTTGTTGTTTGAACAAAGGTGCACATCACAAAAAAAACTGCTACTTCACCAATTTACTGGTTTATTTTTACATATGTAGATCATTAGTTATACTTTTAGTTTTCTCCTCCTGAATACCTTTTACCTTGAGATCCATTATGGAACAACAGTATAAGCCTCACTCAACAACACAACTTGGTCACTTGCAGTTTAAATTAGAGGCAAAACAGATCTTGGAATGATCTCCCTTTATACTAAAAATTTATCACAACTAGAGTTTTATTCAATTACTTTTTCTGGAAGTTATGATTCTTTGGAAATATTATGATCATGCTTCTCTTTTGGACCAAAAATTACATAAATCCCCAGCCACAATATATAAATATTACATTTCTGACAGGATGCCAGTACATATTGTCACCTCGAGGAAGCATTGTTTGCCGAGGCGAAAGCCGAGGCTGACAATGCTTTTCGAGAGGTGACAATATGTACTGGCACCCTGTCAGAAATGTATTATTTATTTTATTACACCGAATGTTTGTTTTATTTTACCAATACATAATGTGCATCCTTCGTCTTTTGTAATGCCCATACCGATTTTCATCCAATTTATCGACCGGGAATGCCTCAAATCCACAGTCATTTGAGCCAAGTAATTTAAGAAACATATCCACGGTGCGCTTAATGATCCGTTTAGTTGATGCAGAGTCTTTAGACTCTAACAAATTGCCAAGAAAGTCATTGTAAACCTCGACAAACATCATCCGTTGTTGTTACAGACGAATGTAAACAATATCAATAACAATGAGACGCTTGCTGTAGATACAACTGAAAACATGTTTTGTTCAAAGCGCTGATGTGATCCAGTGAAGGGAGGCGACTCGAACAAACGTACTGTCACATAGTCACCCGCGTTGCTATGTGACATTATAAATTTTATGTGACAGTACAAATTGTTACATAGCTCCTATCCAATGAAATTGCTAGATTTTTACATAAGATGTAATAAAACAAGATTATGTCACTGACCTTGTGTAGATATATTTAATACACAAAATTTACATGTTGTACAAAATAGCTAAATATTGTGAACATCGATATTTACATTGTTGAGTCAAATAAAAAAAATAATAGAAAAAGCCTCTCAATTTATTGCCAAACCCCTTAACCATGTTTATAATGCAAAAATTTGA
Source organism: Anadara kagoshimensis (assembly GCA_021292105.1). Taxonomy (NCBI): domain Eukaryota; kingdom Metazoa; phylum Mollusca; class Bivalvia; order Arcoida; family Arcidae; genus Anadara; species Anadara kagoshimensis. The sequence continues at coordinate 12,165,211 of CM037871.1, read as the reverse complement.
TTGAACAAAATTAATTCCTGTAGATAAATTTAAAACATTTCATGTAGGTATTTCAACCATTGGGTTTATGTTTGCTTAGGCTGTTCAGGAATCCTTCTTCAGTTGTAAATTCCTATATCTGTATTCACTTTCCATATCATTTAGGTGGTGAAAAACACACTGGTGGAGGTCGTGAATCTGGAAGTGATGCCTGGAAACAGTATATGAGAAGATCCACATGGTAAATTTTTTTCTTTTCATTGTAGTTTTTTTAAATCTGAAAAAATTTACACCTAATTCAAACAAATCACTGCGGTAACTCAGTTTATGGAATGCTCGCTCCATATGTGGGAGCTTGAGGTTCAAACCCAGTCAAGCACTGACCAAGATTTTAAAATAGTTAGTGATTGAGTAGCCCTCAGCATTAAGAATTAAAAGTCACAGGGTCTTTCAGAAGAGACCTTAAAAACGAATGCCCCGTGTCACAGTAGGTATGGTAGGCTGAAGAACCCTCCATGAGTATTGCCCTGAGCACATTGTAAAATGTCAATTGAAATTAAAAAGTTTATCACCCATATGTACATACATTTTAATATACCTAATTACCCAATATGTATTTTTTTCTTTATTTTAGCACTGTGAATTACAGCAAAGAGTTACCTCTAGCACAAGGAATCAAGTTTGAATAAATAAACCAGCAACTGGATTGTTGTTTCTTTAAAGAAATAAAGCAGCAACTGAGTTGTTGTGTCGTCAGTATTTCCTTCCTTTACATGCATATATAACAATTATGATATTTATATAAAAATCTCAGTAACATACACTACAGGTCTGTCAAAAGTTTACACTAAGCTAATGCATAAGTGCTGAATCCACAGCTCATCTTGACCCCTCGTTAACTAAACAGATTTTTCTGCAGCTGCTTTTTAACTTTTGACAGCTTTATGGTCACTTAGCTATCCATATCTTGGCCACTCAGCTGTCAAACTTTGACTCTTTTTTGTTAGCTCAGTGTTAAACTTTTGACAGGTCTGTACTGTATATACATGTGTACGTGCATACATATTTTGAACTTTTTGGTTTTTTACACTCTTGGTGTACACTTATGTATCTATATGTGTATACATAGTTACATACATGTATGTAGATCATATTGTTCCTGTTTACAAGTAAAAGACAATTGGGTTTTCCGTTTATACGTCAAGTACAAATCAGTCTCTGTTTTAATATTTATGGAAACAATTTATTGAATATAAACAAAAAAAAGTTGCTTACATTGTAAAGTTTTTACATGTATTTTGTCATGTTTTGTTTTATAATACTGTTAATTCATTTATTTATTTTTGTGGTGATCAATTTTTTGTGGTTTGAAGATAAAATGTTGGATGATAAACTCATAGAAAATGCATCTTTAAAGCTAAGTTTATTGTTTGTAAACATTCATTGTGTGGTATCCATGGCAACAACGGAAATTGAAACACTGTGGAAATTAATGATTTTACATTACTTTAAACAAATTGAAAAGCCTTAGTGGGTCAGGGATCTAAATCATGTACTCCTAGCACCACTCAAGGCCTAGGTTTGAATCCCAATCGGGACAGATCCCATTATGAGAAAATTTGTCAGTATGCTTGCTGAATGAAGTGATGATTTTTTTCTGGGTACTCTGGTTTTCTTCACCATCTCAGAACTGAGTGTGTCAATATAAGTGAAAGAATCTTGACTGGAGTTCAAGAATACTATTACTCCACTCCACCCTTCTTCTGGGTGTCCGATATACATTGTGCACATTTGTTCTTGTCTCTCCGAAATATACTTAACTATTCTGGTCATTTTCTTTTAAAACATTTTGATTGAATTAGTCATATAATAATAATTGTTTAAAAGTATTTTTGTACAGCGTTTCACGATAGTGAACGCGTGTACGTTGCTATCGCTTTCTTTCAAGATATCGAGCTTCTTTGCTATGAAATTATAAGATATGAGTACACCTGGAAATAGTGCGCCTGGTAAATGAGCGTGAAAGAAATATATCTGTTTTATCGTGAGATATGTATTCTGAGACGGGTAATGCATTTGGTTACATATGCACATTTGGAATAAATTTTCGGAATACATTTCGGAATCTAGTAAAATATTGCGACGGGATGCATCTAATAATTTCTGCAATTTGGCGAACTGATCTCATGTTTTATATACCCAAGAATTTTGTAAAAGGTTGATTCCTGTAATTTGGATATAAAGGATTTGAATGAATAATAATATTGTTATACCAGTATTATAACTGTGTGATATATTTATATACTAATACACATTTTATAAAGAAATATTTTGTCTATGATTGAATTAATGAACTTTTTAAAATAATTTTTGTTTTTCAAAATGGTCGAGCCATATGCTAAAATATTTATATTTGAATTACATACATGTATTTGTACTTTTTTTTAACTACAGGAACATGTACACATGTTCATGTATCAGAGATGAAGTTTTTTTTTTTTTGTAATTGGGAGTTTAAATTTCTACTTCTTGACTACTAGTATATCATTGCCATTTTTGGGGCATTTCATTTGCTAGTCTTGAAAAACAATCAAAAATTTGGGACACTAGTTGGCCATTATTACCGTTTCACATGTACATGTATATGGAAGTCTCTAAGCTGGTCAAGGATTGTCATAAACAGTTTGTTAATAGTAAAAATATGGAATCTGCAAAGATATTATTAACCTTCTTCCTCCCTCTCCCTGAAAAAGAAGGAAAAAAACAAGTCACCAAATTGGTAATGTGTTTAAAATTGGTCACAAATTGATGACCTTGATCACTGCGGCACCATAATTAAGTAGAAATTTTGAGCTTTGTGAATTAATTCTATTTGTATTCTTCAAAACACTTAAAAGTGTAAACTACATGTATGTTGATACATGTACAACAGAGTTAACTTTCATATTGTTGAAACCAAGCATTGTTATTTAAAATGGGAGGAGAGGTAAACTTTAAATGATCACCTGAATCATTATGTATTGTATATTCAAGTTTAAAATGACAACAAAGACATTTAATCAATGAAATTATACATTTAGTACATGTAAGACATGAGCAAAGTTTTCAATGTTATTTAATAAAGTTTGTTAAAAGTGATGTTTTGGTTGTGGCTAGTGAACATTTAAGAATAGTCTACTTTAAAATTATTATGATTGGGTTCGTCAGTCTACATGATTTATACTTTATAATGTTTGTAAGGAAAATTATGAAAAATTTTACATTGCCAATTCCTGGAATAAAATTTTTACATGAATACATGTGATTCAATGTTTATTGGACAAACTAGTGATACATGACGTTCCACACTAATGTTACATGGTATGGCATAGTTAGCTGGCAAGCTCTAAACCTAGATCTGTACTTAAGTTCATTATAAAATTTACACACATGTACAATGTACAAATATATACGACATGATATTTGGTAGTGGTAAGATTTTCAATCTACACATATCAGAATTATATTTACTATATCTTGTGCCAAAATTGACATAATAAAGTGAACATATATTTTAATGAGTTGCTTGTACTCCTTAATTGATCAGGACCTATGAGTAGTTGTTCAAAGCTTGATTACTGTAGATTGGGAAATTATCGCATGAATACACTTTAATATTTATTTGCGTCTTTTAATTTTCCCGTGATCCCGACTCTGTAGTTTTAATTTCGCGAGCTACAAGACTGTCTTAAAATTCTTGCCGGAAAATGAAACAGAACTGTTGGCTTACTTTTTCTCTCATGGATATCCTTGGATGATCAAGAGCACCAGTGTAACACAAAAACTTAATATTTAATGTCTGATCTCTCAACTGAACACTTATCATTCTGTATTACTGGTATTAAATTGCTTTGTAATCAGTTGTTTGACTCAAACATGGCAACACCGCATATATTTTTGTTTTTGGTTTCACTCGCGAATTTACGCGAAAATAAAACTATCACAAAAAATTTCCCAATTTACAATAGCTTAATCAATCAATGATTAACACAGATTTAAAATACATGTATCAATAAAAATCATCACATCATTATCAAATGCATCGATTTATAGCCATATGCTTCAATTTGTTGAAATTCTATTCACTTACATTTTCAACAGTATTTTCACAACAGATTTGAAATTGTGCATTATTTAAATTTTGACTAATCAATTGATTAAACTAATCAGGCTTCGAATAACTCATCCCCAGCCTGTGGTGTCAGAGTCATTAAGTCGTGAGCCCTCAAGCCTTATGTGTCTCATGCGGGCCTTGTGGCTGAGGTCTAAAGCATGTGCCTACAGATCCCAGCACCACTCACCACTAGATTTGAATCCCATCCCATACTTATCTTAGTGTGAGAAAGTATCTGTTTGCTTGCTGAAGGCTGGTGGTTTCCTCTGGGCACTCCAGTTTTCTTTAACATCCACAAACTGACCACCTTGATATAGGTAAGTTAAAGAATCTTGACTGAGGTGTAAAACTTCATTACTCCACACCAAGGCATCTCACAGCTGAAGGTTTAATCCCAGTCAACCACAAGTACATGTATAAAGAGTTTTTTCTTGTCATAGGCCTCATTTTATGATTCTCAATGAGTTTAATGGATAGAATGAACTTCCATGTTTATCTGTGACATTCCTGGCAAGTGCACTAGTACACTAAAGGTAAACGTTAAGATGCACTAATACAAAACAGTTCATGAACACTTACCTGCACGAAACATGTACATCACATGAACTTGTGTTTAGATGAATCCTAAAGCTTAATGAGTATAGTGTGTCAAGTTTGAGGCACTAGTACAAAACAGATCATGAACACTTACCTGCTAAAAACATGTTCACCACATAAACTTATGAATCCTCAAGCTTTGTAAGTATAATGCTTTAAGTTTGACCTGGCCATTTGACCTTTGATTTGAACAACGGGACTTATCACCATGTAATAAAGGAGCTTTATAAATTTGATATATAAGGATAGATGATAGTAATACTGGGTACCGGCTGTTTATGGTAAGGAAACCTGCATTTTACATAAATCACAGTCTATTTGCCCAATCTTATTTTCAATAAAGGTCAAATGGCCAGGTCAAACTTGACGCACTATATTAAGTACAAGCCTAAAATATTTAATAACAAACAATCAGTTTATCAAATTTGCGTCATAATTTAATATAAAAATTCAACATGCATAAACAATCCTCATAGTACAGTAACAAAAAATAGCACTATGCTGCATATTTCAGTATTAACAAAAATAAAATTCTGATTTACATGACAGGTTGTATAAGAATTCTGATGAGGAATTTTTAAAATTTACAAATCTAACTTTTAACTTTTACAACCAAGCTCTGGAAATGGCCTCCATCTTCTTGCTCCTTATGTCTCAAAAGAGATAAGAATTCGGCTGCTGGTCTATTGGATGTGGGTTAATGTCGATTCCCGACTTATGATACAACTAACCCTGAAGTTGGATACACAAGCCTCAGATAAAATTTTTTCAAACTGCTCAGCAATATGTAACTCTATATTTCAGCATTTGATTTTGGCAATTTAATTAGGATCAAGGATGATTTCTGACAAATAATCCACTTGGCACTTGGCTAACTGCGAATAAAATTTCACTCGTCACTTGGCAGATTTAATTCGGTAAGAAGGAGTGGTGGAATGATTTATTCTAGGCCTGTTAAAGCTTTGTCAGTTTAATCAAGGATTCAAAACATTTACTACCGGTAATATCAATATTCATGTTATCATTATTAATAGTTTTAAAACAACATACTTTCGTCTGATCATTCATCACGTTTTCAACAAAAATTAAAAACCAAAGTTTTATAACATACATGTACAACAATAAAAAAAATAATCAACAATCAAAAGAAATAATCAACATATAAAACTATGTTTCATGCTTGGATAATCAAGGACTAAAGTGCCCATGCATTACATTCAATTTGGGACCCTTGATACTTAAACTGTAGAAGCCTGATGTGAACCTGAAGTTTTTCCATCTTTTTCTAAACATGTATATGATACCATAATTGCACATGGAGCTTCCAATGATGATATTGAACTTATAAAACTTCATGTGGGACCTGCCACAAATCAAAGTAAACGGTCCTGGACCTTCCATTACAAAACATAAAAATAAGTTTTGAGCACCTGGGTATGGTTAACTGGTATAATAACAGCAAGTTACAGTTCATATTCATTTTATATTGCTTTCAACAAATATGTTTTCCAGGGGAAGGAGTTCATGTCAGGGGTAAGGCATGAGCTTTTCTATACATGGTGATAAAAAGTTAAAGCCTGTCCCAGATACTGGTGCCACAGATTAGTGGTTATTAAAGTTTTGATGGGAATGGTGCTGTTGAGAGAACAGACCCCACCAGTCCATCAATCCACAGTCCCCTTCAGTCTGACCCCACCAGTCCATCAATCCACAGTCCTCATCAGTCTAACAATCCACAGTCCTTATGCTGGTACCAGGTATCAATTCATTAAACCAGCCAAAAAGACAAAAAGAGGACTGATGCCACTAACATTTACGTCTTGCACAAAGATATACCATAATAACTGTCAAGGGTTTTCAAAGTTAAGTGTGTGACAATCTGAGGAATACATTCCACTGGTTAGGGTAACTCTCTGTATCTCCTGTATTATCACAACATACTGACTGTGGTTTTAACAGAAATCACAAAAGCTCATACCCGTAACCTTTAAACTCTAAGCCTCTTTTTAATCACTCAACTAAATGTCTCGGCATGGGATGATAGAACAGGTTTTAATTTATTTATCATTGTTTTTGTATCTTCTGTATCATCACAGATCATACTGCTTGTGGTTTCTAAATTACACACACAGCTCAACCCCAAGACTCTTGAATTAAGAAGTATCAAGTATCCTGTTAACCACTCAACTAATTGGCCTAGCATCCGATGATAAAACAAGTTTTAAATTATTTATCATTATTTCTGTATCCTCTGCATCATCACCACATACTGACTGGAACAGCTGAATCTGCCTTCTACAATGAATACAAATTGTAGTTTTTACAATGCTACATGCATCGTGGTTTGTGAAATCATTTCAAAAACTTCAAAACAATTTGGACCTATTACAGAAAGGATGGTATATGGCCAGGATCCAATAATTTGTGAAACGGACTATATGCTCATACTATATCACGTGATATACTAGTAATACTCTAGTGCTAAATACATCGTAATCACTTGCCGTTTTATTCCAAAGTTTTTTTTTTAATTTGTGGTTTTAAATAAATAAAATATATGTATGTTCTTAATAAAAATTTTTATGTAACGAATTTATATAGTTATGTATTAATTCAGCAGGATAATCTATAGGGTTTTCTGATTTGACTTTGAAATTTAACGTAACTTCGTTTATATATTACACATACTTGTATTACGTGAGAATGTTGAATTCGCAATCAAATGAGATTGCAAATTAATGCGAAAATTACATTCTCCCAAATAAAACCGGATTTATAGTTACTGTATTATTTAAAGTTAGTTAAAGTCTGTCCCGAGCCATTAGGCCCATCAGGCCAGAGCTTATCCCGGTTTCGGTGGCGTTAAGCAACTGAGAGTACAAGACTCTCCCCTGAATGGGACGCCGGTCCATCGCAGGGTTAACCCCCAGCATTTTGCTGGTACTCATTTATTTTTCAGCTGAGTGAACTGGAACAACATGAAATTAAGTGTCTTGCTCAAGGACACAACACATCGCCCGGTCCAGGGATCCAACCCACAACCTTCGAATCTTGAGTCCAACGCCTTAACCACTAGGCCACGCGCTTAGTATTATTTAGTTACCTTCTTTCTGTGACAATTCTTTCCAGAGTGTGTGATTTATCAGTGGCGACATCTAGTATTGAGTTTGGGATATCTGCTAGACGGGCAACATTTAATCCATAACTCCTAGCTGCTGAACCAGACACCAACTGATACAGAAATGTAATCACCTCCGTCATTCTGCTGGTTCCTGGTTCATCTGTCAAAACAAAGTTATAACTGAAACGGGATGCCATTAAAAAAGTGTCCCCCAAATAAACCCCAACTAGAAAATCTCCAACCATGTGCAAGATAAGAATATCCAATGGCACATCTACTCGATCCAAAGATTTTCCTGTAAATTCTTATATAGATCTGTTAAATGATTTTCTAGAAAACAAAAGTGCTGGACAAAATGTTGGTGGAAGAAATAAAGTACTGTTTAAACACTTCATTTTTGGGACATAATTAATCATATTACATGTATAAGTAACACTTTAAGCCAACTACAGAATCAACATCATTTTGACAGTAGTTTGATGTTTAATAAAAAAATTGGGGTTCTTCTACATTTTTTCCATATATGGACCTAATGTCAATTTTTTCCTTTTTTTGAAAAGTTTTACTGACTCAAAATCATTTTGACAGCAGTTTGATTTTTAATCAATTTATCATGTTTATAGTGGACCCTCTACATCTTGCTCTATGGAGTCCTACTGCAAAATTTTTGAAAAGTCTTTCTGAAACAACATCAATTTGACAGTATCAATTCATAGAGGTCCCTCTAAATTTTCCCTATTTGGGGCCCCACTGCCATTTTTTCTTTCTTTTTGGTATTTATATACTATATATACCAACCTGAATCTTCATTCAACAAAAATGACATGTGATAGTTGCCAACGGTTACTGGAAATGCCGTCTCAAACTCTGACAACATCGGGTAATGTGTCACAAACAATGTCAGGCATTTAGTCTGAAAGAAAATAAATATACTAATAAGTATTAATCAACTTGGGTGAAATGATGTTGGTTAAAGAATGATACAGTCCAACCTGCCTTAACCCCTTAACCCCGCTATTTTTTGTGGCTTTTTACAAAACCAGTACCTGATTTTCAACGCAATTTTTCGGGAATTTAGACTAAAAGTTGTAAATACCAACCCATATATTTAGTATCCCTATATACTATACTTCACTTATAGGTGCATAAAATCTAAATATCAGTTACCATGGCAACGTAACCATCGATTTTACCAAGAAAATGAGTAATAGTTTGCACATTTTTGCATTTGTTTCAATAAATCGCTCATATCCTAATTTTGACACATTAGAAAAATATTTATTTGAGTCCATATTAAATTTAAATATTACGCAAGGATGCTATATAAAAATTATATCCAAATTTTCATGTTTTCCCCAAAAATAAAGCAGCAAATTTTGCGTATTTTCAACCAAATACTGAAAACAAACACTATATATATATATGTGCTAAATTTATATTTGAACAACCAAATAGATCGCAGTTTCGACTCCATTTTTTAAAATTATCGATGGAGATACATGTAATAGAAGGTAAAACCATAAATATATTTTTACCTTATTATACTAAATAAGAATAAAAAATATTTTCGACAAATATCGGTTACCATGGCAACAGAAACCGGATACCCTTAAAAACCACAAAAAGCGGGAATTTCTGTTAAAAACTTAAAACATTTCGCCTATTTATATATACCAGCAAATGAAAAATATGAATTTTGATAAATAAAATCAGTTTCAATCATCTAATAACAATTTATACGACGTGTAGTCTTCAAATTGTTAAAATATGACAAATTTCACTTAAAATAGGCATGCTCAACAAAAACATCCATATTCTGTTAGTTTCAATGTTGATCTAGAATGTACATGTAGGGTTCTGACTTTCCACAATTTAAAACGGAATGGTCAGCAATATATTTTGTAAACACTTATATGATGATTTTCACTTTATTTAAATTTTGTCATAAATTTAATCAAATATCCGTTACCATGGCAACGGAAACTTCGAAAATCCGAGAAGTAGTATAAATTTGCTATCCTCACATTTTTTAGATGGTAGAATATAGGTTCTGTCGAATTTGATTAGTATTAATGATATTTATAATAAGAGGGAACTGGTTTTTAGGTTGGTTGGTTGGTGGGTGGGTGGTTGGTTGGTTGGTTGGTATTTTACCACCAAGTCAAGTATATTTCATTTATATCGGGATAAAGATGAAGCGGCAGAATTGTTTATCATCGCAGTGCACACAGTGCAATCTGCTAGGTTCCTTACCATGACATGATCATCGTTTCACACCCCCCCCCCCTCCGAAAACCTGTAGTTTGTATGCCAAGTTCTTGAGTAAAATAAAGTCACTCTTTTATTCCCATGTCGTGGTCAGACCCAGTCGGTGTTCGGACCCAAACTCCCCATATACAACACTAGTACTCTACCGACTAAGCTACAGTATATGTGAAAAATTGAGTGTAAAACGTGTACTTTTGTAATATTCAAACATAAAATGCGCACATAAAAATAACAGAAATATGAAAGATTTAATGAACACAGAATACATGAAACACTTTGCTACAGCTGGTTTTGTCCGATTTCTTAATTGGGAAAAAGTTTAGATCGCTATTTGAAAATTCTATTGGAATGTCATTCTACTAGTAATTAAAATTACCGAATGCTTGACGAAATAACGGTTATGTAGCAGCCTATTTTCAGACTAATGAGTTGAGTTGAGTAATGGTGTTTAACATCCGAGTCAAGAATTTTTCACTTATATCGAGACCTCGCCAGCTATAGACAAAGGTACAGAAATTTTGCCTGTGCGTTGCGCTGAAGGCATTGTACAGCAGGGTTCTTTAGCGTGTCAAGCCCACCGTGACACGGGACCTCGTTTATTTTAAGTTCCCATCCAAAAGAACCGTAATGGCGAGTGCTTGGCCAAAAAAAACAGTCACTACCATCTTTCAAGTCTTGGGTCAGACCCCACGAACCCACGACCTCTCACTTACGGAGCAAGCACTCTACCAACTGAGCTACCACAGTGGTTAAATTTTAGACTAGGTCGGGTAATAGAGAATAAGTGAACACTATATACCATTTGTATTTGACGACAAATTGAAGGTGCATTAGGAGCACAAGTGACACAATGATCTTTCAAAAGAGAATCATCTATCGCGCCTGACTTATACAGCACATTGCAAGTCGTCACCCAAGGTTTGAATTGCAACTGAGACAGATCCTAGTTTGCCAGGTCGCTGGCCATAAATCGGCTGTTTGTGACAACACTTTTTTCTCCAGTAGCCCTGATAATATAAGAATCAAGACTGAAATATATGTCGAAAAATACCCGTTACAGTTTCAAAGGGAACTTTGGAAATATTTGAAAAGTAGTTGATTTCATCGGGACTGGAGATCACTGGAAAAAACACAGGACAGATCCAATACTGACAATGTTTTTTGTATGATTGTCAATAATTAATTGATAGTTAATAAGAGTGGACGGCCGATACCATCAAGCCATAGTACAAGGCACCACCATCTAGCCTTACAAATTCTATCAAGCTATAAAACTTAATGACTACAGGGAATGTTCGTTCTTCTAACGCACCACCAGGGAATAGAACTATAGAACACTTTATCAACAAACAACCGTGGTCTTTAAAATTCAGGCATTTCAGGTGTTAATCCTTGTGTTCCTCAGTACACGACAGTAGACAGTATTCAGTCAGCTGAACAATATTTCATGTATATTTTCATCAATATAAGACAGAAACACCACTGAGAAACTTATTTGCATTGCATACGTTCAAAATATAGGTGATCTTTGTAACAGATTGTCAATACACACTTCTATACTACTGGTTGGAAATCATTGTTTTACTCATTTGTGTCATATTGTCTCACTTATATCGATGCATCACCTGCTATATATCTCTACTTTCAAAGCATTTATGGATTTTATTTTCCTTAGTCTGGAATAAAACTTCATTATTTGTGTCCCAATCTAAAGGATAGAGCTATTTCGAAAATTCTATCTCTGCACTTTTACTTACCGTAGCAGCATGAGAGAGAGAGAGAGAGAGAGAGATTATATCAAGGTAGTTATTTCTTTCTGGTATGGTGGAGAAAACCGAAGCCCTAGAAACCACTTTGTGAACTGACGAACTTTCTCATGCAGTTCTGTGTGAGTGCAGTTCTATTCAAGGTACTGGGACTTCCACATGAAGTGGAAGGAACAATTTAATAAGCTTCAATCTTCCAAGAAGGATTTTAAAAAATACATATTACAATACTGGATATATTGTGGAATTTTAAAAGCATATTTTTTTTACTATATTGACAGTAAAAAGCGTACCATCATCATCATGAATAAGTGTAATACAATGCAATCTTTGCAAAAAATCAAAACAAATCTGATGCATACGGTCTTTGTAACTGAATTTCTTTAGAAACCAATCATTTTTTTGTATTTTTTTTATATTTTGAATAATTGAATATTATCTTTATTATTTTTATTTCTCCGTCAGCTTTAGTAGGAGTTATTGATCAGTAACTTATTTTGTTTTGAACTGAATCGTTTGTAGAATTGTACCTCACAGATATTGTTTTTTGAACTGTAAATATTGCACTTTACGTATATTTCTCGACTTCTGTTTATAAAAAAAGTGTGCCGAGACCAGCAATCATTTCGCAGTCTATATTTATCTAGAATATTTACATTATACTTACACTCATGATGAATACAAAAATATATAATATAAATTTAAAATATAGCTGATACAAATATAAAATAAAACCCGATGCAAGCCCGCGCCGTGCCCCTATATTTTTAGATACACTGTACGGACGTAGTAGAAGACAGTTCTTAGACGCGACAAAGTTTGTGCGCAGGACGTGTAGAGTACATAAATCTATGCCCAGAGTTCAATGATAAAAGTTTTTAAAAAATAGATATGTAGCATATTTTAACACAAATCTTCCAAACTCACTCAATATTTCTGTATATGCTTACAGATGCACAATGAACCACAAAAACTAGCAATGACCCATGACGTTTACTTCTTTGCTGTTTACACAGACCTGCCTGTCGATGCAAAACGTGATGAATAATGAACTGACAAGATCTTTTTTAGTCAACCATGTATAATGAAATAAATTCTTAGATGCATCAACTTTAATATCCAATATTTGATTGTGAAAATAAAAAAAGTTTTCGAAATTGAAAAATTGATTTTGAAAAGACCCCGTAAACATCGATACAAAAAAATCGATCGAGGTTTAGATGTAAAAATTGGTTGAAAATTTTACATCGAATGCACCTGTTGAAGATTTCGAATCGTTAAATTGATATCATGTCTAGAATATAAGTATTTTATATGTGTAAAAACCGGAGAAAAAAAGCTTTCTAACGGCATAGATTTTGTGAATTATATAGTGACTGTTGTAGAATTTTAAATGCTTCAAACTCGACAGTGTGTAAAAATAAAAAAGAATACACGTTTTTGCCGGATGAAGTAAAAACGTCAAAGTGAAACGTTATGAACACAAAAAGTTGTAATTGTTCAGTGTGATAAATTTTATACTATTTATGTCTTTATAACTGATTTCTTTACATAAAACAAACAACCTTTTCCTGCTTTTCATAAAACTCTGATTTTTAACGAAATTAATAAACTATTTCAAAAGTTTGAACGAGTTACCTTTTCTCTAGAAAAAAACTGAGGAAACACAACTCAAAATTTTAATCACATAAAAAATGAAACCGTTCCACAAATTTCAAATAAAAAATTCGAACTGAAGTATTCTTTCTATCAAAAAACCTGAAGAACATTATTTGTAGGTAATGTTCTGTAGTTTCCTTTGATACCAAGTTCATGTCGATTCGTCAATATTTACAATTTTTACATCAAAATATGTACAACACACTGCCTGAAAATCTGGTTGGCGCTCTATGGCGCTTACGGGGGTTAAGGGGTTAAAGGCCACCTCTATACATTTAGGACAATCTGCTTATAAAGGCCAGTAAAACTATCCCAATTTTTCTTTATTCATATTATTTGAACTTGTATATAAAGGTCAATTGCCCATAAAGGCCACTTTTACTGGATCCCTTGGGTGACCTTTATAGACAGGTTTGACTGTATACACTTTCAAGGGAAAACAAAAACAAAACCAAAATCAAGAGTGGAGTGGAGTTAATTGAGTGTCATATTACACTGAAATAAAAATTATACATTTACTTATAACAAAACAATCACTTTTTGGGTGATGAAGGAAACCATAGTACCCAAAGAAAAGTGACCTTCACAAGTGGACCAATAAACTTTCTCACACTAGGAGTTGAGCTGTGTTATCATGTTTTAACCTCAGTCAAGACTCATTTGCTAATATTGAAGTGAACAGTTCAGAGATGATAGAGAAAACCAGAGTACACTGAGAAAACCACTGCAAATTAGCAAGGGACATGACAAACTTTCTTGCACTACAATGTGTAAGAGTGGGATTCAAACTATATCAACTCAGATGATCTGGAATTGAATCATAACCACTATTTCATGGATGCAGCATCATAATCAACTGAACATCCTGTCTTCCAATTTTATGGAACCAATACTTGACAAACTAAGCCCTTACATCCTGACCTAAAGCTGGCACTAAGCCAACTTTGGCTGCGGTGGCCTAATAAATAAGATGTTAGTCTTCAAATCCAAGGTCTCTCACCGCTGTGAGTTCCGAGTCCCGCTCAGACCACATGTAGGAAAGTGAATTTTTCCTGCCAGTGGCCTTTACTGGTTCACCTGGTATCAGTATAATGGAATTGGGGATTGATATGCTTGTCTGCGGCGTACTGACTCTGTGAGCTAGCACGTTTAAGTCGCCATGAGTGCGCGCTAGTACAAGGCAGACCATACAACACATTCGCACTTCACATGCATACACTAAATTGTTAATAGATTAATCCAGAGAATAATAAAATAGTTCTCATAGCAAATAGTTGAAAAATTGCTGATGCGATGTTAAGCTACATTCAACCAACCAAGCCAACTGATCTATTATACTTTAAAATTCTATTATAAATACCTCTTTGATGAAGAAATTAAGTGTAGCACATGCTATAGCTACACCATCATGAGTACTGGTTCCTCGTCCCAACTCATCTAGAATCACCAGAGATCTTGAAGAGGCTCCTGAGATTATTTCTGATGCTTCCTGTAACTCCACCATAAATGTGCTACGACCTTTATAAATCTCGTCTGCTGCTCCCATCCTAGAAATTCAATTGAAAAATTTACCGGTAATTTTACTGAAATCTTGGATTTCATTTCAAAAAATTTCAAACTGGGTCATCAGACCATTGTTATATTTGTCTTTAGTCTTTTTAAAGCCATAGTTAATATCAGCCTCCTCATTTCAAATGGAAATCAACTCTTCACAAAAATACTTTGGAATAGTCAATAAATCAACATGATGTCCAAATCTCATTTTTGTTTTTTATTAATAAAACTCAAGACTGACTGCTACAGACAGATAATCGCTTTAATAAGGCGATTTTCTGTATTCATATTATTTAAAGTGTTGTGAAAACTATGTGCTTGTTTAATCAATTTGTTAGAAAATTTACATAAATTGGTGAACAAAACCATATTATTTTGATTGATTGAATGGGATCTTACATCCCAGTTGAAAATATTTCACTTATATCGAGATGTCAACAGCTATTGGTGAGATGGCAGAATTTTTTACCTTTTCAGTGAGCTCAGAGCAATGTGCAAGCAGGGTTCTTTAATGTGACATGTCTGCTGTAACAATGGACATCTGTCTCTTCCAAACGACCCCACAACTTTCATTTTTAAATGCCAAGTGCTAGGTCAAAGAACAGTCAAAATACCTTTTTTCAAATCTTGGCCAGACCACAGCTGAGGTTCACACCCACAACCTCCCACATACGAACAAGCACTCTACTGACTAATCAACCATAGTGATGATTAAATTGACATCGCTATTAATTCAGATAAATCTGTATATATAGTTATATGGCCATTTACCTGGTATGTATTGCATCAAGTATTCCTAGTCTAGCAGATTGAGCTGGTACATAGGATCCTATCTGTGCTAACACAGCTATAAGTGCTACCTGTTTAATATAAGAACTCTTCCCTCCCATATTTGGTCCAGTGATAATCATCACCCTCTCTCTATCACTCTGTAATAAACAATCAATATTAAATAACAATGATTGGAGTTTTATCCCCAAGTCAAGAAATTTTCACTTATATCAAGGCGGTCAGTTCATGGATGGTGGAGGAAACTGGAGAAAAACCACCCACCTTAAGCAAACTGACAAACTTTCTTGCACAAGAAATTTGTACCGAGTGGGATTCGAACATACTTGATGAGAGGTGCTGTGGTCCTTAAGGATGTGCTATAAACCACTTAGCCACCAAGTTATCAAATAACATTGACCTGCCTCCCAAATTTAACCCAGTGATAATCAATATTGAAAATGTTATTTTACTATTAAGCAAGTCTAGACTTATCAAGGCCCTCAAAAAGTTTTATGGCTGTCATGCCAGGATATATTTGGTGCTGCATAGTTCTATATTATTTTACGGTATTCTTAATTTTGTTTTCACATGTGGTTTACATACCCATTTTGAAAAAAATAGTCTGACCAATCTCTTACTTTTATTATATATCATTAAATACTACTATGGGAGGGAGGGGGGGGGGTGGGGTGGGGGTCCAAAAACTAGTAATTCCATAAACTCAAGCCCTTATGAATAAACTAGAACTGTCTCCTGAGAGCCAAATACCCCGCCCCCAAAATTGATAGTATTCCTGCAACCTTGACCTTTTGGATATGACCTTGGATCAAGGTCATGACACACTTTTGGACCATGAAGATTATTCATGTGAAGTTTCAGGAGAGTCATCCAAAGCATTGATGAGATATGGCCCGAACACAATTTTACACTGACAGACGGACAGACAGACATGGTGATTCCTATATATCCCTCATCTCTCCTCTAACTAGTTTGCAGGGGGGGGGGGTAAGACAATTAGTTTGCGGAGGGTATAATGACACACTCAGCAAAGCGGCAATATGTTTTAATGTTTCAGCTACATAAATTATAATCATGTACAAAATTTACTCACAGATAGTTTGGTGTCATTAGGTACAAACTGGTTATGTTCACCAAGAAGCTGATCTATCACGGGATGTCTGCCCTCTTCTATGTAAATAACCACATCAGTGTCTGAGATTTCTGGTCTGGAAAATGTTATAAATACAAAAGTTGTTAAGAAACTGTGAGGATATCAGTCAAAGACTTGACAATTTAATTACCGGCACTTGCTCTTCCAGAAACAACAGACACAATGTAATACAGTAAAACCTCAATTCATCGCCACAATTTGTTCAGTCAAATTTCGGCGTTATAAAGGGGTTTGGCAATAAATCGAGGGAGGCCCATAAAGAAAAAACATAAACAAAATGGATTTTGGGACTTCAAAATAGTGTGGCAATAAGCGAGGTGGCAAAGTTATTGAGGGGAATTATAACGTGGTTTTACTGTACTGTATAATGCTTATCATTCGCTGTAGTTTTATTTTTGCTATATTCACGGTCTATTGCATTCTTTTGAAAATAAAACTGCCACGAAAATACAGTGTTTAAACATGTTAAAGGCATTCAGTAAATGTTTCAGGTTCACAACCACTTCCTTCCCTTTAATCAGATAAGTTTGCGAATATTTGACATTGCGAATACACTGGGCATTGTCAAACCGTGAAAATTTGACACCGCAAAAATAAAGCAATATACTGTAGGTTAAAAAAACTTTGTCAATTCACTTACTGAAGGTTGATGATTTTCTCTAGACACTCCAGTTTCCTCTACCATCCACGAACTGACTGCTTTCATAGGAGTGAAATAATCTTGATTGGGGAATAAAACTTCATTACTTCACTCTAATTTACTCACCGGAACCTTCATCAGCATGCATTTAATGGGTCTTTACATTCAGGACTGAGATTAATTACTTTATCTATTTTTGAGATACAAAAATTATGGTGCAAACATCCAAAATTTAACCATATCTAGTTCTTACTTGCAATATCCATTGTGTTTTGCTGTTTCAGCCAATGAAAACAGACAATCTAGTGTTGCTAAGTGATGTATAGCTTTCTTGTATCTTTGATAATTTTCTCCAAACCAACTAAATAAAAGAGAAGAAAAATAAGCTAAGCACAATGTGTGACAAAAATATGAATTTAGACTGTAAAAGCTCTGTGGTCTGTATACAATGTATTTAAAGTGTCAATTTCTGTATGAACATCTTTCCTACCACTGACATTAATTTTCGATGAAAGGTTAAAGTGTAAATAGTCCCGTAATGGCGTATGAAGGGTAATAATGCACAAACTCTACAAATAGTTCCAAATTGATATTTCTAATTCAACGTCTTTGTTTCCATCTTGTACTCTTTGAAAATCACTATTTGCAAAACGAACACTTACATAATTGTAAATATATGAATTGACATTTGTTCTTTATTCGTTTATCAAAGTATGAACTGATATAGCAGACTGGGGCAAGTCAACCTGAGCTTAATTATTTTATCTATTTTTGAGATTCAAAAATTATGGTGCAAACACCCCAAGTTGAATCATATTTAGGTCTTATTTGTAAATCCATTGTGTTTTGCTGTTTCAGCCAATGAAAACAGACAATTCTAGTGTTACTAATTAGACTACTTGGCCAACAAGGTCCCAAAAAAAGAGAGTATTTTTTTTCTCCAAAAATTAAGACAAAACAATTGTTTTTAAGTTAGTCATTTTAGGTCTGACATAATTAAGACAAAACAATTGTCTTAGTCATTTTAGGTCTGACATCAAACTATGGAAATACTTCCATAAACAAATGTTTCATATGACACCTTTGAATCCTTAAATAACATTTATGAGTACTCACTCCAAGAATGTCATCCAGGCTTGATTAGCATCAATTACAAGCTGTTCTCTAAGTTGATTCAAGACTTTACATTTCTCTACTATAAACGGGGTGTGAAATCTACTTAGTACTTTAGTACTGAAAATAAAAAAAGTCACACATTTTACTAGTTTTAGTTCAATCAGTCAAAGCTTACAGCAATTTAACAAGAGCATCACTAAACGGATATGATATGCAGTTTACAGTTTTGCCAATTAACTGTTGGTATAGATCACAAAAAATATGATTAAAATTTCAATGGGGCACAACTCTGATAAATTTGAAAAGAGTTATCTCCTCTTTTGGCACATACAATGCCATATCTTAGTAAGCATGTATATCAAGTCTAGTAAACATTTTTCAAGTGATGGAGAGGAACGATGGACAGAGCAACAGACAGAGTGCATTACTATATCCCTTCACTGATTTCTCACTGGGGATTTAAAAGAGGTCAGTTGTCATTGGGCTGTTTCAACTCAGTCATGGCGAGTGACCAAATGTTTTATCTGATACCTGGTCATATGTCTCTGAAGTGATCAAAATTACAAATGATCAAAACTGTGTGTACCTAGAAATTTTCTGCCAATCATTTGGTACTAAGCTCAGCTGAGTGTTTTTTACTTCAACCAAAAACTGAAAATTAGAAAAAAATCCATAAAGATGAATAATAGATGTATCGCTTGGCTACATATTCAGTCAATTATGTTTACAATGGATGCCCATGCCAATGATATTCAGATACAAGTAAGTGACCATTATGGTAGTTCAGTCAGTAGAGTGTTTGCTTTATATGTGGGAGGTTGGGGTTTTGGACCTTGACTAGGGTCCGATAAGTAGTTACTGTTTTTCACCAAGCATTCAGCATTTAGAAATATAAGTCACAAGGTCCTTTTGAAGAGACCTTAAAAACTGATGCTCTATGGCATGATAGGCATGACATGCTAAAAAACCTTCCCTGCACATTGTCCTGAATGCACTGTAAAGGTAAACATTTATGTCACTTCACATATAGCTGCTGGTTTCTTGATACAAGTCTTAAATTGAATATTCCTGACATCCGAATATAACTGAAACAAGTAAATACAGTGAATTAGAATTCCCCGCCAGTGGTTTCTTTTTTACGATTTGCACTTATGTTAAAAGGGCAATAACTCCCAGAACAATGGACAAACCAACAAGGGTTAATATTATGCGAATCTTCTATCAATGTTAATGCTTTGTAACAAGTTTCATGATATAGTGCTTCATAATTTTGGAGAATTTGCAACGAACGGAAGGAAACTCGAATTTAATATCCCCCTCTTTCTTCCAAAGGTGGGGATAATAATCTGGGTGTAAAACACCATTCTAAGCCAAACTACTCACATAATTTCTTGTCTTACCTCAGTTCCTAAGACTGTAACATAATCTAGAGATGGCTAAGCTGTATTCTAATTTCTCGTCGATGTGTCTGCAGCTCTTCTATAACTTCACTTATTAATTTGTTACGTTTTACAATATCAGGGAACTGGCTGACATCATTAAACAGAACCGTTTTATCATTTTCCCTGTTGTAAAAAAATAGAAATGGTTTTAAAATTTAATACAGAGTTTAAACTCAATGTTCTAAAATAAAAGAATTGCAATTGAATAGCATAAACTGGTGGTATAGTAAAACCTTCTTGTATTGCACTATGATAACTTTTAATACTGCACTTATCGCGGCCACTATGGAAGCTCAGTTGGTAGAGTGCTCGCTCCTTAAGTGGTTGGTCGTGCGTTCAAACCCTGACCAGGTCTGACCCGGCTTGAAAGTGGGTAGTGACTGTTCTTTCTCCCAACACTCAGCATTATGAAATGAAAGTCATGGATCAGAACTTAAAATAAGTGAGGTCCTGTGTCACGGTAATGTGGCATGATAATGGCTGTATAATGCCACCAGTGCAACACACAGGCAAAATTTCTAGCTGGCAATGTCTCGATATAAGTGAAATATTCTTGACAGGGACATTAAACACATTAAACACCATTACCTAACTCAACTTATTGCTACAGTATTTTGAAGTCCTAAAATCTAATTAGGTATGTTTCTTTTAGTGGCCATCAATATATCACCAAAACCCCTTTTCAATGACAAAATCTGACAGAACAATTAGTGGCAATAAACTGAGGATTCTAGATTACATGTTCCTTTAACACAATTTTGATTACACATGTGGCAGTGTAGCAAGCTAAACAGGAGATGTTTACCCTCCCTGAGCACCTGGTCTCACTTCCCTGGTGGAAGTTCACGTGTCTAACCTGACTTGTCAGTTTCGAAGTTTTTATTGTAAGTTCCGAAGTTTTACTTTGCTTCTGGATTGTGATTTGGACATGGATTAGTATGTTTGTTTTTGATTATCACAAAATACGTAAGAAGATATGATCAAGATAAAATATCTTGCTTTTTTTTCACTGTACAGGTAGCTAGCTAGACTGGAAGGTCTCACCCATAGCACTCTGCCTCCGTAGCTAGCTAAACTGGAAGGGGGGTTCACCCATAGCACTCTGCCTCCATTTCCTGCTGGAAGTTCACAAGATAAACTTAATTTGCCAGTTGTTTTCAAAGTGTTACTTTCTTTTAGGATTGTGATTTGGACATGGACTTGTAAGTTTGTGCTTGATTAGAATATACAGGTACAGAGATGTGCAAAAAGTATTTGATCACTTTGTAAAATCCTTTTTTATTTGATATAAAACCATATTTTTAAAAAAATCCTTCAAGTTTGTTTCTTGAGCAATTTTTATAAATTTTCACTGATAAACCCAAAACTAGTTGTAGTTTCTTTCAATAATTTTCAAAATATTGTGCGTCTTATAACATTCAAGGAAAAATAAGATGACCAGCATGGTAAATTTTTAACTGCCATGTGAAGCATGATTATATAGTAGATTTCAATTTTTTCAAAATATGTTGAATTTAAAATGTTTATCTATTAAATACAAAGGAAATCTCTATTCTAATTATTTTTAAGAAAACCTTATTTTACATTTAACAATCTTGGAAATTGACAAGAAATAAATTTGATATTAAAAAAAAAAAATATATAGTTTTATATGAAATAAAGAAGGATTTTACATAGTTTTATATGAAATAAAGAAGGATTTTACAAGGTGACGGAATACTTTTTCCACATTTTTGTACATTGTAAATTACCTTGCTGCTTTCTCATTTAGTTTCCCACTGAAGACACTGACATCCTCCAACAACTCAGGAACGTTTGTCAGGATCGTTTTCAAAAGGTCAGAGGTCATATGATCAGCAACAGCTTCACTGTGAACTTTGAACTCTTGTGACATGCTGGCTAAGGATTTACTAACACAGTAAAATTCATGAGTGCTGCACTGAAATATACATGTATAAGAAAACATCAAGTAGGAATGTAATGAAATGGAATAATTTTACATTTTAGAACTGTTATTTCCAATGGTAACAGAATTGCTTACAAAGACACTGTGGAACTACAATTGACGGATCGCCGGCCACGCCTACTATGTTCCGACAAAGGCTCAGCATGCTTGAATTATGCACAAAAAGAATGAAAACTCAGCCTGAATTGTGTCATCTAATTATGTCACTGACAATAGAATGTGATTAGTTGTCGTGATGCTGCTTTGGTACCATTATGGCGGCCTGAGTCGGAACATCAAAGGCGTGAAGGGTGATATGTCAATTTCCATTGCCTATGGAGATGAGATGAGTTGAGAAATGGTGTTTTTTACGTCCCAGTCAAGAATTTTTCACTTATATGGAGATGTCGATGTTGACTGGGACGTTAAACACCATTACGCAACTCAAGTCTTCAACAAAAGATTACAAACTTGATTTACCTACCTTTTTGTGATATACAGAACACAACCCTTTCTCTAAATCTGGAGTCTTGGCCAGCAGTCCTCTTAGTTTACATACATTATCAGAACACTGACCATCAATCAATTCTGTCACTGCATTCTGCCTCTGTCTTATTTCACTGGAAAATAAAAGAGTCTAATTTGTTTTAGGTATTATTATAGAAATTAAGACAGGCTCCCCTCTACATTTATATTGCTAAATTTAACGGCTTAAATTTCTGGTTTCTTGACCTACATATACAGATATAGGTCAGGGACCAGCAGATTTTCCATCTGTCCCAATGCATTTTTACATTTATGTTTTATGGAATTTTAAAGAAGATTGTGCATACTTATGTAATAAGAAAGAGAAAAAAATGCAGGGTCAGTCCGGGCATTGAACCCTGGAGCTCCCACAGTATAAGCCAGTGCTCTACCACTGAGCTACCCAGATGTTTATAACGAAGCCCTTGAGATTCTATTTTTAACTTTGTTATAAAGCAACTTCCTTATATTGTTATAAATAGACTTATATAAAGAAACAGTCAGGCCTAATATTTGACTCTCTATTAGTTGTTAGCGTGTTCATCATATTCATGTTTTACTGTACCCTGAAATATAGGAATTTATTTTGAAAGAATTTCTCAGAAATTAGTATCTTTTGGCGATACCAAGAATGAAAACTGACATTACCTAACAGACAATAAAGAAACATACATGTAATTTTTTTAAAGGGTGGGATGATTGTACCCTTCTGGTAATAATAAATCACCTAGCAGACAATAAAGGTTGTGTCAGCCATGATCGAAGTAGCCGTCCACCATATTTTGTAACAGTCTGATTGAACACAGAAAACAAGGATCCTTTCTCCCGTCCATCTGTCTGGTTGTTAAATATTTCTAAATTTCTGATTGTATTTCCACTCAACTGCATGTACTCAGATTTTGTAGAAAACTGGGTAAAATTGCTGAAAATATTGAAAATATTCAATACATATATTTGCACTTAAAATTATGAAATTAAATACAGCAGAAATTACTGTGATTTTGTAGAAATGCTAAAACTAATGCAAACATCAACACCACGAAATAAATGTACTGTTTTTACTTGCAAGAAGAGTTTTACATTAATTCTCTCCTCAATACATGTAATACAGGCACTAATACATGAAGATGCACAAATTGTCTGCTCATTTTAACTAGCAACTGGCTGAGGTCAAAACCCAAAGTTGTAAGACACAATGGGTTTAAATGCAAATGCCTTTAGTCAAAAACTTGACCACCATGACCCTACTAGCCTGAAAAGTCTTTAGATTTGGGACAAATTAACAAGCAAATTCAGTGAATTAGCATCCCCCACCACCAGGTTCTTTTTATTTATTTATTTTTTTAATTTTTTAATTTTTTTGTGATTTGCGCTAGTGTTCAAAGGGCCATAACTTTGATGAACATGAGCAAACAATCTCGGGTTAATGATCTGGGCATCTCCTATCCATGTTGATACATTGCACCAAGTTCATGAAACAGTGCTTCATAGTTTTGGAGAATTTTGACGAATTAGTGCAGACAAGAATTTTGGACTTTCTTTGATATTTAAAAACTGTTCTGGACTTTAATTCAAATTCTGGACTTACCATGTTAATTTCAGTATTGCCTTTGGACTTACCATGTTAATTTCAGTACTGCCTCTGGACTTACCATGTTAATTTCAGTACTGCCTCTGGACTTACCATGTTAATTTCAGTACTTTATCTAGGTTAAAGTCTTTAAGATATACAATAACAGCAGCTAGACAACTGATTACAAGTCTGGGTAAATTAACTATCTCTTGTAATAAAACTTGATCATCTGAAATAAACCACAAAATGAAAGAAATGGTATAATATGTCTAATTTATTAATGTATAACACACAAAAAATACAAATGTAAAAACTAAATTTTTTTTCAAAAGTGGGTTGGAGTAACAGTGTTGTATGTCACAGTCAAGATTCTTTAGCTTATATTGAGGCAGTCACTTCTGGAATAGTGAAAGAAATCAGAGTAGCTGAAAACTAGAACTCTGAGACTCTCTTGAGAGCCAAATACCCCCGCCCCAACATTTTAATGTTTTCCAACAACCTTGACCTTTCTGATATTACCTTGGTTCAAGGTCAAAACACAATTTTGGACCATGAAGATTATTTATGTGAAGTGAAGTTTTATGATAGTCGTTCAAAGCATTGATGAGATATGGCCATGACACGATTTTACACAGACAGACAGAGACATGGGGATTCCTATATACCCCCCCCCCCCTAAAACTAGTTTGCAGGGGTATAAAATCCATTGACCTTGGGCTAGTGACCTGGAAAACCAAAGATCACACTAGGATTTACCTCAGTTGGAATCGAATCTCGATAGTGAGAGGCACGGTGTGTGCTTAAGACCCAGTCGGTCACAGAGGCTCTTACATACTACGGTAATATAATGGAATTCGCCACTATACCACATAATCAATACCCCTTCACAATTGTGCTGAACAATTTGGTTAACATTAATGCACAAATTCTAAGAATAACGCCCTTTTTACAATAAAACGTCATCTCATGCAATTCCATGTCCATTGAAAAAAATGTTTCGCACAAACATTAGAGGGTATCACGTGGTACAACGGCGAACCCATTGAGGGAAACTCAGCAAAGTTGAGTTTATTACCTGTACTTGAGTCTTCCTTGGTGTAAAATTCGGACACAATATTAAAAGCTTGGTTGTAATCAAAATATTTATCTTCTATTTTATCTACCCTGATCCTGTCATCATCTGTAACACTGTAACACATAAATTACATCCTATACAGTAAAACCTTGTTATAATGCCCCTCAATAACTTTGCCAAATTGCTTATCTCAACAGCATTTTGAAGTCTCATAGTCTATTTTTTTAATATTTTTCATTATAAATCTCTCTCAATTTATTGCCATTTACCCCCTATATACAGTACAGACCTGTCAAAACAAAAAAGAGCAAAAGCTCAGTTGCCAAGTGGCAGATATGGGTAGCTAGTGCATGGCCAAACAAAGGCAAAAAGATTCAAAGCAGCTGTTCAAATATAGCTAAAGCAGAGCTGCCAACCCATTTCAAACACTTTCATCATGTTCAGGGAGTTTGCAATTTGTTTCATGGAGGTTTAATTCATGACATTCTATTAATCAACTTACTCCCACAGTGTTCTAGAAGGGTGCGGTGGCCTAATGGATAAGACGTCAGTCTTCAAATCCAGGGTCTCTCACAATTGTGAGTTCGAGTCCCGCTCGGACCACATGTGGGAAAGTGAATTTTTCTTACCGTTGGCCTTTACTGATTCACCTGGTATCAGTATAATGGATTGGGGGAGTGGTACGCTTGTCTGCCGCATACTGACTCTGTGAGCTAGCATGGTAAAGTCGTCCTGAGTGTGCGCTAGTACAAGGCAGACCATACAACACACTAGCACTTCCCATGCATACACAAAATTGTTCATAGATTAATCCATAGAGATTAATTAAATAGTTCTCGTCGTGAATAGCTGAAAAATTGCTGATGCGACGTTAAGCAACATTCAACCAACCAACCAACCAACCAACCCACAGTGTTCTCCACTGACAACATTATTATTCAATACAATTGTTTATCGATTATGAGGGAGTAATGGCTGTTCCTGGTTAAACTAATTTAAGGACTCAATCAAATAAGAAACGAAAGGAACAAAGTTTCCATTACAGATTCATTAAAAAAAACAAAAAACAAATTTTTTTGCAGTTTTGTTTATAATACCATGGTTACCTCAGTGAAACAATGTCCTGTATAAGTCTATCTGTTTTCTCTGTAAGGGTATGTGGGGTTATCATCTCCACTGGCTGAATGTGTGATATTCTTGTCTCCAGCTCACTTCTCATAACATTGTCATCAAAACAATCATAGATTACATCTCCTGTTGCTGGCTGAACTGCCTAAAATATTCAAATAAACAAGTACAGTAAAACCTTGTCAACTTTACTACCTGGCTTATTGCCATTTTATATTATTATAAACCTACCTCGATTTATTGCTAAGCTCTTTTATGATACCAAATAGTAGAGATAAATTAAGGGTTTACTTTACATTGAAATCAGAACTGTCTCTTGAGGGCAATATATTCCTGCCCTTACATTTGATGTTTTTCTGTGTCTTTTACCTTTCACAAGATCAGAACCGCCACGCTAAATGTCAGATATCTGATGTTGCAAAAATGTCCACTCATGAAAATAACCATGTTTATAGTATCTGATGTTTTGTTAAAATTGTAAATATAATAATTATTGACATATTGTTCTGTGCAATTAATGATATAATTAACAACAGTGAAGTCCACACAAATATAGTATACCGGTACTAGCAATCTTTTTAAAAATACTACATGAAATGGCCTCTTAATCATTTTACTCTCAAATGAACTGATTGATTTTATATACATCATATTTATGTACTACCTACCAATAAACCTATAGTATGTTTTCCATCAGGTTTTTCTATACTTTCCTCAAACACACACATCAAATACGAACTATACGCTGAAGCAGAAGTTGTCTCCCCTGAAGAATCTTCAATGCCCGAGAGAGGATCTACATGTAACTTCATTAAGGAACAACACAAACAATAATCTATAGTTCAAAGACAAATTTGAAATGTCTAATTAAGCACAAAGATACCAATACATGTTCAAATATAAATATTAAAAGCAAAAGTAAAAACTTTCAGAACTGGCAAATTAAGTTAAACATGTGAACTTCTAACAGGGAAGTGAGGCTGTGTGCTCCATTATGGTAAGCACCTTTTATCTATGTAGCTATAGATGCCACATGTATGAAATCAAAACTGAAAATGAAAAAAACATGGAACTCAGATAATTGACAGGAGAAATGGCATTTTCTGCCCCAGTCAAAAATATTTTTTTTTCACTTAAACTGAGTTGGCTAGTTCTGGGATGGTAGAGGAAACAGAAGTGTAGTAAATCAACCTACTTGTACACATGTCTTCTACAAGAGAACAAGATACTGATGACATTTGTTACCATGTAATAAATTGTCAACTAAGGAAAATACTGATCAGCTTCTAATTTCCAGTCTAACAGAATTTTGAAGATAAACAACAGAACTTTCATTTTTCAAACATGCTTTCCTTAAATACTAAAAAATAAGTTTAAAGCCAGACCAATTGTTACAAATATGTTATAATTATATATACAATGCAAAGCTGCCAACCCTATCTTGTGTAATTCTGACCGAAATCCGACCCTGTCTAAGTGCATCCCTCCCAAAAGAATTGAAAATCAGATAAAAAAAATATATGATGCGTTGTCATGTGATATCTTAAGGAAAATGGATACAGTATAATGTGGGTTAAGGGTCAGTTGGCAGCTCTGACAATGAAGTGGAGTTATGGTATTTTATGTACCAGTCAAGAGCATTCCACTGATATCAAGAAAGTCAGTTCAGGAATGGTGGAAAGAACAGGAAACCAGAGTGCTTTAAAAATATCAATGATTTAGCATGTGAATCTGACACAAAACAAGCTTGCTAAATCGCCAACACTAGGGTCTGAGAGAAAAGGAGTTGAGAGGTTCTGTGATCCATAAGATGGTGATTTAGACTCTCCAACACCAAGCCCTTCCCATCCCAACCCAATTATATGTGAACCTACCATGCATTTCAAATTGTAAAAGTTGTGACTCTTTAATTATATATGACAAAGGATATCTTCTCCTATAAGTGTAGATTTTGTGTAAATTGCTGACAGCTTCCGTGTAAATGGAGCACTTCTGTTATCACCTGCTGCCTTTAATGCTGCTGTCTCTGTCTGCTTCACAACTCCAACCTGATACATAACATAGTTTAAAATTAAGCATACAATAAATCTTCAGTTCATCGGCAAATGTGTTTAGTCAAATTTTGGAGTTACAAAATGCTTTGAGGTGATATATTGAGACTCAAATAAACAGTGTGGCTTGTTCTTGCAACTTAACTTTTTACATTTTTGCCAACATATCTGTAAGAATAATGGATAGATTTGGGACAGTAGCTTTTCTACCTTTCTGTAACACGTTGTAACACAGGCATACAGCTACTCATAGCCAGTCATGGCCACACTGGAAGAGATTATTTTGACTGGTGCTAATGCCAAAGAGTTGAGTGAAAATAATGATGATTTTTATCCCAGTCAGAGTTCAAGGCAGTTAGTTCTGAGATGGTGGAGGAAACCAGAGTACCCAAAGAAAACCACCAACCTTCAACAAGCCAACTAGCAAATTTTTTCAAAGTTTCAGTCCAAGTGAGATTTAAACCTAGACAATGAGAGTTACTGTGATGTGCAAGTTAGCACTTTAGATCACTTGGTCAGCAAGGCCCCCGCTAGCACCAAAAGGAATAATACTAAGAATTGAGCACTGCACTATAGAGTTGAGTTGTGTAATGGTGTTTAATGTCCCAGTCAAGAATATTTCACTTATATCGAGATGTCACCATCTATAGGCAAAGTCACAGAAATTTTGCCTGTGCGTTGCACTGACGGCATTATACATGTGACAAGCCTACCATGACCCAGGAGTGACCAGGACCTCGTTTATTTAAAGTTCCCATCCAAAAGAACTGTGATTTTCCTTTTGTAAGGTGGAGAACTTGGTGAAAATACAGACACTATCCACTTTCAAGTCTTAGGTCACCCCAAGTCGAGATTCAAACCTACAACCTCCAACTTACAAAGCAAGCACCAACTAAGCTACCAAAGTGGTCTGCACTTTACAGAAGTAAGAAACCAACCTTATAACCAGCTGACACAAGTCTGCGTACGTGAACAAATAATCTGTGTGTAGGTATACTGGCAGTCATAAAGTTGTGATCTTCATGGCAAAATATCTTTAACACTTTTGCAGCAATCTGAAATCATTATAAAAATTAATTGCTAAATAACATACATGTACCTTAAAAATAGCAGGGATGAACCCAATACTTGCATGTTGAAGGTTTATTAGATCAACTTTGAACGCAGGCAAAGAACTGGCATCACCATCTTACAAGACAAACCTGTCCTATAGCCCACCTACCTAACAAAACCCACCAATCATACAAAACCTACCTGTATTATAACACCCACCTGTAGCCTACCCGTCTTATAACATCCACCTGTCATACAAAACCAACCTGTCTTATAACATCCACTTGTCTTATAACACCCACCTGTCATACAAAACTCACCTGTCTTATAACATCCACCTGCCATACAAAACCAACCTGTCATACAATACCCATCTGTCTTATAACACCAACCTGTCTTATAACATTCACTTGTCATACAAAACCCATCTGTCTTATACATCCACCTGTCTTATAACATCCACCTGTCATACAAACCTACCTGTCATACAAAACCCATCTGTCTTATAACTCCCACCTGTTTTACAAAACCCATCTGTCTTATAAAACCAACCCATCTTACAAAACCCACCTGTCTAATAAAATATAACAGAAAGTAATTCATAAGACCATGTTAAATAAAATGCTACTATGTTTTATTATTAATTTTCTATTTGTGTCATCAATCTCTGAAAAATGTACAGTTAGATCAAAAGCTTATCAAACTTGGTGAGCACACTTCAGGTCTCAAACCTAAATCCCTACATTCTTTGTAGCAGGGTCATTATAAACAATAAGTTCTATCCTTGTTTTAGATTGGCTCACTTAATCTAACCTGGAATACTATTGGTTCAATTTTGAAATTCTTTGTTTGTTTCATTTTTCTGAAGGAATTTTTCAGTGTGACAGTGTGAGCAGAACTGAAGGTAGATAGTCTGCCTATTTTGGACAAAGATTTGCAGTTGAAAAGCTCAAAGAAAGAAATAAAAAGGTAAGAGTATTTTTCTATTTCAGCTAATTCAGGGATTTGGAAATTTCTGTATAAAATTTGTTTTTTTTTTTTGTCATTTTGTCAGTTTGAAAAAAGAGATGGGGAGGAAGAGGGGTTGACTGTGAATCTTGAAAGGGGGATTGTGATATTTTAAAACTTTGTCTGATTTAAATTCCAGATTTATATTGTATAGTTGATGTAAATTATCATCTAAGTGTAGTTGACCAAATTCCGTAGGAGTCTGAGTAGCTATTTGTAATCGACCAAGCTCTGTAGGTGTCTGAGTAGCTATTTGTAATCGACCAAGCTCTGTAGGTGTCTGAGTAGCTATTTGTAATCGACCAAGCTCTGTAGGTGTCTGGGTAGCTATGTGTAGTTGACCAAGCTCCATAGGTGTCTGGGTAGCTAAGTCAGTAGAGCACCCCAACTACCGGTAGTATTGAGAAGTTCCCAGATTTGAGTCCTGGTTTGGCCACTTCATTTTTTCTCTTTTCAGTTACATTTGGGGGCTCATCCCACCCTGAAAAGTGGCTCACTAACAGGTTGATCATAGGTTAGAGGCATTTGTTTTTGATTCGAGCTAGTTAGAAAAGGGGGGCTGAACTGTGGCAGACTATGATGGATAGGAGGCTAGTTAGCTCAGTGGGTAGAGCATCTCACTAGTATTAGGAAGGTCTTAGGTTAAAGTCCTGGCCCCAGTTGTTCCAAGCTGGATTTATTAAGTCAGTGATTAACACGAATTTAAAACACCAATAAAACTTAACATATCATTATTGAATCAAAAGTTTTAAGACATTTTGTTTCAATTTGATGAACTTCTATTCACTTTTTCGAGTTTTAAACAAAATATTCACAAAATATTTGATATAATGCAAAAAACAAATTTTGACTAATCAACTGATTAAACTAATCATAATCAAGCTTCGAACAACTGGGCACTGGTTTGGCTGCTGATTAGTTTTATTTCCTGCTTCTTGTCTTATTAAAGGAAATATTTAGGCCATACCAAAAATTACTATAACAATATTAGGTTATTTTTTGTGTTTTTATTTGAGTTTAGGTTGATTCCAGCTTAATCCTTAGGGTTTAATTTTAAATACTTTGTCTGGTGTTTTGATTAGAAGCTGTTTGACCTGTAATTACTATTTATAACATTATAATGTAATAATAACTGACTTCTAGTTTTAAACAGTCTAGACAGTTGCTATTTATGTAAAAGCCTAAGACCCTATAGAACCACTAGCCCCAGTTTCAAAATCATTTCTTAACTAAGACTTTCTAGGAAAATTGGAACTATGTATAAACATTTTGCATATAACTAATACAAATGTTATAATCTTGAATTGATTTCCAAAATAACACCTTAAATTCATTCTTTAATATCAATTAACAAAATTATTATGGTATTAAATTTACCAGATTTAAATTAAAGAAAATCTTACTTAATGATTGTAAAACTGAGACCAAAAATCATACAGAGAGAACTTATAAATCTAACAGTATTGTTAATACTGTCACATCAGGACCCAGCTGTTCAAAGTTTGATTAGCTTAATCAATGATTAACACAGATTTAAAATATCAATACAAATCATCATATCACTATCAAATCCATAGATTTATAGCTATGTACTTCAATTTGTTTACATTTTATTCACTTCCAACATTTTCAACATTAATTTCACAACAGATTTGAAATTATGCATATCTAAATTTTGACTAATCAATTGATTAAACTAATCAGTATCTGGCTACGAACAACTAACCCCTGGTCTTTTTCAAGTCTTAATTTGTCTGATAAAGTGCAGAGATGTGATTTGTAGTTTTGGCTGGTTTATTTAATTTTTTCATGTTATTTGTACTTGGTCATTTACACCATATCACAACTACTGCATATCAAGTTAGTAAATGTTCAACTACTGCAATTAGTACAAGTCAGTACATGTACATCTAGTAGGAACTCTTACCTATTAGGCCAATGCAATTTGGGGCAGGTGGGAGGGTTTTATTTTTTATATATTATTTTTTACATGTGTTTTAAAAGTGTTGTTTTTTTAAATTAAAGATTGTATTGCACATATAAAAGTTAGTGTAAAAGATGGAAAACTGTATTATTATTATACCTATCATTGAAAAAATCCTAGAACAAACAAATACGCCCAGGATGGAAAACAAAAATAAAATGACTTGGGGCAGACATTTTCGACGGGGCGGGCAGGGATGAGAATCTACCAATTAAGTTGAATTGGCCTTACTGTATAGTTACTTTTATTTACTTGGGATTTAATTTTGCTATACATGTATTTACTGTTTGACTTTATAACCTACTAAATACAAAGTGAATATTTTCATGTAGCAATCATTAATCATAGACAGAGATAATCCGTACAGAAAATTGTTAACACTGTCCACTGCATCGCAAAATTAAGTTCAAGTGTCTGAACCACAAAATTTTATTCCCTGCAGAATTAACAACTACTGTAAAGGGAATTATTATTTCGCGGGGTGAAAATTTCGTGATTTCTAAAATCTGACATTTCGCGTGGGTGTAATTTCCGCGTTACTGATATAAGTGGGTGTATATTATGATATATAAATCTGTATAGTTGTCATTTTTGTGTGGGTAAAAATTTTGCCTACTGTGCTTAATGTAAGGTTCCTGGTCCAAAAAATCTTTTAACTCATTAGTGTTTTGGAAAGACTTCCATTTGTATCCTTCACTAATTATATTAATATTTTAATTTTAACTTAAAAAGCCTTTCAAATGATGGAAATTTCTATGGAAAATTATTTTTAAATTTGTTACATGGATGGGGAATAAAAAAGGAAGTCTTAACGTGTTTATTAAGGTTTTAGTGTCATTCAGAAATGAGATAACAAGATTCAACACTCCCACCACCACACCCCCATCCTCTACCACTAAGTCACCAGTTCACACAAGGTTTATCCTGGAACAATGCACAGCCCTATTTAAAGACATATCACACAGTAACTCTGGGGTTTGAATCAATGACTCTAGAATAATAAGTCTGCACCTTTGATCACATGATCATCTGTTTTCAATCTGGCCTTATTCAGTTAAAGCAGTACACATATTGGGAAAATAACTTCCCATCTTATTAACCAATGTCTGTCCTAGATATGGACTCATGATAAGCTAGCTATTTGGTTTACATTATTAGCCATGATAAGCTGGCTATTTGTTTTACATTATTACGAGGGGAGGTCAAAAAGTTCATAGAACGGGGTATATATTGCCGCAACAAACCATACATTTTATTAATGTTTTTCAATATAGTCCCAATTTACCCCAATGCACTTAGCCCACTTTTCTTTCAGACTGTCTATACCTTTGAAATAGAAGTCTTCCGTTTGGTCCTGAAACCATGCCTCGGTGGCAGCCTTAAGTCCATCATCATCGGGAAATCCGATTCCCCGTAAATGGGATTTCAAATTTCTAAATAGGAAATTATCACTGGGTGCCAAATCGGGACTGTAGGGTGGGTGATTAAGTTGTTCGAACTTGCATTCATGAATCGCTGCTTGAACAATCCTTGATATGTGCACAAGAGCATTGTCGTGAAGAAGCAATACCCCTCGGCTCAACTTTCCCCTCCTTTTTAATTTAATATTAGATCAGCATAGTAAGTCTCGGTTATAGAGATTCCAGCAGGTTTATAATTGATTGACAGAACACCCTTAGAATCCTAAACCACAGTGGCCATAACTTTGCCAGCTGATGGTTGGGTTTTGAATTTCTTTGGTGGGGGTGAGCCAGGGTGCTTCCTTTGCATGCATGGACTCTTTTTTGGTTTCTTGGTCCCAATGATGAATCCATGTTTCATCACCAGTTACTAAACATAAATGGTAGCTCTCTGGGTTATCATTATAAATGCCAAGAAGCTCCCTTCTTGACTGGAGACTTTGGAAGCGATCCTGCACATTAAGGTTTCTGGGGACCCATCTTGCAGATACTTTTGACATCTCAAGATGCTCGTGGATAACCGTGTATACACTTCCATGTCAAATGTCACACTCCTAGCTATGTTATCAATCCTAATTCAACGATCATTCATAATGAGGGTCTCCACAGATGTGACAATTTCTTTTATGATGGCATCAGCTGGCCGACCTGACCGTAGGTCATCCTTCAGTGAGGTGTGCCCATGTTTAAATTCAGCTGACCATTTTGCCACTGTGGAATAGGCAGTACCACTGTCACCATACACCCCTGCCGGTGAATTTCTTAGGCATTTGGTCCCTTTACTGTGAGGAACTTTATTACTGCCCTAAACTCAACATTTTGATTTTCCATCATTGCTTGATGGTCACCAACTTTGAATGCTTTTGAGAATTACACAAATATGTTGTGACAAATAAACTTGATATGTTTAAAATGGCGGAATGTTGTGTTGTCTAAATAAGTAAAGAAAATGACTCAATACCCTGTTCTATGAACTTTCTGACTCCCCCTTGTAGCTGTGATAAGCTAGCTACATGTATTTGGTTTAAATTATTAGTCGTGATAAGCTAGCTATTTGGTTTGCAATATTAGTTGTGATAAGCTAGCTACATGTATTTGGTTTAAATTATTAGCCGTGATAAGCTAGCTATTTGGTTTGCAATATTAGTTGTGATAAGCTAGCTGTTTGGTTTACATTATTAGCCATGATAAACTAGCTATTTGGTTTACATTATTAGCTGTAATAAGCTAGCTATTTGGTTTAAATTATTAGCCGTGATAAGCTGGCTATTTGGTTTACATTATTAGCTGTAATAAGCTAGCTATTTGGTTTGCATTATTAGCTGTAATAAGCTAGCTGTTTGGTTTGCAATATAAGCTGTGATAAGCTAGCTGTTTGGTTTGCAATATTAGCTGTGATAAGCTAGCTGTTTGGTTTGCAATATTAGCTGTGATAAGCTAGCTGTTTGGTTTGCAATATTAGCTGTGATAAGCTAGCTATTTGGTTTACATTATTAGCTGTGATAAGCTAGCTATTTGGTTTGCAATATAAGCTGTGATAAGCTAGCTGTTTGGTTTGCAATATTAGCTGTGATAAGCTAGCTGTTTGGTTTGCAATATTAGCTGTGATAAGCTAGCTATTTGGTTTGCATTATTAGCTGTAATAAGCTAGCTGTTTGGTTTGCAATATTAGCTGTGATAAGCTGGCTATTTGGTTTACATCATTAGCTGTGATAAGCTGGCTATTTGGTTTACATCATTAGCTGTGATAAGCTAGCTATTTGGTTTACATTATTAGCTGTGATAAGCTAGCTATTTGGTTTGCAATATTAGCTGTGATAAGCTAGCTATTTGGTTTGCATTATTAGCTGTGATAAGCTAGCTATTTGGTTTGCAATATTAGCTGTGATAAGCTAGCTGTTTGGTTTGCAATATTAGCTGTGATAAGCTGGCTATTTGGTTTGCATTATTAGCTGTAATAAGCTAGCTGTTTGGTTTGCAATATTAGCTGTGATAAGCTGGCTATTTGGTTTACATCATTAGCTGTGATAAGCTGGCTATTTGGTTTACATCATTAGCTGTGATAAGCTAGCTATTTGGTTTACATTATTAGCTGTGATAAGCTAGCTATTTGGTTTGCAATATTAGCTGTGATAAGCTAGCTATTTGGTTTGCATTATTAGCTGTGATAAGCTAGCTATTTGGTTTGCAATATAAGCTGTGATAAGCTAGCTGTTTGGTTTGCAATATTAACCATGATAAGCTAGCCATTTGGTTTACACAATTCTGGCTCATCAAAACTTTGTCAGAAACCTCTGACAATATTCAATTAATTATTGATGTGAATGTTATGGGTTACTAAAGTACATAGTATAATCCATGACAACAGTATGTGTAAATATACTAATACAGATGATTTTTGTTTATTTAGGTTACCACAAGACAACACAACTGTGTATTGGTTCAATCACTTTCAAAAAGTTAGACAGCTGTATCCACTAGGTAATGGCATAAAATATTCCTGATATTAACAATGTGAAAACACAGGAACCACAGACACAAAGGTATACAATTATAAAACTAATTTTACCATTTTGAAATATTTTAACCCAGGTAGATACAATCCCTTCAAGATGGCTGTCTCAGGTTAAATTTGTCTACAAGCAGCCTTGTGAATACCTGTACTATCTACAGATGGTAATTAAAATTTGACAAAGATCAAGGTTTTGAAAAGTATGACATCTAAGGACGTATGGGTGGTAATAATAAAGATTGGGATTGACGAAGACACAAATTGTATCCAAGTCCCGGAGAGTATGACATGAGGTATGGATGGTAATAGAGATTGGGATTGACGAAGACACAAATTGTGTCCAAGTCCCGGAGAGTATGACATGAGGTATGAATGGTAATAAAGATTGGGATTGACGAAGACACAAATTGTGTCCAAGTCCCAGAGAGTATTACATGAGATATGAATGGTAATAAAGATTGGGATTGACGAAGACACAAATTGTGTCCAAGTCCCAGAGAGTATTACATGAGGTATGAATGGTAATAAAGATTGGGATTGACGAAGACACAAATTGTGTCCAAGTCCCAGAGAGTATTACATGAGGTATGAATGGTAATAAAGATTGGGATTGACAAAGACACAAGTTGTGTCCAAGTCCCGGAGAGTATGACATAAAATATAAATGGTAATAAAGATTGGGATTGACAAAGACATGAATTGTGTCCAAGTCCCGGAGAGTATGAAATAAAGAATGGGATTAAACCCATCAATAATGTTGGGTCCCTGGGAGAATAAAATCAGTGTTTGCAGTGTGAATACATAGACAGTTCTCTACTGTGATGTGCTGTTTAAAGAGGCACTCCAAATTTTAGATGCCTGTTTCACAATTCCAGCTTACACAGATTTTCTTTAATATTACTGAATTTTGGCCATCTAAGTTCATGGTACTTCATATTAAAACAGCCAAAAAAGGTAAATAAAATACACTGGTCAGTATTTGGGACTAGATCAGTATTCACTCCTATTCAAACCACAAATTAAACTTCAATTGAAACTTTATTTTACAAAACATTTTCTGGGGCCAAGTGCTTCTATTAAAGACATGTATATTCATATGACATTATAAACTAAAATTAAAGGAAATCTTAGTATAAAAGGAAAGATTGTGAAACTGGAACAAAATTAAAAATTCTTGAATTTGAAGAAGTACATTCCAGAATGTATAGAACTTTGCAGATTAAAACATAAAATTAAACTGACATAGATCTCAACAGTAAAAGACTGCCTTAACATAAAACTTTTCTCGCATGCAGTCAAACCCACCCTTTGAGGCACACTAGATTTGAGGGTTAATGTCTAAACCACTTATCTACTCTGGTCACCTAAGAAAGAGTACCTACACAAGAATTGGAGATGTACAATACAGTAAAACCAGCCATAAACAACCACATCCATATTAAGACCACATTCCATAATTCCCCTGGATGGTCTTTATATACAGGTTTCAAAGTACAATGACCCCCCCCCCCCCCACCCCAACTCGATGGTCATTATATACACAGATTTCAATGTATTATTATCAATGCCCAAGGAAACTTAAAAAGAAAAGTTCTTACATGACCGTTTTGGTAATGTACCTATTTTATTTAACATTGTGAACTTTTTTGAATTTGTGGACTCTAATTTTAATGGATTGAAGTAATATACAATTTCATGGGATTGTAAATTTGTGGCTATTTCTAAAGCTTGTCTGCACAAAATGAAGAGAATATTAAGGTCATTTTTTGAAATTTAGTTTTCAAATTTAATCAACTGCATTCACATCAAACATAGTACTTATGATTTATAAAGCAAAGATCTAGTGTTGCAGATGCTGATAGATAAAGGTCAAGGTCATATGCTGCCATTTTTCATACAAACAACTTTTAATATCTAGAGGTTATTCCAACTTAATTTACTATCATCAGATCTGTTGATTTATAACAAAATGAATAAAGATATAAAGATGGCTGGGTCAATATCAATGTACACTTTCACTGACATGAACGCTTATAAAAACTTTTAATAAATGGATTTTGTTTAGATTATTTCGAAGGAATTTTATCAGACTCTACTTTAAAATATACATAGTTGATCAATAACAGTCAAGGTCATTTAGAACTGTACCATTGATTAGTAAAAGTCAGTCATTTAGAAATGCACAGTTGATTGACAAAAGTCAATGTCATTTAGAAATGTACAGTTGATTGATAAAAGTCAAGGTCATTTAGAACTGTACAGTTGATTGATAAAGGTCAAGGTCATTTGTATAATTTGTAATTTGTATAATTTTGGCGAACTAGATGTGCAGACGAGCTATTTAGTTTTTTTAAATAAATTTTATACATCAAAATGAATTATCTCTATTGTATTGTAGATCTTATTCTTATTTTTGTGAAGACTTTCAATTCATATTTTATTCATTGTCTAAAATAAAATTGTTTTGCATAAAATTCAAATTTGCATTCAGGTCAGATCACAAGATCAGGGTTAAATCTTCATAAAAAATTGGAACACAATGACAAATGAGTTCACAGTATTTGATAAAAATTCCAAGATCACAAGAGATATCCTTGGGTATTGAAATTAAAGATCAATAATGAGAATTGTAACATAGGAAACTTAAAGTAAATCTATTATATTTGTGAAAGTAAATATATGTGATATTTAACAGTGTTTTCACAATGTTTTCAGTCATCAAAGAGATATTATTCAAGGTCATCAACATGTTCATGATACAATGCGTTGGTCAGATATATTATTAGTGTAATTTGATTTTTGAATTTGACCTATAGTCAAATAGTAAATTATGGAAATAACATTCTTGTGAGAAATTGTCACCACATATATCACGACATAACGTGGAAGACATCATGTATAATGGTTACTGTAAACAAACTGATACACGGATATTAACTTTGGTGAT
Source organism: Anadara kagoshimensis (assembly GCA_021292105.1). NCBI lineage: Eukaryota > Metazoa > Mollusca > Bivalvia > Arcoida > Arcidae > Anadara > Anadara kagoshimensis. The sequence goes on along the minus strand of CM037871.1, from coordinate 12,125,713 downwards.
TCTCTTGCAAAATTATTTCGCAACTATTAACTTTCGTGATATTGACTATAACTAAATATTTGGTATAAATAGTACCATTTTCAAAAAACAAGTTCATGTTTAACTTCCATGATTATTTGTCCTAGCAAAACAGGTGAAAGTTATCACACACAAACGAAAGTTGGTTTACAATACACAGTTAAATCTACTTAACATGTATCTCAAATCATGAACATGCTGAGAACCTGAATACATATTGGACTTACAAAACTTATTGATGCCCATGCATTTACATTGTTAAATAACAGTACAGTTATGATTTGAAAACAAAAGTTTAATAATTTCGGTCAATTAATACATGTAGGTCTGAGACCCTTTACCATTCAACTAAACCTGTATAATTTCGTAAAATGGAAAACATTGAAATTGTTAGATTTGAACTAGTTGAATTTTAACCTAATTTCACTGTCTGATTCACTGTTTTGAAGCAAAATTGCTTTACACTCTTTTTTTTTGTTTGATCTTGGAATTTTCCTCAAATCGTACAATGGAATTGGTACTCTACCAAAGGCAGATTTTCTCAAATGTTTGATAAATATAAGTGAAATAATCTTGACTGGCCCAAGTTACACAACCATTCCTTAAATGAGATTTTCCTGAACTTAAAAATGGCAAAATTTCAAATTCTTATTACTTTGATATATTTCGGAATTTAGGGTGTCATTTTGTAGAACACTTCCAGCTTAAATCACTTGTGTTTAGTTTTGTCAAAAATATTTATAAGTAGACTTAAAAAAAGATTACAAAGGGACATCTTAGTTAAGGAATGATTGTAAAACTGGGGCCCGGGAAAAAATTCTAAAAATTAATAAATTAAATCCTAGTTAAGAATAATTCACTAATATTGAGATATTACCAGCTATAACAATCACAGACTTAAAATGGTTTGTTATCTGTGAAAAGATTATTCACTTACATCGAAGTCACCAGCTAAGCAATTATGAATGACATAAGAGTATAATTCACTTACACTGAGATGCTACCACTTTACCGTAATCATGACAGTATGTAGCAGTAAAGATAATTCATCTGAAATGCCACCAGCCACAACATAGGTAAGTTCTTGACAAAGGGGGGATGTAACAGGGTAAGTTGGGGAGGGAAAGAGGGGTAAGAGAGGGCAAGGGGACGGTAGGGAAAGGGGATAAGGGGAAGGGGGGTAAGGGGAAGGGAGGGAAAGGGGGTAATGGGAAAGGAGGGAAAAGGGGGTAAGGGGAAGGGAGGGAAAAGGGGGTAAGGGGAAGGGAGGGAAAGGGGGGAAGGGAGGGAAAGGGGGTAAGGGGAAGGGAGGGAAAGGGGGGTAAGGGGAAGGGAGGGAAAGGGGGGTAAGGGAAAGGGGGGTAAGGGGAAGGGAGGGAAAGGGGGGTAAGGGGAAAGGGGGGAAAGGGGGGGTAAGGGGAAGGGAGGGAAAGGGGGGGTAAGGGGAAGGGAGGGAAAGGGGGGGTAAGGGAAGGGAGGGAAAGGGGGGGTAAGGGGAAGGGAGGGAAAGGGGGGGTAAGGGGAAGGGAGGGAAAGGGGGGGGTAAGGGGAAGGGAGGGAAAGGGGGGGGGTAAGGGGAAGGGAGGAAGGGGGGGGTAAGGGGAAGGGAGGGAAAGGGGGGGTAAGGGGAAGGGAGGGAAAGGGGGGGTAAGGGGAAGGGAGGGAAAGGGGGGGTAAGGGGAAGGGAGGGAAAGGGGGGGTAAGGGGAAGGGAGGGAAAGGGGGGGTAAGGGGAGCAAAAGGGGGTAAGGGTAAGGGAGGGGAAGGGGAAGGAGGGAAAGGGTGTAAGGGGAAGGGAGGGAAAGGGGGTAAGGGGAAGGGAGGGAAAGGGGGTAAGGGTAAGGGAGGGAAAGGGTGTAAGGGGAAGGAAAACGGGGCAAGGTAAGGGAGGGAAAGGGGGTAAGGGAAAAGGGGGAAAGGGGGTAAGGGGAGGAAGGGACGGGGGTAAGGGGAGGAAAAGGGGTAAGGGTAAGGGAGGGAAAGGGAGGGGAAGGGGGTAAGGAGAAGAAGGTAAGGGAGGGAAAGGGGGAAGGGGAAGGAAGCGAAAGGGGGAAGGGAGGGAATGGAGGGGAAGGGGTAAAGGGAAGTGAGGGAAAGGGGGTAAGGAGAAGGCAGGGAAAGGGGGTAAGGGGAAGGGAGGGAAGGGGTAAGGGAAAGGGAGGGAAAGGGGGTAAGGGAGAGTAAGGGGATAAAGGGTGTAATGGGAAGGAAGAAAAAGGGGTGTAAGGGGACTGGAGGGAAATTGGGAAAAGAAAGGGAGAGGAAGGGTGGGAAATGGCTTAAGGAGAAGGGGTAAGGAAAGGGAGAGAAAGGGGAAGGGATTGAAAGAAGGGAAGGGGAAGGGAGGGAAAGAGGTAAAAGAAAGGGAAAGGGGCAGGGGTGATAGAAGGAAATGGGGCAAGGGAAAGGGAGGAAAAAGGGAAAGGGGTAAGGTAAGATGGTAAGGGTAGTTGGGGAGGTGAATGGGGAGTTATAGGTTTTATGGGGATTAAGAGGTGTTTATGGGGAGTTATTGGAGTTAAACAGGGCTCAATTGGTGTTAAAGTGGTTAAGGGCATAAGGCATAAAGAAGTTTATAGAAATTATATGGAGTTATATGAGATTAACAGAAGTTATGGGTTAATAGTGATGCGCTGTATTATCGGTATACCGGTATATCACGATACAATTTCATAATACATATGTATCGTGTTATGACAGAGCTGATCCCGTAATACCAGTATTTTTTAAAAGTCACGTAACCGATCTTTTTATAGCTTAAATGAATGCACAAACTGCCAAAGAGGCGTCCGATTTGTTTATAGACTCAACAGACTGGAATTTATATGTCATACTATAGGAAAAGCTATTAACCAGATACGAAACAGCCAAAACAACGTGTTATTAACAACATGACTGACAGCGGCAAATTCAACATTGTAAAAAGCTCTTTGCCTTCCTCAGTTTTAAAATAATATATTTTGATATGAATCACGATACAGCATCTGCGTATCATAATATATCGTGATACAAAAATTTTGATAAAACCCATCCCTATGCAGGGATTAATCCACTATATAAATTAGGTCCGCCCGGCGGACCTATTCCCCTCTTGGCGGACCCATTCCCCTCAGTGAAATATTTCCAATCGGCTTGTAAATTCAGGGTACAATTTGCCGAATCGGCCGCTAATTCCGTAATGAAAATGTATCTTCCAAGCCATTATCGTTTTGTTATTTAGTCACGATGTAAAGCCATTTCCGGTAAAGTGTTTGATGTCGGTGACCTGGTTACTGACGTTGGCATGGTTGATAGAAGAAATAGAAGTTGGTGATCATGACTCCATGAAATTAAAAGTGTTAGTATTTACATCAAAATCAATAAAATCAGGTAGGCCTACCAGTCTTTTTGCAATTTTCGATTTCAAACTGGTTAACTTTATAATCAAAAACGGTCAACTAACATTGCATGTGATTTGAATTAATTTTACGTCGATGATAAGAAAATTGTGAAAAAAACGTATGGTTGTTTGGAAAGGAAATCCTATCGATTTGGTGGTTTATTTATGTTTTATTATTATGAATTGGCAGACCGAATTGAGCAGACCAGAAATTTTAGAAAATTAAATTTGAGCCAAATAGACTATTTAGTAATTTACCGTTTAACTTTTTTCTAAAAAAAAACAAAAAAACCCAAAATACCTACAATTTTTTTGAATTGAAATTGAAGAATAGAAAAATAGAACTGTGAATTCTTTGTAAATAAAACAACACTTGGATATATTATTGTAGTTGTTTTTATTAATAACTAAAATCAAATCAAATCATGATTGAATCATATATATATATCTATATATATATATATATAACAGTAACATAATTTATTAACAATAGATCAGAGAACTACATGGAAAAACACACAGTGTTTTGATTTGGTAAAAATTCCCAAATCAGCTGAAGTGCGCGTAAATTTTCCCAAATCTGGGTCTGGCGGACCCACTTTAAAATAGCTGGATTAATCCTTGCTATGGGTTAAGACTTAAGAGAAGCTAATGAACGTTAAGGGAAGTTAAAGGGAGTCAAGGGGTGTTAAAGATAATTGATGGTAGTTAAGTGGAGTTATTGGGGTTAAAGAGGAGTCAAGGGGTGTTAAAGAAGATTAAGGAAGTTATAGTTTATAGTTTTCGAGATAATTAATGATTTGGATATTGTTTTGCATCTGAGACCTTGATCTTTAAACCCAAGATCCTTTTCTATACACCAAAATAATTGTTGTATCAATACCTGCAACATTCTAACATACACGCCTATACAAAAAGTTAATACTTTTCACGATAATTTGCCATTTCAGTAGCTGTGACCTTGACCTTTGAAATAATGACTTTAACTTATATCAAAATGATCATTACATCAATACCAACAAAATTTTAATATATGTGCCTATACAAAAAGTTTATAGCTTTCTAGATGATACAAAAAACCAGAAAGGTAAAAATTAGGTCATTACCTTCACAATTGACCTTCATCCCATTTTAAAGGTACCATAATTACAAGAATATGTAAAAACTGAAAACCCATGTCATTATCTGATTAAATAGTCAAGTTATAATAATTTGAAGCTATTTTATGATTTTTTCAAAATTAAATGCAAAAACATCCTGTTTCCATTCCTGATAGCCAAAATCGCCATTGGCTACTAATTTCTGAGGAATTCTTTCAAAAAGTAACCTATTTTAGCAAATTTGTGGAAAAATACTTTAAAAAGGACTATTTTTTCACAAATTTTGGAAATTTGGCTACTAATCATTTTAAATTTATGGAAACTTAGCCATGTTACCTATTTTTTGTCCGAATTTCACGAAATGAACAAACTATAGGCTTAAGACCCTTGAGAAACTAAATATCACATCAGATTTTTTCTCCAACTGTCAATTTGGAGAAGAAGATTTTAATAGATTTTTGTACCCCTAGGTCACCTTGACCTAGTTACGGTAGCTCTGACGTCACAAACAAAACTGAATTGCATTGACCCATATATACTTCTAACCAAGTTTCATTAAAATCTGTCCGGTAGTTTCAGAGAAGAAGTCGAAAATAGGTGTTAATGATGCACACATACACACATACACATGCACATACACATGCTATGCTATGCCATCAGCTCACTTGACCTTTGGTCAGGTGAGCTAACAACCCACACTGAATTCATGAGCAACTGAATGCCAGTGAAAAGTAATAGGTTCATATAATTACCTCTGCATCCTCTCCAAAAAATCTGAATTTATATCCACATTCCACAAACAGAACACAATCTGAGTATTTCTCTTTAATCTCCATATACTGTTGTTCTAATGGTGTATACTTGGTTTTAATTTTCTTGGCACTGGACTTGCTGTTAGTAGACCCTGACGAGAACTTTTTCAAATTTGTAGTAGCTTTCTGTGAGGAAGTGGATGCTGATGAAACAGTTGATTCCTCTTCTTGGTAATCTAAATCCAATTCTGTTTCTCCGTCATTAAGTAACTTTTTCTTACTTTCAAAATCATCAATATCAGTAGTATTTTTGGATCTCTTTAAAGATGTTAGATCAATAAATTTAGCTTGTTTTATGTCAGATTCACTTTCGATGTTTTCAAACTGTTTTAGTTTAGTTAATGTAGATGCTGATAAAGAGGCACATGTCTGGTCCATTCCAACAGGGTCATCTTTTGAAGTGGTTGGTTTGTTAGGGGACACAGATTTGCGTTTAGCAGTTTTTACAGTACTACTCGACTGTGAAACTCGATCAGTGGAAGCATCAATAGATTCCAGACATATCCTTTTTGAAGTGGAGACACTTGCATGATTACCATCATCACATTCTCTGGGTCTCTTCTTGAATGGTGAAGATATCTACATGAAAATGAATAAATAAAAAGATAATGATTGAAATCGCCATTACAAATTAAAACTGTTATTATTGACATAGATCTTAAACAGTCCATTAATAGTGGCTAGGTTCACGATCTCCGTCTCCAAAATCCCCATTTGTGATTTAATTGAAATTTTGGTGATTAAATTCTACTTACAGGTATATTACAGTCACAGAAAATATTCAAAGACTTCATAAGTTTCTGTAAATAATATACTGGTAATTATGGTACTTCATAAATGAAAAAAGAAGAAAAAATCAATCTAGACAAATCCACATAATAGTATAAACAAAGTCTGTGTCAAAATACACACGTCTGGCTACTACTTGCGGAGTTGTGAGCAGGTGCCATGAATCTCTAACACTGGATAGAATATTGGACCTTCCCATTATTAGCTCTACAAACTGAGCTATCAAAAAACTTGAGCCTAGTTTGCCACACTTTAGGTTTTTTTTCCATGATGCAACTGCCTTGAATCAAAACCACCAGGTTCCGCCTTAGGAGCAACCTCTTGGCCACTCCCTAAGGTCAGATGAGCCCCTAAATACACCAGGAAAGGGAAAAATGCAATGACCAAACCAGCATCAACTTAAACCAGTTACTAACATGAAATTCTACCAACTGAGATACTAGGTCACATATCATGCCCAGTATATCTAAGATAAAGAAACATTCATCACATTAATTTTAACACCACTTTGAAAAGTTTATGTGGAAAAAGGTCTTCATGGTCTTGTTATTGGTAGTTGGATATTGTTTGACAGGTGAAATGTGCAACATAATTGCTAGTTACAATGAAACAAATTCCCTTCCCTGATGAAGGAATCGAACCCGGCTCGCCCATCTGTAATACAAGCACCCTACCGATTCGCCTAAAAGGTACCCCATTGGCGAGACAGTATAACGTATAACGCATATACTTAACCTGTAAATAGTACATACTATATCCTCGACCGTCCGTGATTCGAGACTCTAATAGAAAACGAACTAAATTTGCTAACGCGACAAGAATTTGGGAGCTGAAAAATAGACAACTGATTTTTCTGGATAGTTTCACAGTAAATACCTAAATTTTGTCTTTAATGCATGAAATCGTCACTGCAGAGACGATACTCGCGTATAATAACTGAAAACAAAAATGGCCTCGAATCTTGGGACGCTCTCGATTTTAGGACGGTCGACGATACCACGTAGCTATATATTGCTACAAATGCAACATTACAACTTACCTTCTTCTCTCTACAGCTTCCTTTTGTTTTAGTTGAAGTATCAACTATTATTTCTACATCGTCATCTACTTTATTTGGCGTTTTAGATGCAAAGAACTTTGATATGGTAACTTGTGTCTTTTTAGATGCATCTTGATTTGAACCTTTTGTGGCTGAAGATTTTAATTTTGTTAAATTGACACCCTTATTCGTCGGCATTTTAAATTAAATTATGAATGGAATCAATAAATATAATTTGACAGTCTTTGTAAAGAAGAGGTTGTATCGTCACTGAGTGCTTTGAATGATAAAATGCAAGAAGCTGAGTGAGCACATTGCAAATTTGCCGCCATTATGTAAACAAGTTCCCGGAAGTCGGTGACTAAAGACTGAAACGGAAAATAAATCAATCATTTTTCCGGTACGCTGACATAAATTCGTATTTTTTTAACTGTAAATCGATTTTATTTTCCATCAATTTTCTTTACAATTGTGTTTTTGAAGAAAAGAATATAATGAAAAATAAATATGTAAGCTTTTGGGTTATTTTTTCGAAACAATATATTCCGGAATTGCTATGTCATTTCACATCCGTTTTCCAAGTATGATTTTATTTGATGCAATGTTTTGCTTCCGGTATCATCATGGAAGCAAAATATGTTTATCAGTGAATGTAATTTGAGATGAATTTACTGTCTGATTCACCGTGGTTTCTTTTTATACTCATGGTAACGTCCTTTACAAACACATCCTTACCACATCCTTACAAACGTATCCTTAAACTCAGTATTTACAAATTTATGAGAATTGTGTACATTCTTAAAAAATTTGTGGAAATTTTCTGAGTTGCACAACATGTAACTATCCATGTGGTCATGCTTTAATAATTCAGATGTTTTAGAAATCTGGTCATTATAGTATGTAACTGGAAAGGGGATAAATGCAACAACCAACTTGGGTTCAAAACCTGTCAAATATTGAAGTGGGATGCTCTACCAAATTATTGAGCTAATTATTGGCCACATGTCAATTGTCAAACCCTGCCCATCCCATTCCTCCCATCACATTTATAATGGTGCTTCTCCATGTCATAGTTATGTAAAGCGGTAGAACCTACAAGATTTCTCTTTTATGGATTGGATTCTAACCCATTGCACGGTTAACTATTGACATTTTTGCTTTTTATCCATTTACTTGAACAACTATGCAGACTGAGCATGTCAAGTTTAAAAGAATCCCACACATTGGCTAGGGCTCAAAATCATTAGTTTTGAATCTTAATTGTAATAAATGGTTCTCAACACTAGAACGAACAGTTGTAGTAGGATATTTATTCGTCCACATGTTTCGGACTGTCCTGAAGACGGCAGCATAGCTGCCTAAACATGTAGACAAATAAATATCCTACTACAACTGTTCGTTCTAGTGTTGAGAACCATTTATTACAATTAATTTACTACTATTATGGAACTTTGCTGAATACCATTAGGTATCCACTAGACTGAACATCACCACAATTTATACCTTACGGGTGTTGGTATCCTTTTATTGTTAATACTGTTAATAGTTTTGAATCTTTAATAATTTGTCTTTACCACTTGTTGATAACCTCCACAAGCAGTTTAGAATGACAAACATTTTAAAAGTTACTTAAAAAAATACTAATTTTGTTATTTGTTAATGAAGACACCTCTTAGGTAAGAGTTCCTGTTGTTTCCCCACCCAATATATTCTATGTAAAATTTTTGAAAAATCATATTTCACACAAATGTTTAAAATGGCTTGAATCTGTCATTTTTAGACTCTTTCAGTTTATATCTGATTAGATTTTTGTGCTGAAACAGATGTTTTAAGACTGAAGGTCATTAGAAATATATATTAATCTTTATTTTTAGATGACTTAATTACAGATATTTGAACAACAATGAGTGGAGCCTCTGTAAAGATGGACAAGAAAAATGTGGTTGTTCAACTGAAACCTCAAATGGAGCAAGTGCCACCAGTTAAATCTTTACTTGAGAAGGGTATTCCTGGTATAGCCACTTTAGATGAATATATAAAAGATCTTGATGCACAACTTGAGGATAATTCTTCACAGTAAGTTTAGGCAATAAAGCTACAAACCACATTTCACTGACTGCAGGTCTAAGACTGGTTGTCGAGTTTTCAACTTAAGATCTTGGTGTGAGAAATGTTGTCAGATAATTTACTGAAAGACATTGGTTTTCTCGAATTCAAGTCAATTTGCCCCACAGTAAATTTGTCCCCGTCAAATTTGCCCCATGTCAAAATCAGTAAATTTGATGGGAGCGATTTTGACATGGGGGCAAATTTACTGAAAGTGGGGACAAATTTACTGTGGGACGATTTGACCTGGTACCATTTTCTCCAGGTACATGTACTTCAGTAAGGTACCTCTGATATTCCAACTTTGCTATTATTCTATGCATACAAAATGAATACATATTTGACTGTCTAGGTTTGAAACAGGTCAAGAATGTTTTACGAAAGATTTTACATTCACTTGCAGAAGGTCAGTGGCTTTCTTTGAGTATTCCAGTTTCTTTTACCATCTCGGAGCTATCTGTCACAGTATACATTTACGTGGAAAAATACTTGAATGGGGCTCCACACCATCCCACTTTGAAAATATTTTGTAACCTCTGGTGTATGGAAGAGATTTAGATTGTTTTAGTCACATGTTTATGGCATCAAAATTGGTAATTTTGTCTTGTCACGTGTAAAAAAACAAAACAATATAAATACAATATGACACAAGATAAATCAACTAATAATTTTAGATTTGTTGGAAACCTAGATATCTGTTCATGTTTTTAGACATAAAACAATGAATTTCTTTATGTTCATTTTGACAGGTTGGATAACTGTCTGCGGGATATATTGACAACCACCAACAATCTCCCTGGCAACCGACAATGGACTAACCCGAGAGACTCAATAAATCACATGCTAGATGGTCACATTTTGGAGAAAGATTCATGTTATGATCCTGAGGCAGAAGATATTAACACGATCCTTAATCATGTCGTAAGTACATGTACTTCATGTTGGGTTTGTAAGTTTTAAATTAACATGTCTAAACTAAAGCACTTCAGATTGGACCTGGTACCAGAGTGGTTTACAGATCACTGCGCCTCTCACCATGTCTCACCACCTTGGTTCAAATCCCACTTTGACAGATCCTAATGAGAGAAAGTTTGTCAGTTCACTCGCAGAACCCAGGTTTCCTCTGCCATCCATAAACTGATATAAATAAGGTTTTTACTGGGGTGTAAAACATTATTAATCCACTCTTAAGCACCTCTGAAACATTTATGGAATCTCGCATACTTCATTTCTTGCAGGTCTATGGTGAATGTTTCAAGCCACTCATTTATGATGTCTTATGCAATAACACATTTACTTGGTGGTCAAATAATTTCATTGCCACACAGCTAAAGTGTCTATTTGGCACTCAGAAATGACAGTAACCTTAGAATTATATAATACACTTATACATGTCAACAAATGGTTACAGAATTGATTAAAACCATCTCTAAAACCATGGATGGACATGGCAGTGTGGTACTATCATTTGTTTTTGAAGTCAAGGGTTGTGGGTTCAAACCTCACTTGAGATTTGGAAATTTTCTGAGATGATTTTCATCTTCTCCCCATACTAGAGGTGTAAAAACCTTGTTACTGAGTAGCCCTTCGGATGAGACTCAAAACCGAGGTCCCATGTCTCGGTGCACACTAAAGACACCTCTGTAGAGTTTAAAAGAGTAGACTACCTGTGGTCGCTACAGAGGATGCTTACAATTAAAAGCAACTGAAACAGACTCAGCAATATAAACCAAAAGTCTCTTCAGATTATTTGGGACGTCATTCATTAGCAGTTTATTATGTGTAAAAAAAAATTTTCTATTTTTACAGGCAGGCTCATTGGAACAGTATCCTGGATATGAAGAAAAGATATTTCAGGATCTCTTATCTCTGTCATCATCAGAAGGACTTTCCTTGCCACTGAAGGCTCCGACGGCAGATCCTATGTCATCCACTACATCTGTAAACATTGTTGAAGACAACATGGAACTTCAAATCTCTCAGCAATGGGATCACATCGCAATGCATCTACGCAAATATTTTACTGATCAGTTACAAAAACTACCTGTAAGGAGTCAAAGATTTCCACTTGATATGTATGAAAATAAACGGTTTGAATACATCCAAAGTTTGTCCACTTTATACCCCTCTGATGACGTTTTGATAAAATATCAAACACTACGAGCACAGCAGTTGGAATATTGTTTCCAAACACTTTTACCAGACCCAGACTCGGAGAATTATAATTCTATAGCTGTAACAAGAAACTGTCAAGAATTAGCAGATATTATTTTGAAGATGATTGACGAAGATTTTGTGATTTTCAATTCGGGAGTGTTTAAGAAGTCCTTCAACATCGCCAGAGCCATGCATGATATGTACTTAGAGAAGTTCTCTGATGAAATGTCGGCACTGGTAGAAGATATTTGGGAAGAAATGGAAGAAATACTTCGCAAAGTTCCAACATCATCAAGCGACCATTCAAATTTGGGCAGTAAATCTAGGTTGCCTTCCAAAGAGGAATCCCATAGTGCAGATTCAATCGCTACGATGGATGGCTCCATGGGTAGTGAACGCGGACTTTCCTTCAATCTGCCGAAAGATTACATAGAGTCTCTTATAAATGTTATAGTATCCATTCTTCACATTGAAGAACATGTAGAAAGTTTACTAAAGTATGCCGCATGGGATGCTGTAGGTGTCTCTAGCAAGAAAACAAGGAGGAAAGGAAGTTTGAGAGGTAAAGTAAAATATAATGGATAACATGAAACTTGATATACATTGGTACATGTAACTTTTTGGTGTACCAGTAGTTGAGTTTTAATTAAATGAGGTGTTGTTTAAATATTGTTGATATATTTGTAAAGTTTTCACATTACCAGTATTTCTATTTTCCTAAATTTGCTGAAATACTGAAATTTGTGTTATTAAAGTAGGGTACTCGGTAGTCTTTAATATGTGATTAAGTTCCAGGATTAAATCCTTTTCTGGAAAAATGGATGATTCATGGAATAATGTCAAAAATAATTCGGAAACATAGGCCTATAAAAATTAACTAATAGTAAACCTAATTTATATATATATTCTTTATTCATATAAGTATATTGAGCTCGAGGCTCATGTTACAATCATTTAATAATAAATACAATTTAAGTTTGTATCATTTATTTTAAATACTGTTATAGTTACATATATTTGTCACTGTTGCTTTATTGTAATTCTTTTTAGTGCTAGCTATTGTTAATGTACGGTATTTCGACTTTTATATATATATTATTACTTAGCAATCTTCATTTTCTTGTTCATTTGAAGGTGTTTTGAAGACCAGTTCCAGTCCTGAACCAGTTCGCCGACCACTCAGTTTTTCTGGCTCAGAGGATGTTTCTTTCACAGATAGTATGTCTTCTAGCTTAGGATCCTCATTACCAGGACTGACAGACAGTTTACCGGCACCAAAAGGTATCATTATTGATCATGAATTCACATTTTAAGAATAGAAAATATTGAGCAATTGTCCTCTATACAATATTGGTGTATAGATATACACTGCAATCTATAAATAAAGGTACGGGTATATACATGTTTATTATAATAAGCATGTCAAATTTCATTCATCATAGAATTGAAATATTGGAAGTTTTTGCAATGTTTGAAAAAGATTTATCTAGGATTTATGTTAAGTATCTTAAATTATTATCTAATGTATGATATAAAGTGGTTTTTCTTGCAAAACAATTTTTTGGATTTTTTTTTTTTTTTTTTTTTTTTTGAAAATTTTGGTGACAAATATGTCTTTCAAGATACATGTAAAAGTACTTTTTTAACTGGTAAAACACTGTTAATCAGAATGATGTTTTAAACAGTTTAATTTTATGAAGATAACATGCATATTGATTTATGTATGACAGTGTATACTTAGAATTAAACTTTCTTTTGTTCAGGGACATCAAGTGATGACCCAGATTTTAAAACTAGCAAATTTTAAATGAACTGTGAAGTCAATTCTTATATTTACAATTGTTTTCCTAACATTCTTTTTACAAACTTCTTGATTGCGTCATACAATTAAGAAAGAAAAACCGGTAAATATCGAATCTGTCGGCAATGTAAAACATTCTGGAACAGCCAATATGTCCAAGATAATTCCGCCTACTCATTGATGTTGTGACATAATAGGGACTTAAAAATAGTACTCTGAAAACAAAAGAACATTTCATAAAATTTTATTCGAATTGACAAACAAGTTACAAATTCATATTAATGGTCAAATTACAACTGTTAAATGTTGAATTTGTTAAAATCCCGATAGTATAGATGACAGGTTATTCAAACATCAATGTGCGATTTTTGCTGGACTGGGTTGTGCATAGGTGTATTCATACGCAATGTATGTGAAAAAGCGTGGTCATTGCCAAATGTCCCAAATTTTCTACAAGGAGTTCATCATAAGAATACAATAGGTATTGTAAATATATGTACATGAAAAATATATCATGAACAACTGAAGCTTCTTTGGCAACTGGTCATTTTTGCTAAAATTATTTACCCAAAAATCTGGCTGATCCAAAGTTACTGTTACAGTAGTAACATTTTTATGCTATAAAATATAAATTTTAATAGTTACTTTT